>JAQPZY010001428.1:1800000-2172500 GCA_029931535.1 Margaritifera margaritifera
TGGTCAGAGATAAACATACACCTTTCAGAGATTTACTGAATTGGCTCACAATAGCTAGGGTGCTGTGTCGTGTCAAATCCTTTGAGCACTGCTGAGGGAGAGCCCATTAGGCTAATTTGCATAGGTAAAGTACACTAAGTGGAACAACCCAATTTGTCTGAAGTTAAGTACATCAAAGAGATGCATGTTGAAGAACATATTACACATCACTGACTGCATTGAATGAGAATGTTGAAGCCATCTTTATTAAAGTTTGTGATCAGCGGCAGCGTTTCTTTGAAGTCGGACTTTTTACTCCATATATAAAATTCAAAGCACGATTATTTCGGTTGGTTGAACAACAGCACCATTCAATCTCTAATGCAGTGTTGCACCTAGGATCCCAAGGTCAGGGGACACTGTGTCCCTCACCCTCCAGATTTGGGGGACACAACATTTTAAAGGATACAAAGGAAAATTGTAGTACATAATGCACTAGAAGTGCTAAAAAAATTAGATAATCTTATTTGCTTCGACATTTTGCCACCTTAACTTTCTCGTATTTTCCTTGGACATTTACATCATAAACGTTTTATCAAGTGATCAAGTAACTCATGAAACCATTAACATGTTTGAATATCTGGTTAACCTGAAATGAACTGCACCGTGGAAGTTTTATAATTAAAAAGTATTAAATCATTAATCAAATGACAAACTGTGTATTTGCATAAATTGGTACCTTTTTTCATTACTTCAACCTGAGAATAAATTAAATCTTCACTGCCATAGGTGTGACTTTAATCTCGAATATAAGTTACAATTGTGACGGTCAAAGACTTTAGCAAACTCGGCCGACTACCACAAACCATGAATTTTTTCATTGCCAGATTAATTGTTTTGAAATGGATATTCATTGACAGCTTAAAGGTTTTATCACTTTTAGAGGCTTTGGCCATTGCTTGCGCCAACATAGACATGGATGCACATCTGCGAACACAAATGACACTTGCATTACTGTCAAGACAACAACTGAACTATTAAAAGCAGCAAATACTGCATGTAATTATAGGTTACTGCATTTGTATGGGAAAATATGAACGAGTTTTCTGAGTTATACTGCATGACGTCAGGAGTGCAGTATAGCTCAGAAAAACGAGTTCATATTTTCCCATACAAATGCAGTAACCTTTTTATTATATACTCATTTTGCTTTTCTACCAAAGGCTGAATAAAAAATAGAACACACTACAAGAAACAAAGTTACTGAATTTCTGCAATATTCTGAAGTAAATACACAACCAAAGTTAAACCAATACACAGTAACAGTATTCATGCGCACATGGGTCCGCCCAGTGACCTTTGAACTTGGTAGAGTACGGCGCGCTCAGTGATTTGTTTCAAAAAGAAATCTCATTTTGGTCTACTTAAAATTGAAATTTTGAGTCATATTGTGAATGACTGCGCCTTGGAACAACTTTCCCAGTTGATCTGGAATGAGGGGATTTTGTTTTTCTGTCGATTCAACTAAATTCTGCTCTTTTAGTTTTTAGCTGGGTCTATTACGTACGATGTACGTGTAGCTATAGGGACTGGCCTCGACAGCAAGCTAGCTTACACATGTGTTACTGTCCTGTCATTGATAGTTTTGAATCATAATGTGGACAAAATATGAAATCCTTTTAAGTGAAATTCTCAAGAAGATGCAGGATTAAATATTTTTGTTATGGAATATCAAATTCATTTCGTTTTGGAGTGCAGTAAATTCTCCTTTGGAATGTGATTTCTGTTGGAAATGTAGTCTAGATTGCAGTGCAATTTCGCGCTGTGGATCAGAAAGTACATTTTGAAGAAATTCAAGATGCAGAAAAGTAAGTACATTTATTGCCATTCTTATTACCAGCTATAGATGACATATTTATATGTACTGTCATAATAAATCCAAACAATTTCTCCAAAAAAAAAAAAAAAAAAAAAAAAAAACTGGCAAAATTGCAAAGCGGCTGGGGTGTGAGAGCCCATTTCGTCAGCGGAAAATAAGGCTTCTTCGTATCGTGGCTTCTTAGCTCCGAGGCACTTGCTTTTATACCAAAACCGGCCTTCTTTAGTTGTATTTTTTCGAATTTAGTGCTTGGACTGACTTGTAAAATTGGCGGTCTCTGAGAGAAACGGAATATCATTTGGTCATAAGATGCCTTTTTATGCTATTTTTTTTTTATAGACTCTAGAGAGCACGGTTCATAGTCTGAACCATCGGTTAAATAAGTGTTTAAATGATCAGAATGATATTTTCAATACTGCATGCCTCACGTTTGTTGTCATAAAGCCACCGCTGTACATTGTGAATATCATGTTCTGTCATTTGCTTGGTTGAAAGATTCTTTTGTGACTCAATGAATTCATCCACATCGTCAGCTTTATCATCTCTACTCTCAAACAGCTTGTTTAGTTCATCCACAGACAAATCTAATAAAGCAAAGCTCCGGTGTCTGCTACATTTGCGTACATTGTTTGTTTACAATAAAAAGTAGTTCCTAACACGCGATACTATTTTTAGACACACGTGTCGTGCAGTATGGAGAAATACTGCACGATTCTGACAATGCAAAGTTAATGGAGAAAAAAAATGAGTATACAAAGCAAGAATTATTATTTATTATATACTCATTTTTTTCTCCAAAGCTGTTTGAGAGTAGAGATGATAAAGCTGACGATGTGGATGAATTCATTGAGTCACAAAAGAATCTTTCAACCAAGCAAGTGACTGAACGTGATATTCACAATGTACAGCGGCCGCTTTATGACAATAAACGTGAGGCATGCAGTATTGAAAATATCATTCTGATCATTTAAACTTTTTTTAGCCGATGGTTCAGACTATGAACCGTGCTCTCTAGAGTCTATAAAAAAATAGCATAAAAAGGCATCTTATGACCAAATGATATTCCGTTTCTCTCAGAGACCGCTAATTTTACAAGTCAGTCCAAGCACTAAATTCGAAAAAATACAACTAAAGAAGGCGGGTTTTTGGTATAAAAGCAAGTGACTCGGAGCCAAGAAGCCACGATAACGAAGAAGCCTTATTTTCCGCTGACGAAATGGGCTCTCACACCCCAGCCGCTTTGCAATTTTGCCAGTTTTTTTTTTTTTTGAGAGAGAAATTGTTTACATTTATTATGACAGTACATATAAATATGTCATCTATAGCTGGTAATAAGAATGGCAATAAATGTACTTACTTTTCTGCATCTTGAATTTTTTCAAAATGTACTTTCTGATCCACGGCGCAAAATTTCACTGCAATCTTGACTACATTTCCAACAGAAATCACATTCCAAAGGAGAATTTACTGCACTCCAAAACGAAATGAATTTGATATTCCATAACAAAAATATTAAATCCTGCATCTTCTTGAGAATTTCACTTAAAAGAATTTCATATTTTGTCCACATTATGATTCAAAACTATCAATGGCAGGACAGCAACACATGTGTAAGCTAGCTTGCTGTCGAGGCCAGTGACTATAGCTACATGTACATCGTACGTAATAGAACCAGCTAAAAACTAAAAGAGCAGAATTTAGTTGAATCGACAGAAAAACAAAATCCCTCCATTCCAGATTAACTGGGAAAGTTGTTCCAAGGCGCAGTCATTCACAATATGACTCAAAATTTCAATTTTAAGTAGACCAAAATGAGATTTCTTTTTGAAACAAGTCACTGAGCGCGCCGTACTCTACCAAGTTCAAAGGTCACTGGGCGGTGCCATGTGCGCATGAATACTGTTACTGAGTATTGATTTAACTTCGGTTGTGTATTTACTTTAGAATATAGCAGAAATTCAGTTACTTTGTTTCTTGTAGTGTGTTCTATTTTTTATTCAGCCTTTGGTAGAAAAGCAAAATGAGTATATAATAAAAAGGTTACTGCATTTGTATGGGAAAATATGAACTCGTTTTTTCTGAGCTATACTGCACTCCTGACGTCGTGCAGTATAACTCAGAAAACTCGTTCATATTTTCCCATACAAATGCAGTAACCTATAACTACACTCCACTGTCCAATGGATTGTAAAGTGTATTTTTGCATTTAATGTCTGTGAGGTTGTGACCATATGTGTGGTGATGTTATTTGACAATGCTAAGTCTACCATTGTTTTGTTTGTAAGGATATTAAATGCTTCAGAGAAAAGAGATGGTATTTTCTTTTATTCAGATTTGAATTTCCAGACATTTGCTATAGGATGATTTAAAACGATAGCTTATTCTCATTTGGATGACGTCGCTTTTGGGGGGCATGCGCACTGACCACCCTTGGGACCTCAAACACACTTTTTGAGTCTCAAAAATCCCCCAACACTCTGGGAATATGGCAAGTATGTATCTGGTAAATTGCTGCTGCCTCCACCGGATGACCCAGGGATTCAATCACCATGCAAATCAAGGTAAGCTGAACCTAAAATAGGGAATTTTAGGGAATTAACATATTGTCTCATATTTGTCTAATACAATTTTATCAATTATCTTCTCAGGTGTAGGAATAATAATAAGTACAAAAATTAAAATATTAAATTCATTTTTAAGTACAAACACTTGTAATGTGTTAAAAAAAAAAAACAAAAAAAAAACAATTGCCCTATGTAGGCTTAACATCACATCATCTGGATGAAATCAGCTTCATAGCGAAATGCAACAGCAGTTGGGAGAGTACAATGTAAAGCCAAATGCAACAGCAGTTGGGAGAGTACATGTAAAGCCAAATGCAACAGCAGTTGGGAGAGTACATGTAAAGCCAAATGCAACAGCAGTTGAGAGAGTACATGTAAAGCCAAATGCAACAGCAGTTGGGAGAGTACAATGTAAAGCCAAATGCAACAGCAGTTGGGAGAGTACAATGTAAAGCCAAATGCAACAGCAGATGGGAGAGTACATGTAATGCCAAATGCAACAGCAGTTGGGAGAGTACAATGTAAAGCCAAATGCAACAGCAGTTGGGAGAGTACAACGTAAAGCCAAATGCAACAGCAGTTGGGAGAGTACATGTAAAGCCAAATGCAACAGCAGTTGGGAGAGTACAATGTAAAGCCAAATGCAACAGCAGTTGGGAGAGTACATGTAAAGCCAAATGCAACAGCAGTTGGGAGAGTACATGTAAAGCCAAATGCAACAGCAGTTGGGAGAGTACAATGTAAAGCCAAATGCAACAGCAGTTGGGAGAGTACATGTAAAGCCAAATGCAACAGCAGTTGGGAGAGTACATGTAAAGCCAAATGCAACAGCAGTTGGGAGAGTACATGTAATATGGTTTTGTAATAGCTCAGCATCATTTGTATCAACTTGAAAGACTTACAGCTAGGATGCTTTCTGTCAAATTTTGTCAAGTTTGCAGAACCGTTTTTGACAAGTGATTTAATATGTATTAATGTAAGCATGCGAAAAAAAGACTTTATGAGCATTCTAACCTTTGTACTGTGTGATTAGTTTTTCACATCTGCGTATTACATGGAAGTGATCTCGAATTTGATGATAAGACACATCTTAGTTTAATCTATTTACAGTTGGGCAAGCATTATAAATGAGGAAATATGGTAAAAGGTGTATTATATGCTGCAAGTATGTGTTACTTTTCATTTATTTAAATGTATTTTTACTATTGCTTTCTTACTGTTGTTGTTTTTATTTTTGTTGTTGTTGTTGTTAAAATCTAATAGACATAAAGTGAAAGACATTATTTGACCACAACAAAGATGGTGGTTATTTGTCAGAGAAACAACCAAAAGTGGAACATTACATCATAAAGAAATGACCTTAACCTTGTACTGTTGTGCCCTGTACATGTTTTGCATCCGTAGCATGACTCTTTTTGCATCCAGCTTTCCAGCATGACCTGCAAGCAATGAAATCTAAAAGTTACCAGATATAAAAATTTTAAAGTGAAAAAAGGCATTGTTCAATTTTTATGCAGCGTACAGTCATCATCATTTTTCCAATGACAAGCCCCAAAGGCCTGTCTTGTAACAGTGGTGGTAGCCAGGCTTATTAATGGCAAAGTGGTGGTAAAGTAAACATTTGTAAAACTTGCACAATTAGGAATGGGCTTACCACCAAACATGGGCTTGTCATAGGAGTGTTACAGTATTTACAACATGAACTAGAAATGTGTTCATGGAACACAGATGCCCCACCACAGTGCCTGAAATGACCTAAACACAAAACGTAACCACAGTGTGATGGATGGATAGGAGTATGGACAAGGATAACACCATATGCCCAAACCGCTGTTGTGATATGGTATGAAAATACATATTTCAAATTAATGATTCACTGCAAATTACTAACTTGAAGGGTTGAAATTGAATAACACATTGTACAGATTGATCATTGATTACCAAAAAAATCATCAATAAAGATCAGTTTATGTAACTGGTAAGTTTGTCAATAAGACATATGCAATGTTGGATAAGATGGTAGATTGCACGTTAATCATCTGTTGTGCATATAGATGAAATTAGGGTTTGTTAAGTTAAATGAGAAGAACTCATCTCAATTCATTTAATTTAACACACACACACACACACACACACACACACACACATATATATATATATATATATATATATATATATATATATATATATATATATATATAATAGAGAAAATATGCTGAATACAAAATATTAATCAAGGAAGACTAAATTAATCAGGGTTATTCTATTAAAATGTACCTGGACGGGGATGATGTGTGGGGTGGGAATGCAACTGTCTTTTGAGGGGACTACCACCATAATACATGTATACAGACATAATTGGTACAACAACCTCAGACCCCATTCCCAACAGAAAAAAGTGTTCCCCCTGCCCATGTAGATTTAAATAGAATAGTAAAAACATTGGCCTAATAACAGTAAATGATTAACAGCTGTATTTGGGGATTTTTTTTCTCTTGATGAAACCAAATTATGATTAGAAAAAGTGTTATTATTGTTTAATCATATCATTATATCACTAAAAGTATAAATTATACATCTGAAAAGTGAATATACAAAAATTAAATTAAAAAACTAAAAGTGTTGAATAAAAGCAGTGTCTCTGAATATATTTATTTAACCTGGATTTATTGTATAACATTTGCATAACTTAAGTTATATCTGTGACAGAATCAAAGACTTGTAAAAGTATATAGTTTTTTTATGTTGTGTCCTGTTATCTTAAATTTAAAATGTTTTTTAAAATTAAAAATGTTGTTGTTAGATTTTTTGTTCAGTCCCAACATAAAACATTAACTAATGTTTCCTATGAGCAACCTCAAATAACAAAAAATAAATAAAAGTCATTTACTATTTGAAAGATTATGTCCCAGGCATCCTTGTTTATTATGTAATTTCTTATTATTCACTCTCATAGTTTAAATGTATTCTCAGAGGAATATGCCCTCCATTCGAATTAAGTATTAAACAAATACTGGATGCCAATTGACCTTAAACATTTTAAATACTACATGATTTTACAGTTATTAATGTTTCTGAGAAAGAAACTGCCAAATATTTCAAATGCAAAAAGTTAAAAACAAGAAATGTGTCCAGGGAACATGATTGTCCCACCAAAGTGCCTAACAAGGACCAAAAGGGAAAACTTAACTGGATGCATGGACAGACGAATGGATGAATATTAGTAATAATATGCCCATACAACATTTTTGATGGGAAATACGGTAAAAACCTGTGTAAATGTGAACCTTTTAAAACTTTTAACACGAAAAAATATGTGAACAAATAATTTCATTTTTCTTGCATAACTTTGAACTTCTGTTTTTTTGTCTATCAGAATTGGAATTTAAAAAAAAAATAGAACATTTTATTGCAATACTCTGGAGTTTTTGTGTTTTTTTTCAGGTGAAAAGCGAGCATGATAATATCATATAAATACAATTCTATGATATATATCGAATGTGGCTTCGCTGACGTCAGGAAAGAATAGAAGTTGTCATGGGTGTACAGCACAATCTACAATGCAGCAGTTTTATGGTACTGATAAAACTAATGGATATTTGTTTTTAAACTATATTATTTACCTTAAAAACAGTGCACTATTACTTGATGAACAACACTTTATTCATAAGAATAATAGCGTCAATATGATTCTTTTGAGATGCCGCAATTAGCCATAAAAAGTTATCTCACTTGGCATTTCCACCAAATGTTACGCATGTACGGTAGGGCAGTGATTCGATTTTTTATGGGATGTGCCGATATTGATGGTGTTTCAGACGACTGTAGAGTTATTTAATAAATTTGTATTTTGTTACTTTGTTACTCCACGTACATAGGTAGGTGTAGGTCGGGGAATCATCCAATAATCTACTATTTCATGAAATGTTGTGTAAACAGGGAGATATATTCATGCATGATATGCACGTTACTTTACATTAAGATGCATCCCCACATGGTCTTGTTCATGATGTATTGACAGACAGAAGTTTTCGAAGGAAAGCCTTGCATCATGTAAGCGTCATTTTTGCATTATGTGCAAGAACTGCATCTTAAGGCAAGTTCTCGTATCTTTGGCTGTTGACAGGAATCATTTGCACAGTGCTGGAACAGTATCGTCCATTTCAAAGAGTCGATGCAACCAATGTTATCAATTTAACAAGACATAGTCTAATTTCTGATATTGATTAATTTGAGAAAATACACTTTAAGCCGAGAAAATATAATATTTTCTTCGCCCCCCCCCCCTCCCCTTTGCCCCGATTCCTGAAATGGTCAGCAGGTCTGTGCTTTGAACGTTGATTTGATGGTTTCTCGCAATTTGTGATCCCATGTTCCACAACACTTGACCCCTGTACGCTCCTTGGTCATGTTTTTTCGTCCATTATTTGTAATAAAAGCAATTATGTGTCCCTTTCAAAGTTTGTGCTTTTGTGCGCCCTCAGAGTTGTGTGATTTGGGGACAAATTGTCCCTTGCCCACGGGATCCTAGGTGCAACAATGGGCAAGGTAGAGTGATCAACATGACACTCCCCAACCTACCGAGATTTATACTTGTATATTTTTCAGTCCATCCACTATTTGAACCGTTAATGTACTGAAGTCCAGGGTACAAGTAACAGGACTCCTGGCCACCTTGGAATGGTGAACGAAGGAAACAACTGCATGTGGTTGAAACCATTGTACCATGTGAGAGAGGGATGATGAACCATGCAGACACAACAGTGATATCACTTCTGTGCCGTTTGCTGGGCACAAACCAAAAGTAGTAGTAGTAGTAGCAGCAGCAGTAGTAGTATCGTTTTGGTAAAATCAACGTGTAATGCATAAAAAAATTCGATACAAGAAATAAAACATAGAGTAAGCAACATAAAAACAGTACAAAGGCACAAATAACATTTAAGATAATACATATACAATAATACATGCATAAACATTATATAAAAGAGATGGGGTTTATTTCAAATAGGTTCTAGTTGTGGTTCAAGATTTAAGGGTAAAAACTTGAAGAATGACATGTTAAAAATAAGCAAATGAAACAAACAGGTTACAACGACGGCATACATTAAAGATCACAAACCATAGAACCAATGTACAAAATTCAACGACAATCAAATAAAACAACACACACATTTCAACCAGATGCAAAGAACTATATGGTTGAAGATAATGGAATGAAACGAGGATAAGAGTAGATGTCATAAATTCATTATTTGCTGCGAAAAAATGAAAGTATTTTTTTAATACAGAAAATTTCTTTCTTCAGTAATTTCAGCTCATTCGGTTAAGTGAGACTTTACTGCTGTTTTCAATCTATTTCTGCTTGTGATACTTTTGATATTGTGTGGTAGGGCATTCCAATCTTGTATTGCCTTGCAATAAAAGGTTGAAAAAGTTACTATTGGTACTTCAAAGTTATAATTACTGCCTCTAGTATTATAATGGTGATGGTCTTGTATTATAAGAAAACTACTAGATAAATCTGCTTGACCACTGTTGTTCACACTGTTGTATACATGGTTTAGCCTGAGTTATTTAACTTTGTTTTCCACTTTGACCATCCCAACTCTGGACAAAACAGAATGGCGAATAGTAGATCCTGGTTCAAATTTTAAAAAAATAAAACTAATGGTTTTATTTTGAGGAATCTGAATTTTGTGTTTCCAATACTAGCTGAGTTCAGAAAATCACGAGGAACAAACATTATCCACATGACATTGAATAAGTGCAGAACACTGGGACTTTTTCAGGCTTTCTTTAAAAAAATAGCATTGTGTATAAAGAAACTCGAGCTATTATTAACTGTCTTCATAATACCATTTGCTATTGTCACTCCAGATAAATATTGATACAAGGTAAGACCTAAATATTTTACTAATTTTTGTGACTTGATGACACGACCATTCAACATTGAAATGTTTGATATTTTAAGTTGGCGTTTTGAACCAATAAGAGCACATTGTGTTTTACCAAGGTGAGGGGACAGTTTATTTTCAACTAACCACTGATTACATGATTCAAGTTATAGTTTATTATCAACTAACCAATGATTACATGATTCAAATTCTTTTCCGAGTTTTTGAGATATGAAATCATGATCTTGGTGCAGAAACAGTATCGTGCTATCATCAGCATGCAAAAATAAATTTACAGTCAGAGTTGATGCTTATAATCATATCATTTTGTAACGAAGGAAGAGAAGAGGCCACATGATAGTACCCTGAGGTACCCCAAAGGTTTCAGCCATGAGTTCAAACATTGTTTCATTTCCATTAACAGTTTGGAGTCTGTTCAATAAATATGACTGAAACTTATCAATTGATTGTACACCCATAGCAGATACTGTCTTGCACAAAACGGAATGATTCATTGTGTCAAATGTCTTTTGTAAATCTAGCATGATCATACCAGTATATAAACCTTTAGAAGTCTGTAGTCTGTCAAATAAATTAGGCATGTATCTGTTGAATATGAATTCCTAAAACCAGTCTCATATTCATACAGTATATTGCTTTGAAAGAAAGCATTTTTCCAATTGGATATGCACTGCCTTCTCTAGGATTTTAGATATGATGCTCAAAATGCTGAGTGGCCGGTAGTTTCCAAATTCAGATCTACTGTTTTTCTTAAACAAGCGATTTATCCTTGCATTCTTCAGTTTATCAGGTACAGTGTTACTCAAAATAGACAAATTCACTACACGAGCAATAGGAATGTTCATGACATATCTGCATCCCTTACGAATCTTGCAGGTATATTATCTAATCACATACTTTAACTGCGGTTGAGATTCCTTGATTCCTTATAAATAACATATTCACTGACTAGTTGTAGTTCAAAATGATTGGTTGTAACATTCTTTCTTCAATAACAATTCTTCAAATTCTCCGAATCTGTTTTAAATAAATTACATCTGATAGGAAGCTTTTTTTAAAAAGTATTGACGCGACAATAGTAAAAATTAATTGAAAGATTTGAGATTGTTTTTGCTTGAAAGCATGTATTGCCATCAATATTCAGAACTATATTGTTGTCCCCTTTGGTTTTGGAATTATAACCTAGAGTTTTAATTGCTGTAACACGTTCTGGAATTATAACCTAGAGTTTTAATTGCTGTAACACGTTTTGGGATTATTTTTATGTTGGTCCAATTTGTTCAATAAGTATTCAAATTTTGCTCTCATAACGTCCCTTTGTAAATTGTTCCTCAATTTACAGTAATTTTGTACAGAATAGGGTCATTTTTATTTCTATACATATACAGTATTGGTTTTTTGTCAAATATTTTCAAGAATTTCAGGATACATCTAAGGTTCTGTCCTTTGTTTCAGACTCACGTCTTTGAAACAAGCAATACTATCTAAGACTAAGTGAAAACACTCCTTGAAAGAACTCCATGCTTTATTTGCATTGAAATTATGTAAATCATCTTTCCAATTAATATCTGACAGTTTGCAATAAAGTCTTCTTTAGAGTAATTTTGTAAATACATTCTTTTCGCTGTGTTATGTTAGCTGAGTTGACCTTTGACAATCCTTTTTAGTACAATAGATAAGCAAAAGGTCACTCAGTTCTATGGGAATACACCCTGAATGATGAATGTTGTTACAAAAGATGTGGTCTAACAATGTTGAAGATGAATTAGTAAGACGGAAGGGTTCAAGAATCAATTGTTCAAAATTAAAAATATTTATTGAACAATGTTGACTTTCCATGACGAAAGTATATATTTTATATAACCTAAAATGTAAATTTTAGATTTTGATCTAAGTTTTGAAAAAAATCTCTTCAAAATTTTAAGAAATTAATGATAATTTGGAGGTCTATAACAAGTGCCAATTACAGTTGGTTTATATTTTCGGTAAAATAGTATCTGTCTACAAAGTGCCTAGATTTCTTTCGTGTAGATCTTCTCAAGAAGAAAAAGAAATGTAATTTATAATGTATTTACATTAGCCTCTACTATTATTTTTGTTCTCAGGATGAATGACACAAAACCGGTCATGGCAATATTTGCATCATTTACAGAATCATCCAGCAAAGTTTCTGATACAGATATTGCGGCCACTCTAGTCTTCTGTGCTATTATTCTCAGTTGTGATATCTTTGGCTGGAGTGATGTGTCAATTAGATGGATGAAGTGTAAACGTTTCCTTAGCAAATATTTAAATCGGTCAGTATCTACTGCAGAGGATTTTAAAAGGGCAACATACCGTACATACTCGCGTATAAACCGATACCAACTGCAAACTGCACATACTACATTATGCGACAGCAGATCAGGATCTATGTTGCTTGCATTTGGACATGGCTTATACACGAGTATATACGGTACGAGTCCAGTAATTCAGAGTTTTAATCATAATTCAAGGCCAATGGTAGAGTTGTGATAGAACATTCAGCACTAATGAAAGAAAATGAGATTTCTGTGGCAACGAGTTTATTGTAATCTGCATCAGAAATATATCCAATACGAATAATATGGGTTCATCGAGAACAGAAATCACAGTCAATCGCTTTGCTACGAGTGGTAATCCCTTTTCCGTTTATTACGCTTCGATATTTTGACTATCATTTGGCAATGGTAAATTTGTTACTTAACAGACAAGAACTGATAGGAACTGGATTCGGATTAACATCACTATATCTTAACAAGCAAAATACTAGAAATGATTTTGTTATAGAACATTTTTTGAACGGCCTTTTTGAGGACTGTTTGGTTCTGGGATTGATAAAGGTCGTGTCTGAAATATTTTGTGTGGGTGACCAACATTTGACACATTCAACGGTTGCAAAGTCGAGTATTTGAGTGCATGTGCCTCCCATGAGAATATATGTTGGGTCTCTGTGACAACAATGTTTATTGTATAAAAAAAACAGACTTAAAAACATCGAAACAACTTGCAGTAATCAACTAAAAAGCCAGAACTAAACCGTCTTTGCCCGCCACCATCTAGAACCAGCCCTAGAGGAACATTAGCCTGCAGCTTAATGCAGTTCCAGTTAGTCAGATACTCAACAGTCAAATACTACGTAACCACCTGGCCACTGAGGCATGCGTCTGGTCTTCAAAAATGTATTTATAAACGAATTCAACCTGTACATCTACCTCATCCTGCAACTTCTGCAGACCTGATTATTCTCAAAAATGTTTGCTAAAGTCCTCTCCATCATTGTAGCCACCTCTCCGAAGTTGTCATCCTCGCACTGGCAGATGGACAGTCTAACTTCAACAGTTATGAAGAAACTCACTAAGTATCCATGTGACTACTTAAAGGGTAGCTGATTCTCCCCCACACCACCCAATCCTTAACGGACGAAAGCAGCAGAAACAGTTCCAGCCTCCTTAAGAAATTCAAACTAATAATGATGTGGAAAGTTTATTTTGTCTAAATAATTTTAAAATCTTGCCGTTAATATTTTTCGAATAATTTACCAAAACCAGATGTCAATAGTATTCCACGATAATTCACCGGATCCCTTTTATCTTTACCATGTTTGCTTGTATATCAATAGAATTATCCCACATCTATATACGTTTAGCAAATACTCAAACTGGAAATTAAAAAGTGCAGTTAGATGTCTGATGAGATATTTCCCTCCATACTTTAAATGCTAGTTGAACACGAAATCAATGCCTGGGGATTTTGTTTTAGTTGTGGAGACTTGATATGCTGCAATACCTCTTTGATAGCATCGCATGTTATGTTATCAGTCTTAAATTTACTTTGTTCGTACATATTTTTGACATCCTCACAGTCAAGAATTTCCTCATCTGTTATATCACTTAATTCAGAAAAGTACAGTATTCGTAATTTGACACATACATCCAAATTATTTGATTCTACTCCATGGAATACAATATAACCATAATCTGATATATTTTACCTACTTATCGGTATGATTTTGTAGAATTCATCTATTCCCAGATATGCACTCTTTCCTATTTCTTCAAATAAGCACTCTTTATATATATATATATATATATATATATATATATATATATATATATATATATATATATATATATATATATATATTCTTTTTTCTCTAGCCGTGTTTCTTTCTGAAATCTCTTTTTGCATCCTTATATTTTCCGTTACCGTTACTATCTGGGCCTCTAATGTTTTGCAGCTTTAATCCATTCTCCACGCGCTTTTCTCATTTGTTAATGTAATTTGTCAAGTCCATTATTCTTCCAATATGGTTTCAGATGCAATCTGAATTCAGACTTTGGAATATATCTATCTAAAACAGTTATTACACTTTTAGTTATTCGTTATACTTCTCTATATCTTCTAATGATTTACACAAAAAGATAAAATCTAGTAACACATCCACGTCATTTTTAAATACGTTCAGTTCTAAAGGATTTGGATTTTGAATTGATGATTTTGGGATTTATGTGAACTTATTCAAAGATATTCTGGAGTACTTCATTCAGTTCTAAAGGATTTGGATTTTGAATTATGATTTTGGGATTTATGTGAACTTTTTCAAAGATATTCTGGAGTACTTCATTTTGGCACATCAGCACATTAAAGACCACTGGCACATCATGACATTAAAGACTATTGGCACATCAGCATATTCAAGGATACGGAAATTCATTCAGAACATTCTATATTTAGGACTTGTGATTAGGACACCTACGATTATTGGAATATTTGGATTTTAATTCACGTTACTGTAAGTGTCTTTTAATTTTCATTTTAATTGTCTATAAATAAATTGCTTGTTGATATTTACTTGATTTGTTGGTTTCACTTTCTTTCTGTTACATTTTTCTTAGACCATAGAGTTGTAACATGATCTATATGTGATGCAATGTTCACAATGCTTTATCCCTGAGATAAGAATGATATTTCTCTGCTCTGTAATGTACTGAGAGTCAGATCTCATCTGGATGGATTTTTACAGACAATATCTGCATTTATGTCTCCTATGATTATGCATATATTTTCAACAGAGTATTAATCATGCACATCAAAAACATTGTCACAAAATATTTCATACACATCGTCAGTTTTGGTTGTTGAGGGAAAGAAAGTTGCAATCAAAATGATGGGTTCCAAATCTCTTTTTGTTATGACTTTAACCGCTATAATACTTGGTAAATCAGCTTGTAAAGTGCTTACTTTACATAGTGATGATGTGTAAAATAAGGCAACGTCGCTACCAACTCTATAACATTGTGGTATGCGTTCAGTAGGAAGCGCTGCTAAATTGGCATATAGTTTATCTAAATAAGTTAGATTTACTTTACAAAGCCAATATTCAGGGTAACAATGCAGTTAATTTCTGCGTGCTATGCATTGCACCACGTACATTACATGTTGAGATGGCGAGGATATTTACAATCATTGCACAAAAACAGTTCCTTTGCCAGTTTTCATGGCACTACGTATTATATTTATCAGAATATCCATCATATGGATATTCCTCTCTCCACTTTCTGTTTGAGATCCATTCCTTACATTTTATTCCAGAACTCCAACATGACGGATTGTTCGTCATCAAATAAAAATCTTTCTCCAGTACATTTAGTCGAAATGTAAATATATTTGATCTATCCCGTTGAAGTCGTTCTTTTAAAAGGTGGACAAGTGTTACCGTCACACCCTCTTGCAATGGCTTGCTATAGCTGTCTTTATAACATCGAAAGTCTTTCGTGGTTTGACATTGGATAGCAAAATGAGTATGATTTTGTGTCTTACGACAGGTTCGCAAACATTCGATTCGATATCCTTTTGATTGGGTCTAGCAATAATAGTCTCAATATGTGTGTATGCTGTCTCTTTCTTCCTGCGTTTGTTATCATCGTTCTGAAACATGCTCCGATCTTCTGATGATCTGATGAATACATTATGTGCTTTTTTCGTGCAATTTTCATTTATTTTTCTTTTAGTTCTTTCTTCACATCTTAACATTTTTTTTGGACTTTTTGCTCTCTCTCTCTCTCTCTCTCTCTCTCTCTCTCTCTCTCTCTCTCTCTCTCTCTCTTTCAGACGCGACGTCTATTTGCCGTTTTTGAGTCACATTTGCTGTTTTATTAACCAGATCATTCCGTGAAAGTATTGGCAAATCCTAAAATAAAAATATAGGGCGTTAATTTCTCGATTAATTTGCTGCAAGAACAACAGGCTTTTCTATATCTCTATTTGTGCAGATAATACATTTTCTTGATCATTAGTAGGAGATGAATCATATTTATTCTCTTTCTTGATGATTCACGACCTCCTTTCTATTGCAAAGCAGATGTTCTTCCACTTTCTCCGTTAGCTTGATTGTAGAAAAGCATGTGTCTTGTACAAATTGTTGCTATCTTTTTTTCAATACAGTTTATCCTTTTCACGATCACATCCAGATGTTGTTGTACATTTGCAGTGATTTCTTTAATCTCGTTTTCTCGGGTTGCCATAGACGACATCTGAATATACATTCCCCCGTTATCACTCATTAATTGTTCCTCGTTTAATTTAAGATGCTATATTTGAGCACTAGCTTCCTGAAGTTTCTTGGTTTTCTCACTTAAATCTGAACTCAGAGTCTGTATTTCATTTTCTCTCCGTGTGGCGATATCACCTAGCTGGCTTTCAGTCGAAACATTTTTCTTCAAACTTCTCATTCATCATTGCTAGCTGAGCAAATATTGTGCTCAGTCATTCAGCGTTTTCATCTCTGTTTTAAAAATCATCATCATTGATTGAAGCTCTTGGACTTTGGGGGTTTGAAATCACTGCGAAGAGAAGTCAAAAGCTGTGATGATCTAGGTTCATTATTATGTTTCATGCCTCATTTGGTTATACAGCTTTCATGTCACTGTAATTGTTCTCTCCTTCATTGAAATGGTATAGAATATATATATATATATATATATATATATATATATATATATATATATATATATATATATATATATCTTCTGACAGTTTATTTGCCACAGGGGCACTATTTGATTGAGGTAAACGTTCCACTAATTGGCGCTCAGGGCAATCAGGTCTTTTCTTTCTTGCCAGATTAAACAGAACTTGTCGAATATTTTTTAGACCTTTCTCATCAAGTGTTGATTTCATTTTTCCTTTGAAGGCACTTTTATTGAGTGTTCCAAACTTGGTTCTGCTTTGCGCATAAATGTCTCGATTTATTTCTTCTACATCAGAATCTTGTTCTGCCTGTGACGTCTGCGAAACGAGTAGCGTATCATCATCCGCATCATCATCTTCAAGAACAGCATGAATGATATTTCCATTTTTCTTTTAATTTTCCTTTGTATTTTCCTTTGTTTAAATCAGGTCTCGAGTTGATCATGAGACCTTCTGTCAATGTCGACGCCATCCAAAAAAATCGGGTTGAGAAAGTATTTTTGCTGTTCTTTCAAGAATAGCTCCGAATGCATCAAAATATCCATTTTATTTTTGTGAACAATATAATCGCAGTTTAGTCATACTGATACCATGGTACCTAACCCTTTTCCTGCACTATAAATCCCGAATAAACGAACACGCACCTTGAGCAAACATGAGGGGATCATGTATAATTAATTACCAAAAGCCTCTATCAAGTCAATTAAATATCTCAGATAACAGTAAATCAGGTTGGACTGAAAATAGAGAAACTATATTTCCAACATAAAATCATGACTTTAAAAGAAACTTTCCAAAGATAATAATTACACCACTAGAAGAGCAATTGCTTCATATATATGACCATAACATTTGGTTCATATATATGTCCATAACAATTGCTTCATACACATGTCCATAACAATTGCTTCATATATATGTCCATAACATTTGGTTCATATATATGTCCATAACATTTGGTTCATATATATGTCCATAACATTTGGTTCATATATATGTCCATAACATTTGGTTCATATATATGTCCATAACATTTGGTTCATATATATGTCCATAACATTTGGTTCATATATATGTCCATAACATTTGCTTCATATATATGTCCATAACATTTGGTTCATATATATGTCCATAACATTTGCTTCATATATATATATATGTCCATAACATTTGCTTCATATATATGTCCATAACATTTGGTTCATATATATGTCCATAACAATTGCTTCATATATATGTCCATAACATTTGCTTCATATATATGTCCATAACATTTGGTGAATACCATCACATCTGACGATCTAAATTTGATGAAAAACCAGAAGCTGAAAAACACATGACTTGCACTATGAATACTTCTCACATACCTTCACCAATCATTTACGCATACATGACATGAACTGTAAATTTATATCGGGTCACTATAGGTTGGAAGAAGTTTAAATTGTCAAATCAGTAGGTTCTAGACATAAATTTCTGTCAAAAACATTAGAATATACGAAAATATTTCTTCACCTATTAAGTTGGGGTATCTATCCGTATTTTTACAACCAATAGTAGCCAAAAATTTCAAAGGCAGGTCATTTCACAGACAACTGAAATTTCTTAAAAGAGGCACTGTTATTCTCTGAAAAACTGACACATTTTCTCATCTCAGAATCGCTTGGTTATGGGCAAAATGTACACGTCCTTCTCGTACCCGATGCAACAACCCCTAATGATATAACTCACAATGATACAATATATCATTAGGAGTTTACAATATATTATTAAGAGTTTACAATACATCATTAGGAGTTAACAATATATCATTAGGGTTTACAATATATAATTACGACTTGCTCTTGCAACGCCTAATGATATAATTGTATCATTATCTGTTCAATTGCAACCCTTTACAATATAAATGTTGCATTAAGAAGCATTAATATCATTAGGTGTTGACAATGACGATGCTTGATGCTACAATTTTATCTCTTGGCGTTAATCATGGTATGTCACAACCGCTAAAGATATAATTGTATCAACTGGGGTTCAATTTAGACCCTCCAATGATATAAGTGTTGCATTAAGATTTATTAATATTATTAGGCGTTGACAATGACGAAACCTCTAATGAAACCGGTCTAATGAGAAAAAGGAAAATTCCGAGGAATCTGATAGTAGCCACGACAAGAACAACAACAACAGTCGGGTGCATACAACATGTTACTCTTGAATCTTATGTAACACATTCGCAACTTCGAGGTCAATCCTACGGATCATACCTTGAATGTATGCCGAAAGCTGTCATTAGGACCATCTCAGCTATTTACGAAACAAGGATTGACCGAGAAGTTGCGAATGAATCAAACTATCTTTTCATTCGGAACTTCTCGGTCAGACCTATAGTCAATCCAATAGCAGCAACAACCGAGTTGGTCCAAATAGATTTCTGTTTCCGGCGAACAAAATGTTTGATTCTTCTGTAAATTACTGCGCTGACATACATCCGAGGCATATTTTTGTCTCGCGTAAATAGTCGAGGTGTTTCGAATGTATTTAACGTTGCAGAAACCATATTGTCGAAGAAGGAATCATATGACCTCGACATTGAACTTCGACTCGGTAACCCCCAAAACAATATCAATTATCCCCTTTCAACAGAAGTTCTGCATAATACGGCAAACGTTGACCACATATCGTTATATAAAGCTATGCTGCGGAAACAAAGTGTATACCAATGTAATTGTCTGTAATGTAGCATTGGATTTTGTCCTTGAGACTCCAAATAAATAATAATTCATCCACACATCCACGACACCCTAGTATAGACAGAGAGGTAAATATGGTCATAACCATCTTCACCCCACCCCCATGAACTTGTATCCTCAAGAATTGGCACGACGTGGAAATCCACTCAAAAGCTAAAATGGTAAGTTTTATTTCTAAGATTACAGAGGTCGCAAGCATGCTGATATAAAGTATACACCATATCTAGTTGATATACAACACAAAATAACTCCAAATACATTCAAGGTCATCTACCAGGTGAACTTGCAAGTAAAATCTTGTATCATTAAGAGTTGATTTCGCAGCAAGAAAGCTACATAACAACCTCTAATACGACCGGTTTGCCGTATCATTTATATCTAATTTACATAGGGAAATCTTTTATAACGAATTAAAAATGTGTGAATTTTTTAGACGCAGCATTTAAACTGAAAGTAATATAATTGTAACATTTAAGGGATGGATTGCGTGTCATGTTTTAAGCCACCTACTATGAAATTAAAACTCCATAATCAATATATATATATATATATATATATATATATATATATATATATATATATATATATATATATATATATATATATATATATATTGAAACTGTTAGTAGAACGTGAAAACAGTCAACAACAACAACAACAAAAAAAAAATAACACGGCGTATCTGATTTCAATATGATTATCACATATAGCCACACACACACCCACCCCAATTCATTAAAGGTCCTAAAACTCACGATTGTCCATCTTGCGAAGTACCTACAGTGAATAAAATAGGAGATATTTCGTACAAAAAGCCGTTACAAAAGATGTGACTTTAACGAATAAAAAGTGGATCATCAACTGTCCTTTCTTCTGCAAAATCACTCACTCTAAAAATGTCAAAAACCGAATAAATAAGATTTAGAAGAGAATGTGCAGCCGCTAAGGCACATTGTATACCAAACTATAATTTCGAACCAGGCTAGCGCATATTTTTCTACTTTAGTAATGTCCGCACGTGCATACAGCATTATATCATGCATTCTTGGTACAAATATATGTGCAATTAAAGATTTACCCAATGGTCAATCATACGAAACTATTGAGTGCTACCTGAAGCAAGATGGCGGACATGAGGTCGCCATTTTAGTTCTTATTTTTCCGTTTTCTCGTGTGAGCAAGAATTATTTTGGTTTGATCGATTCTTCATCAGAACAGAAACCTTTGGTCAGAGCGTCAAAACACACAGCTAGTGAAAAATAACATCTCGTTGAAAAGACTATTTCTCAAATAATAAAACTTTGATATTAGGAAAGTAGGAAACTAATTGTATTACTCTTTAATATTGTACCTGTTATTTTAGCCACTGGCATTCATATGATCAAAAGCGGGGAAGATAAACTAGCGTGGATAAAACCGGTTGTTTGATTTTTCCCCAGTTCATTTTCGGAGGATGATAAATTACTGTTGCGTCCAGTTGTCCCGGACCATGTGATGTGGTCTGGTGTAATTAATGGGTGTGAGGTATGAGAGATTCTGTTTGGATGAATGCAAGACACAAACTTACAATTATAATTTTGTTTTCCAAATCATACACACATACCAGAACGAATATGAAATAGACATAATTTCGATTTTTTTTAGTGATACGCTCTCTCTAAAGTTGAATATGCAAATGAATTGTGTGAATGACTGTCTTTATTTCAAAAGGAGGTGGGGTGTCTATCAAGAGGCAAAAATTGAGTACGAACCCTTTCCCCTCCCTCGTGCCAAAATAAACACATTCTGCCTGTGATTCAAGTTGGCTCTGATAAATGAACAAATATAACAAATATTCATGTTAATGACAGTTTCTGACAGAGGTTTTAATTTAAAACTTTTCTTTCAATATTTTCCTCCTGGTCTCCCTCCCTCCCCCCCCCCCCCCCTCCAAGCTGTCATTGTCAAGCATGTATTTACAAACATGATTAAGATAAAATAAGCACATTATTATTAACTATGAAGGAAATCCAACCAATGGTTCATTTTCCTAATTTCCATCACTTGAATTAAGTGTAGCCTCATGTTTTCGTACCTGGACAATGTTAATAAGTTTTAATTTTACTCAAGTATCAGTAAGAAAATCAACAACAAACATGTCGTTTGGGTCCCATTTTCTTTAAAATAGAAATGTGTTCCAGTCAAAGATGTATTTTGAAATAGACTATATGTAATGCCAACTTATATTGCGGTAACTACTCAGGCATCCGAATTAAGGGCTATTGGTAATGCGAATAGGCTTAACAGGGTGGGTGGGTGTGGTATAGTCATATATAACTCATAATACGCAATAAGTGAAAAGCTATCAATTAGCAATAATACAAATTTAAGAAACTGTAATTTAAATGTGCAGGTACAATCTATTTTGCGGAAAAGATATTTATAAGAGCTAAAAAGGAACTTTGATATTGCATTTTACGTGCAATAGATCACGGCATTGAGATAATATTGAGGTATTGCATTGTAATTATCGTGTTGCATGAAGACTAAGCAAGCAACGAGCGTTACATTTTTCATATACACTGAGCCTTGCTTACAATCAATGATGCCATGTAATGGGGGCTGCCATTTTGGTCTTCTTCCAGTCAACTCGGTCCCATGACTGAGTCATATTTTACGCATACCTGTAACCCGATGATTATCAAACTTTCCACAATGAAAGTACAGTTGTGGACGGTTCTGTTAATAGCGAAGAAAATTCCTAAACATTTCTGAAATACATACTATGAAATGACTTATTTGCGTGTTTACAGGTTACTTCTTTTTCTCTCTTCTTTCACCGCATGTGGTTCAGTAAATATTACTCCGCTGAAGTTTATATCTTCAAGTATTATCAGTCCTTCGTTCTTAATACCCGTCTAAAGACAACGAAAAGTACTTAACATTAGCTAATTATTATACATAAACCTTATACGTATGCATAAGTGGGATATATATTGAATTTGCTTGTAAGTATGAGAACTATTATAGTTGTTGTATCTGTTTCCGCCAGCGTGTGAGAAGGCACGTCACATAAAGCCAGTGTCTAGTTGAAATTAAGAAAAAGAAAACTTTTAACAAAATTTCGAACTGATCAGGTAAGGTATATGAGCAGTTTAATGTTTTAGAAGAAGGTACTTCGCTCAATTCTGTTCGATGTTACGATTGTCAATAATCGTAAATTTTAAACTAAGTATAGCGCAACATGCTTATTGACGGTGAATATGACATGTATCATGTATATATCCATGTGCTTTTCTACAGTGAATTCGACGACGTGTCGATTAAGCCACGCATAAATATAGAAAGACATGTGAATGGCGAATATTTAAATACTCCAGACTGTTAATTTTGGGGATCAACATAATGTTTGGCACTGAAAATTGTGTCATTAATATTATTACCAAAATATATGTATAATTGTGTCATTGTCTTCATCATTAAATGCTGCTTATGGATACTGCAGGCCTCTCAACCTTTTTTTAGGAACTACTGTCAAGGTTGTTCACGACTGACAACTCCAATTTATTTGCAAACAGTTTGTGCAGAAAAAAAAGATCATGTTCAATTTCTGCAAGTTTTATACAAATACAACTTCTCCTTGCCACTAATGGATTATTCATAAGTGTTAGTGACATTTCTTTTTCACTGCATATAGATTCCATATTGTTGTACACTGCATCAAAATCTGTGGACAAAATGTATAGAATTGTTTTTATTATGTCATTCTTTCACACACTCATTGCTAAATGTTACAGGACACTTAACTGAAAGAAACGGGACATCACTATTGACCATAATTTTTAGTCATTTCTTCACAATAAGAGTACCATCCCCCACCCACCTGTACTGAACTGTGCATTACCAATAGCCCTTAATCACAGTACCATCCCCCACCCACCTGTTCTGAACTGTGCATTACCAATGGCCCTTAACAGTGAACTGCCTTCTATCACGGTCTACTGATTACAATAGCACGATGTAGATGTCAAAAAAAGGTTTACGTGTTTGTGTATGGCGGTAGCGCGTATTGTAAAAATGTACGAAAACAAAGGCAAGGAAAAATACAGATGAAATAAATAGGGCCCTTGTCAGGATTTCATTGTGCCGCTTCGCCTACAGCTGTCTTTCTGCTCTTTTCCATGACGCCTACTTAAATCACTGAAAGGACATTAATGGAAAACAAACCCCCAATAGCTTTGATTAAAAATCTTGTTTTTAATGTGCACAGATAGTGATTCTTTTCTTTTAGGAACATCTTCAGATGATTTTACCTAGTGACAAAGGACATTAATCTATTTTAAGTGTCATTTTCTAGTATATGAACAGAAATACTCAATTATATGCATTTTAACCACAGTATCACTGACTATTTACATTCGGCTTCTCGATGATCATGCTCCTTTAGTCTTTTCCTCTTGTTGTTTTCCCTTTAAATGTTTCATTCTCCTCTTAAGTACATACCATAAAACCAATCCTTTATGTAGTTTATGTCGATTTAACTAATGATTTTATTCCAAAATGAATATATATATATATATATATATATATATATATATATATATATATATATATATATATATATATATATATATATATATATATTCTTAAATATAATAAGCCGAAATAACAAAACAGTCATAATTTATTTTATCCTTTGATGATTGAAGGATTTTGCCACGATTCACGATTAGGTTTTATGCATTCCTCTAGATCCTTAAATGCAAGGTTGTATTGTCATTTGGCACAAACATTATTTACAAATATCTTGATGAATCATGCAGTTTATGTCTAAGTATAGATTGAAAAAGAGAGAGAACCAAATGTGCCAATTTTAAGGGGCCTCGAATTACAGTGCACACACAAACACACATCTCTCTGTCTCTCTCTCTCTGTCTCTGTCTGTCTGTCTGTCTCTCTCTCTCTATCTATCTATCTATCTATCTATCTATCTATCTATATATATATATATATATATATATATATATATATATATATATATATATATATATATAAAGAATACAAATCATATGGCGAATAACAGTCCTTTCAAGCGCACTGGATCCAGCAAGGGATCCCGTGTATCAGGGATTGATGAAGATAAATGCAACAAACTGACAATAAACAGTGCAAAACTAATTTTTAACTAGCCTAAGCGCTTTCGACTCTCACTGAGTCTTTGTCAAAGACAAACATAAAACAGACACAAGACAAACAATAAACACAAAAAGCGTTGAAATTACAAAAGTTTACATGACTATTTCTAATAGAATTAAAGCTTGAAAATGTTTGATGTTTCGCCTACTTGGCTTCAACATTCAATATGACTGATGATGTGGTAAACAAGTTGGTATTGACCTACAAAGGGAGGAGCTATAGCGTCATTTGCTTTTTAATGTAAAGTGGTTTAACCGTGAATTATATTTCGGATATTTAATTATTTCTGTAATGCAAGTAATGACTATAGCATTAATAACACCATATAGAAAAAAGAAACCCAGGTAGTAATTATAGGTGAGTGAGTAGTGAGCAAAATGAATGAATTATTCAATTTAAAAAGTGGTGGCTGAAAACAGATGGTGCTTTTATTTCCGTGTGATTGTCCTTTTGGAGTCTTCTTGGTTTTAGATGCTTGGTTTGAGTGTTTGAAGGCGGCGTATCCAGTAAGATTTCTATTCTTTCCTGGTTCGGAACTCCAGTTGGGGTTGCGAGCAATTGCAGTTAGTGTTACATCACTGAAAGTGTGGCCAGGGGAAGAGAATTGTCATGCAACTGGACTTCTGTCCAGCTTCTTTGTCATCCAATCATATCTGTGAAGATTGATCCTGTTGTGTAGCTTCTCGGTTTCTCCGACATACTGAAGGCCTCAGATCTTTCATGTGATGAGATAAATTACATTCTCTGTTTTGCACGTTCTGTTTCGGACCACGTATGTTCAATTTTTCGCTCGTCGCTGTTCTAGAGAATGTGCTGGTCTCTATCATATGTTGACAGGTTTTGTACCTTTTATCACCAAAGGGATCAGATTTGCCACGATAGTCTTGGCTTGTGATTGGCGTTAGCTTCTCTCTGACAACGATGTCTTTGAGGTTTTTTGGTTTGCGGTACGCTACTACTAGTTTGATCGGGAGGATTAACTTTAGTGTATCATAATATTCCACGATGGGCCAGTGTTTTTTGGATGGTTTTATCTACTTTGGGGTTGTCTGGATGGTAGGTCAGGATAAATGGTATCCGATCTCTATATTTTATAAAGTCATTGCAGTTTGTTTGTTTATCCCTTTGTGTTGCCACCGCTATCAGATCTTTGTCGTAGCCTCAGTTGATCAAATGTTCAGACAACTCTTCAGACCTTTTTTGGAATGTTTCATCGTCGGAGTAAATTCTGCGTATCCTCAGTGCCTGGCTATACGGGATGTTCCAAATGCAATGATTTGGATGACAGCTGGATGGGAGAAGATACTGGTATGTATCAGTTGGTTTTGAGTAGATGTATTTGTGGAGTTTGTTTTCTACCAGCCTTTTTTGTTATCGTGTCCAGAAAACGTGGTTTGAGTTGGAGACTTCTGCTGGGCATTTTATTGAAAGATGGAAGTTGTTTGCTTTCCATATGAAGACACCCAGATTTTGTCTTGCACGTTGCCACTTCTTTTCTATATCATCGGTGAAGCGCACCGACTGATATGTTGTAAGTTCCACCGATGCTAAAAGTTGACCCTCCAGTCTTCTCATGAAAATATTAGCATACGATGGGGCCATTTTTGTACCCATTGTGGTTCCATTGATTTGGAGGTAGTTTACTTCACTGAATACAAAGTTAATGAGTTTTAAGACTAGCTCCAGAAGTTAAAGTAGGCAATGAGTGGGCGGATCGCCCAGAGTTCTTGTTTTCCGTGCTTCCTAACACGCCTGTATCCCATCAATGTGCTGTATATTAGTATACAGGGATGTGACGTCTAAGGAAACAAGCATTGCATCTGGCAGTAATGGTTCGCTTGCTTTGCTTTTTATGAAGTAATCTGTCGTATCCTGAAGATAGGATGACAATTTGTGGACATGTGGTCTCATGAAATGATCCAGATATTCTGAAATCCTTTCTGTGGGGTGCCCGTTACCGGAGATTATAGTTATATCCGGGTTTCCTTGTTTGTGGATTTTAGATAGAAGACAAAATCTTCCTGCTCTAGGGTTTTCTGGGCTTAAGTAGTCTTTGATTTGGTGGTCTATGTATCAAATTTGGTACGCTTCATCGACAATATTTGTAATGGTTTTTGCATAGTCCAGTGTTAAATCATGGTCTAGCTTTTGGTAGAACCTGGCGCCGCTAACTTGTTTATTTGCTTCGTTTATGTAGTCTTTCCTATACATAACGACCACAGCGGAGCCCTTATCTGCAAGCTTGATTACGATGTATGTTCTGTTTTTCAATGAATGTAGGGAATCTTTGTCTTCTTTGCTCAAGTTTGAATATCTACTAGCATGGATATATGTTGTGAAGTGTCGTTTTCAACTTAGGTAATGAAGGCTTCTAGATTTGCAATTGAGCTTTTTGGTGGGGTTCAACTACTTTTCGTTCGGAACATGGGTCGGTCGCGTCTGATATCTCCTTGTGATTAATTTTTTGGCTGCAGGTCAAAATGGGCTTCGAGTCTCAGTCGGCGGCTAAAGTCTCCAGTGTCCATTTGCAGCTTACCTCTGTCGTATGTCTTTGGGCGGGGGAAGAAACTCAAACCTTTCAATAACAGTTTTATTTCTGCCTCTGTAAGTTGTGCTTTTGAAATATAAGCCTCTGTGTTAGTAATAGTTGAAGGAATTTTTGTTGTGGATTGTTTACGTTTCGTCCTTTTACGGCGAGTTTTCTTCTTATTTTTGAAGTTGCGTTAGTTGAAGGTTCTTCAGGACAGTGATTTGGTTGCAGGTCGAGTCTTTTGAGTTTCCTTTCTCTAACTTTGTTTAGCTTTATAGAGAGGCTCTGTTAATCCTTATTTAATTTAGAGTAAAACGTTTTTAATTATTCCTTTGTGCAAACTGAAACTAACTCCCGTTGTAGTTGTTTGATGGTTGCTGATTTGACAACATATTGATGGTTTAAATTTCCCGTAAGTTGGGCTGTGAGTTTCATGGACGCATTGTGATTCTTTTACTCTATCTTTTATTGAATCTATTAAAGATATTGCCACTAATTTGAGGACTTGGCATGAATTTAAAGACTTTAGCGACTGTGTCTGTTTCTTGGAAATTGTGTAAAAGAGTGCGATGGTGCCTTATACGATTGCGTAAACTTTTGACTGTTTCCTCTTTTGATTGAGACAGCGTATCCATGCTACTGATTCAGCAATCAGAGGAAGATAAGATGAAAGAAACGCGAATGTATACACAAAAGAGACATAAAATATAGGACAGAAAGGGTGCTAGATCACACCAAAGGTAGATCAATTGAATACAAAATCATATGATGAATAACAGTCCTTTAAAGTGCACTGGGGGGTGGGGGGTGGGCGGGGGGCCGTGTGTTCTTAGGCACTCGCGTTTACCGATCATTGACTTCTCACCTCTGTCCGCGTGGGTTCGAGTCTCTGGCACGGCCAACGTGGGTATGTGAGAAAGCTTGCCAGTAGCTTCCCATGGGTCAGTGATTCTTCCCGGTGTTTTCTCAGATTCTTCCTCCACCAGATATAGTGGCCGCATGTATAGTCTATCATGTGCTGAAAAATGGCGTTAAATCCACAACAACAACATCAAGTGCCCTGGATCCAGGATTAAGATAAATGCAACAAGCTGACAACGAGCAGTGCAAAACTAGTTTGTAACTAGTCTAAGCGCTTTCAACTCTCATTGAGTCTTTGTCAAAGGCAAAAACACACACACACAGACACACACACACACACACACACACACACACACACACGTATGGGGAGGGATTAACAGGATGCCGGCAGCACATGGAAGATATTATCTTCCCACCTCACCTGCAACAAACCCTGGTTTTAACTTAGAAATTGACCCGAGACATTCATGATGCAACATAATGTCCATCGGATCAGACTCGCTGGTCAAGAACGACTTGTCGAAAACAAAATCAAACACATAAATACACATAAAGAACAACACACGCAAAGGCATTGGACTCGAAGGGAAGTCACTTTCACAAAGGTAATGCACACACACACACACACACACACACACAGACATATATATATATATATATATATATATATATATATATATATATATATATATATATATATAACAACAATAGATCATCTTGGAAGTAACTTTTGAGCAACGTCTCGTGTATTACATGATAGCTATGTAACTATTTCCACTTTCAACAGATTGACTTTGTGCTTTGAACAATTATCTTGCGAAACCTAATGACTTAGCTCCAACATTCTGTGAATAGGTCGGACAATATTCCCATTAATCTATTTACTTATTTATTTACTAATTTTGCACTGTCCTTAAAAAGTACAATTTAAGTAAACATTTTGTATTTCCATCCATTGTGCAAATATATCTGAATGGTTAAGCAGAGTATAATGGGCAATTGTTCTTAAAGGGGTAGGTCTTTTGAACCCCAAAATTATATGTCGAGAAGACAATTTTTAAATATTTTTTTAAAATATATCTCTTTTTACATTATTTATCTAAAGATATTCGAAATAGACCAAAGAAGTAATATTGTGACTTACTGAAACACAACTAAAGCATAAATAGGTCTTTTTTAAATTTGTGAAATTTCAGATTTTAAAAGCAATATTTTACCATAGAGCATATGGAATTATGACCGCAAGGACTCTTATAATCACACAATTCCATTTAAATTATGACCGCAAGGACTCTTATAATCACACAATTCCATTTAAACTATAAACTGCAGAAGTACTCGGCTGTGATCTAAATATTACTTTTCACCAAAATGCAAAATTCGGTTGTTAAATTGTAAGGTTGTTATGGTCATACATCAAACTTGTTACTGTACTCGAAAATTCATGTTCCCAATAGTTCAGTAGTTATGGCATAAGGATAGTGTCGCAGAGGTTCCAGGATTGACACACACACTTTCTTTTACTGTTTCTCCATTTCTATCTGTCATAATCAACCTTTCACTTATCACGTACCGACAGGTGATTACTAACTTATGAAAACAGAACTAAAAATAAACGATTCACACTAGACAAGACACACTGAGCATGACTTTACAAGGAACGATACTTTTATAAACAATAAAATATCGCAATCCGACTGCCATTTCGAAATAGTCACTTCTATTTTCTGTGCAAGTAGGCGAATTTTACTTCATTCATTTTCTTTCGTAGAGTACTCATTTCGTTTACTTTCACAAATGTAAAGGATAGTCTCTTCTCAATTTCAGTCGTATTCCGCTATTTTCTTGTTTATAATGGAATCGTCCTTTGCGACGTCATGCTAAACTTATTTTTCCACGTGTACACGTCATACTGGTGCGACCTGCCAGTGAAAGATAATTATGGGGGTGGATTCCTTATCTAATCTGGCCATGTTCTTCTGATATGTTTATCTTGATGAAAGTCATGAAATAAAATGCCGACCCTTATTCATTTTTCTTTTTACGTCAATTATTGCTTCGGTGTGCTAAAACGGTAATATGAGCGAAGAGTCTATTCACAGCTGAGAACAACCTAAATTAAAGATTGCTTAAGAGGTGACATCTAATAAGGTCATCTGTATGTACCCTGGTATTCTAATTTGAATAGTGTACTTCCGCTCCGTTTTGTCTCAGCGCACTCAAACAATTTTGGTACAGATGGACAGACGAAGGTCTGATGAACAAAGGGACAGGAGTAAGTGGTTATGCGAGTTCTAAACGATTACTTCGCTAATTGTTGTAATAGGGGATGAAGAAATAACAAGAAGAATACATTTTTAAAAAAGTTTACACTTTAGTCTAACTTATCCAAATTACACTTTCAATTGCACTTTAATGGTATCGTAAACATATAAAAAAAGAAAATGTTTATGTGATACATCAATATTTACACTCTACATATATTTACAAATATAATTAAATAATAAAAAAAAAAAACAACAAGAGTTAAATCAATGAAAGACATCTCGGTGATGAAAAGGATTTGAATGACTAGAATTGTAATAATATTGACGTGTTCTTAGTTATAATGATGTGTTTTATTTGAACTTCAATAATGATTAAATCAATATGACTATACGAGGGTAAAGTTAGCTATTGTAATTAATATTATAGAAGAAAGTTAGGTGTCGCAATTTACAGTTGATATTGATATCTCCTTAATTTGAATTTGATATGGAAGGACGTTGCTAAAATAATTTAGCATATCATTTCATAATGATAGATATATGATTGTGTCCAGGCAAGTTAACGTCCATTTTTCATTCAAACATGACTGTTTTACACAAAATTAGATAACATGCCACTTGTTTCCCAAAGCAACACGTTTTCTGAGAGTTAAACAGGTAGGTCCCACTACCGACAAAAAGTCTCAATTAGAAATCCTGAAAACCTTATACGGCTTGCAATAATCATTCAAATAGAACAAAAACTGAATCGGTTCCTCTACATATGCACATATACAAGCAGTTTATAAATAACTGTATTAACAATGTTTCACAAAAAAGGCAAGGTCAAAAACGATGAAAACTTATAAAAAATCCAAAATTTCATTCGAATGGCGTAGAAAATGTTTCATCTCATATATATATATATATATATATATATATATATATATATATATATATATATATATATATAACCACAAATTATTTTCATAGCGTGTAGATCAAATGGGATCATCTGCACATGAATAAAAACATGGTTTTTGCATAATCGTGCTTAGAAGGTTTGCAATGAAAACAAGTTCAAGTCCAAAAAGTGAAAAAGAAAGAAGAAAACTTATAAAAATGAAAAAAAATTATTTCAAATAGCTCGAAAATCTAATTACCGTCAGCTACATATGAACAGAAAGATACCTATATAATTTCATTCTGTGTCAATTGTGTCTTGATAATTGGTGCTATCAAGTCTCAAGGGACGGACGAAAAGACGACGGGTGGAAGCACGGACGGACGGACCGACAGGATCAAAATCAATATCCCCCTGTAAGCAGTAGGGGCACAAATATATGCCATTTGTCCCGTATCTCATTTGTAGCAAAGTTTTTGCTGTGTTAAAGAACCATACATCTTCTCATCTAATTGCGCTAGTCTGAAAGAAAGAAAGAAACATACCATGTCAATAGAAATCTGTTCAGGTTTTGTCATTAGGGAGGTAGGTAGGGAGGGATGTAGGTGGATATGAATGTGTATATGTCTTTCTACGTTTTTGTCTGTGGGTCGGAGTGTATAGAGTGATGATTAAGTGAAAAAGTTTACATCGATAGAATTTTACTTTTATCTTTTCACTATCACTACACTTAACCTTGGTGAAATTGTCACACCTTCTGTCTATCCGACCGTACGTCCGTCAGCCCGTAACGTTATATTTTCATAAACCCCTTGGTGGATATTCATAAAGATGGTAGACATCTTGTGCGTATGGTAACCATCTGCAAGAGGGGTAAAAATTTCGGCTCCCAACCTAAGGTCTCCCGGAGGAGCGGCATAGTTCCAAATACATAATCATTTGAGTTCCAAATTACAAGGGTATTTTTTTCGGATATTTTTGACCCCACTTTTTTATGCATTCTTATCAGGAAGCTGGTATATATATATATATATATATATATATATATATATATATATATATATATATATATAGATAGAGAGAGAGAGAGAGAGAGAGAGAGAGAGAGAGAGAAAGAGAGAGAGAGAGAGAGAGATAGACTTGCCAGCAGAGGTATCATGATCGTCTCCGTTTAAAGAACCATATGAGAAGCACGATGATTAGAACCCCACCAAATATACCAAACACTAGTCCAATTATTGCTCCAGTGCTTAGGGTAGCCCTGTAAAATACAAGATTAAAATTAATTGGATCGTGAGATATTATTTCCTATGTAGCCATGTTTACCAGGAACTATCACATACATACATACATACATACATACATACATACATACATACATACATACATACATACATACATACATACATAAAATTTCGATAACTTTAAACATAAATACATACAGACGCATTTTCTTGATTGCATAGCACTAGATTGATTGTCTCCCACTTTTCGTACAAAAGGGGGACATTAAATTGGACCTGTTCGTCCATCCTTGCGTTCTCCTGTCAGTCCATCACACTTTCGTTACCGCACAATAACTCCCTTAATTATTATTGGATTTTACACAAATGTTTGGCATGTATCTAGATATGTTTAGACCTTGCCTAAGTTTAACTGGCAGCCTCCTCCTCCTACGTCATCGTTTAGCAGAACTGCCAGTCTCACTAACTTTCTTCTCCGCACAATAACTCCCTTGATGAATATTTGATTTCAACCAAAATCGGTACGCTGCTTTATACTGATGAGACCTTGGTGAGTTCGATTGTCAGCTTTCTGCGTCAACGTTTAGATAATGTATAGTCTTCGAATATCACACCCACCCACTTTTGTTTCCAAATGTTATGGGCAGCTTTATATCGTTTAGGCCTTGGATGACTTTGATCGACAGCGCTCTACATCGTTGCTTAGCCGAGTTATAGCCCAATTACTCGGGCACCACATGAATATAATATTTTTTGTTTTTATGGTAGTAGCAGTAGTTGTAGTTGTGATTGTTGTCGTTCTTATTATTTTCTGGAAAATGTGACAGAGAATGAAAGTTGCATTTATATTTACATAGTAGAATAGTTGCATTTATATTTACATAGTAGAATAGTTGCATTTATATTTACATAGTAGAATAGTTCGATCAGTAGGTCTTTAACTTAAGTGGTGCTGCCCTATTAATTTCTCATTTAATTTTTCTCTCTATCCAAGTAAGAAAAGGAGCAAATTTTATCTTTCAATTTTACCTGTTTTGAAAACGTGTAAATAAAAAGTGTTGGATTATTCCTTCATTTATATTTGAAATTGTAGTAAATAATATACTGCAAGTATCTAGCAAAGTTATTCCTATATAATTGTTTACTGCACAGGGGTTGCCCATCTTAAAAGTGGTATAGTTAAAAACCCTTTCTCCATTTATCAGGAAAGGTACCATTGTAGAAAATAGCTTTAAAGAGAGGTGTTAAAAAACGTACTATGATATCTTTTTTACACATGAAACATTCTTCAGGAAGCACGTCTTCACAGGTTATTTGCTATTTTTAAGCAAATGTAATGCTTTCAATACTTTGTTCTCAGATATTTCTGAGTTGAGAATCTGATTTGTGTCATCGTCATTGCATATATCACAGATATCATTGTCATGATTTTTCAAAATATTTCTAAAAAAAAAAAAAAAATTAAAAACTACAAAATTTGGCTCTAATTTGCCTTTAAATGGATTCAGTACACTTTTAAAATACTCGAACCATTCCAGATTTGATACATTTTCATGGCATTTCAAGTGAGATACTCATAGATATCGAATTTACAAAATCTCAAAATATGTTGCCTCATCAGATGAATTCTCTAAGTATAGTTCTAAAGTAAACGGCATTATGAGTAAGGAATGACTATCAATAAGAAAATAATTAGAAATTTCTTCAACTGATGTTAGAAGAATTTCCTATAAATACGAGTGAGCCAGATTATTTGCTACCTTGTACAACAATCATAGCTTATAAAGGTTTCTCCAGCCTGGAATCCAAAATTTCCCAACGTCAGTTTCAAGATATGCCGACAAACCTGTCCAGGTTATAGCTGCTTCGAGTTGACCTCTTTCTAACTTATTCGAATCGTGTTAAGTAAGGTTATCCCACATTTTACAAACGTAATTAAACGTAGGTCGGATAAAGATAATACAATTTGCATTAAGAGTTGACCTTGACAAATAAAATGTACTTGAGTTTTCGTAACATGACAAGTTGTTTCTTTGCTGATGTGATAAGCCTGATTATGTGGTCAATCCATTTTCTGTTACAACTTAGGCTTACGCTAAGGTATTTGTCATAATCAACGATTGTAATAAAATTTCATTAGCAATTAAGTTTAGAATCAAATCGCTGTTCTGAAAATGGAAGAACATGCCAGACCTTTGGTCAAGATTTAACTTAACTTACCATCTCGAAGCTCGCTGAAATCATGATTGAGAATGTGTTCAATATTCAATCACTTCTATACCGTTGATAATCGTCAGCGAATAACCATGTCAAGCATGTTAAATTTTCTGCAATATCATTTAGATAAATCAAAAATTAAAGTGTCTGCAATACGGAGCCTTAAGGAAGATCATCATCATTAGATAACTTATCATCATTAACACATAGTTTTCTCTAATTAGGATTGTTTGTAAACTAAAGAAGTAAGTTACCTCTAATAGCGTAAGCTGAGAGTTTGTGAATCAGAATTTTATGATAGGGTACAACAGAACGCTTATAAAATATCACAATGACGATGCGCATAATATTTTTGTTATCCTGGGCTGTGCAATTATTATTTGTACATTACAATCAATTGATAGACGATATAATATCTGGGGAAAAAAACCAGATTAATACTTATAAATAAGATAGTTTGATTGAAGATGATTATATATAAGCTTAAATAGAATTCTTTCTAAAATTTTAGCAAGCGCACTTAAAGACGTAGTAAAATGAAAATGTTCATGTGTATTTATTAATTCCTTGCGATAAAATATGAATACCTTTCAAAATTTACCGTTGATCTGGTGTGCGGTTACGAAAATATAAAAAATGTAAATGCGTCAATCTCTAATGTCTCGCATATAAAATTTGTTTGACTGCTCTTTTTCCCGGTTAATCTCAAATGATGTATAATGAGCAAGGTGTTGTCGTACTGAATAATGTTATTAGCAGCGTCTTGTTGATGATGAACGATAACGAGATAAAAATATACACGACAAAAAAGTCAATTTATAATAAGACAATAAATCTAGAAAACTTCCTTTGTAACAAATAGATATTGGTATTGTTTATAGTGAATAAATATTTTGAGACATAAAAGTAGCAATGTATCTCCATGGGTGACATTGTCAGACATATGAGTCGAGAGCTGAGGTCCTTTAGTGCGAGTAAAATAAGTCACCTGGTTTTCTAGACAATATTTGATACGTGTGCATTAGTATAAAAATCTCTGCCTGAAAAACTGACAATGAACATAGCGCAGGTTAAAAATGAAACTCAGTCATTGCCGGTGCCGGAGTCGGGCGGAAATGGGACGAACGTACGAAATCACTTAATTGTTCTTAACGGACACATACTTAATTAGCAGGAAGGTTCGTATAATAGTTGGGATCATGAAAAAGTGTGATAATGATTTATTGTTTGAGAAGATGACTCAATGACCTTTGCTATACCTTTGCAACATTTATTACGTAAAGTAAGCTCCCAAACTAAGTCAACGTATCTTTACTAATTCAATTTATTTTAATTAATTTTTGAATTTACGATATCTATCCACATAAAAAACTGGACGAATTCAATTTAATTTTTGTATATAAAGGTACAAAAGAACATGCGAACTAGCAAACTGGTCTCAAAATGTAGTCAGAAATAAATGACAGAACAAATTTAAATGGTAATATTTTCATTAAATATGCAAGAAAGGCGATTTGTTTTAGCTGTACACCGTAATTGTGTTTCTTAAAAAAATCAACAGCTTAATATAATAATGATATTGCCGGTTCGGTCTTTTTATTATTACAATTAGGTTTTTGTAATCGTCGAGTATCCTCACCCCCTTTATTCAAACCAATTATATACAATCTGAAATTGCATATTTGTACTCTGCCCGCAGCCACGAGCTCTATCTGAGATATCAAAACACAGAACAGAACACACACTTTATTTAGCATTAAACTGTAAAAGCAATTTATAGCTACAGACATGGGGATGCAAACATGACTTACTGCAGAGGATAACATAATTCTATTGAATATTAAATATAATATTTAATTCCTTTAGTGAAAATAATTACCATTAAATTTACATAGAATGTACAGACTAAATTATAATTAATTCTGTTAGTAGTCGAATACAATGTACTCATGATTACATATATACTAGTTATTTTCTTACCTTTTCTGTTGCGCAAAATATAACAGTTTAGACAATGCAAATTAAAATTCTTTTTGAATTTGTTGACATAATGGCTTACATTTTTTTTATATTCGGCCATGAACAATAATATCGTGGTATATATTTTCTTCTCATTTCCTCGTAAAATAGACAAACAAACAAATAATATTATTCTTTTTCGACAGCTCTTTTATGACAAGTGTTAGATAGCCGCTCGCTCCTTGGTAATCCCTCATTCTATATTTAAGTTATGCGATACTGCTCTAAATCAACTAACTGCAGTTATAAAACGAGCTTCATTTATCACACCAAAGTATTCTCCAAATTATAAATATTTTTTATACAAGGAATACTACTCTAGCTTGTTTGATGACCTCAATGCGGATATCCAATTTTCCTTATACTGATATAAAACTCTATCTTTTATTTCACTGACTGGAATCACAATATCAAATTGATTATCTTTTATTTCACTGACTGGAATCACAATATCAAATTGACTGTTCCATACGTAAGAAAATCCTAGATCATCTAACAGAGATTTTACTTGAAATGCCCAATTTTTCCTCATTATGAGAGTTTCCGTAGCCAGCATCGCTTTGTAATATCGTATAAGTTCTAAAAATCAAACTATCTCTATGTACCAATATTCGAGTCCAAAATTTTAAAAGGCGTACTTTTAAAAAAAAAATCTCAACAATGGGTATCAAGGGGGCCTGCTGTTTGTTAACTCATTAGTTACATACTAATTTATTATTCTCTAGGTGGTATAATGTAGTCAAATAATATACTGGATATGAGGCAGATCTTTGAAACAATCGACGGACTGAACTTTTGCTTCAACAGTTGTAAAAGTAACATGACTAAATTATTAAATGATGGTGTTTCTCACAATAACTATTCAGGTATTCAGGTATTGCAAGGTTAAGTCAAGAATAAGTTAATCAACACAATATTAAGCATGCAAGTAAATCATCGGATTCCTGCTAGAAATGCAATATTCTGGTTTATTTCCTCTGCAAATTAGTGTATTTTGACTTGCATGGGATGTATCTTGTATAGAAAGAGGCCTGACTAAAAATCTTTTTTTTCTCTAACCTATATTACTGTAATATCGTTTCGTCCGTTCATCAATCTCTCTCACAATCTTTACACTACAAATATAACAAAAATCGTCCAGTACTGATTAAGCATGGAGATTTGATAACATTGATATATTTTGACAATAGTTATATTCGTCAGAAAGTTTATATTATATAGAGCCGGTTCTGAATGGCAATACAATGATTAGTATTCCCTCTATCATTCGGAAATAAATATATAAAAATATAAGAAATATTACTCCTATGACATGACTGTCGGACAAGATAAACTTTTGTTGCATCATCCTTTCAATGAAAAGAGTCCAAATAATAAAGAATCACTAATTCTAATCAATGTAAAATAAACTTACATGATGTCATATTCTTTGTTGGTGGTTTTCTCTGGTTCGATCCGAAATGATTAAACTATTTTATCCCTACTATACTGTAGGTCCCTTTTCCGTTTTTCTAGTCATTTAAAATGCAACCTTGTTGAACGAAGACATTTCATACGAAATGTAGATCGCTTGTAACCTCGATTTTGTGACACCGCATTGGTTGCTCATGTTGTTTTGTTGTTCGTCCTTCGAGTTCCAAGATGACCACGACATCAGTAACTGGTTTGGTTTCTGTGAGTACGTGAATGGCTGAACAGACCAATTTGTGCTCTGAACTGTGTGCGACACACTTGACAGGAGATGCCGCTTGGGTTTGCTTGATCAATAAAGACGGGCAGCAGTTCTGAGATTTACGCTGCTCACACTTCTGCACTGCCTCTGCAGTTCTCCTCCGTTCAAAGTCTGTAGTTCCAGTATGGATGAGACTGCGCCAGGTGGAGCGATCCTGTGTGAGATCTTCCCAAGACTCAGGGTCAATGTTGAAGTGTTTCAAGGATGACTTGAGGGAATCTTTAAAGCGTTTCTTCTGACCACCCTGAGATCGCTTTCCCTCCTTCGGCTCACCGTAGAAGATCTTCTTTGTTAGTCGCTCTTATGACATCCTGGTGACGTGGCCTGCCCAATTCAACTGTGATTTCATCAGCAGAGTGTGGATGCTTGTATTGCCTGCCAGTGTGAGAACCTCAGTGTCTGGGACCCTGTCCTGCCATATTATCCTCATCAGTTTCCTCAGGCAACCCATGTACACCGTCCAGGTGTGTACACCTTCCAGGTTTTGCAAGCATACAGCTGGGTCGGCAACACAGTGGCTTTGTAGACCTTAAGTTTTATTTGTAGACTGATGTCTCTGCGCTCCCACACATTTGTACGCAGTCTGTCAATGGCTGCGATTGCTTTAGAAATTCTGGCATTGGTTTCGTCATCGCTGTGGACTGGTGTGACAGTGTGCTGCAGAGATAGGTGAACTTGTCCACTGCCAGAAGGGTTTGCCCATTTACTGTGATGGTAGACTCTACATAAGGCTTTCTTGTTGCAGGTTGGTGCATCACTTCTGTCTTCTTGATACTGATTGTGAGACTGAAATTGTCACAAGCTGAAAAGAAACAGTCCATACTGTGTTGCATGTCAGACTCAGATTTGGCATTCAGGCAATAATTGCCAGCAAATAGGAGATCACGAACAGCCACTTCATGTAACTTCGTCTTCGCCTGTAGTCTTTTCAGATTTAAGAGCTTGACCTCAGTTAGGTATCTGATGTCCATCATGAAAGGCATCAGTAAGCATGGCAGAGAACATTATACTGAAAAGGGTTGGGGCCAAAACACAGCCTTGCTCGACTTCACTGGTGACTGGGAATGGTTCAGATAACTCACCGTCATCCACAACACGAGCGAGCATGACATCATGGAATTGCCGAACCATCACGATGAATTTCTCTGGGCAACTAAATTTTGCCATGATCTTCCAAAGGCCTCCACGGTTGACTGTGTCAAGAGCTTCTGTCAGATCGATGAATGTCGTGTACAGGTTAGAGTTCTGTTCCTGGCATTTCTTCTGGAGTTGACGAGCCGCAAACACCATGTCTGTGGTCCCTCGTCCTTTCCTGAAGCCACACTGACTCTCAGGCAGGAGGACTTGATCGATGTGGTGCACAATGCGATTCAGCAGAATTCTGGCAAGGATTTTTCCGGCTACTGACAGCAAGGAGATGCCCCGATGGTTGTCGCATTATTGTTTGTTGCCTTTCCGCTTGTACAAATGGACAATTGATGCATCCTTGTACTCCTGGGGTATAGTTCCCTGCGTCCACATTTACTGGAAGAGTTCAGTCATTTTATGTGCCATGTGCGAGCCTCTGGCTTTGTAGACTTCTGCTGGTATAGCATCTGATCCAGGTGCTTTGCCATTTGACAGCAGGTCGATTGCTTGCACAGTTTTAGCCATCTTTGGAGAGGTTGCTCATATGGCATCACTCGACACCCGGCTTAAAGACAGGAAATAACCAAATAACACTCTGGTGGATTTGTTTCCCTAAGTGTAAAAGAATAGTTGCTTTAATGGTCGTATCTTCGCAGTCCGATATTCGATCTAAATTAATTTTTCAGTGGGTTTTTTATTCTGACGTCGAGTATTTAAAAAAAATAAATAAACGATTATAAATTATATTAGACAATTATGGCCATACTTGGACTAGTCTGTAATTTGAAGGATATGATTTGTCACTTTATTTTGAAAATTGGGGTGATATTTGCTAGTGTCCAGTGAGTGGATGTGAAGGAACTACATGACACTTTATTTTGAAAATTGGGGTGATATTTGTCAGTTTCCAGTGGGAAAGGCACATGACGTGCATGTGAAAAACCTACATGTCGCTTTATTTTGAAAATTGGGGTAATATTTGTCAGTTTCCATAGAATGCGACAGGTACACGAACGGAGAGATTGTTGATAAATTAGATACAAATGGTATGAGACCTCGCTGCAAATGTTTGTGGACATTTTATTGTTAAATTTAATCAGGTCCTGAGACTTTTTTTTATATCAAGAGAACGAATTACATCACTTATTTCCTGATGTGTAACAACAATACTATCAAAACCAAGCTTACATCTATCTGCGAAAGGTGGAAGTTGATGATGAGTATCGTCTATGGATAATACGGAAGAGAATAAATCGTTCAAGGCTGTAGACTTCCTGGTTGGAGAAGCATTACTTGTTTGGTGTAAGTGAGGGAGGAATAGCTTGTGACTTCCCGCCAGTTTTCATAAAATTTCTCAAAATCTTCCATTATATTCTCCGATCATTACTTTTAAATTCGTCAGACATTTTATTTCCGTCTGGCATACAAAGTTTAACTAGTTTAAATATAACTTTTTCGTGCGCTCCTGGAGCCCAATTGTTTTTTTTATTTCGGTATTGCGATAATGCCTTATGGTTATTATTCTTGGTGGGATAGTTTTCTCGGCAATTTATAAGTAAAAGTTACAATCATGTCATCAATATGTTCATCAGTCAGAATTTGGTCGTGTGGTTCAGCATAGATAACTCACTTAATTTCTTCGAAATACGCCCTTTTTACATAGTTAATATTTTTGTATGTGACAATTTTGGATCTCAATTAAATTTAATCAAAACAAATACTCCATCATGGTCCGAGATGGAACGTTCAACACTATCAACACCACTACACTATCAAGTACGGTTACATTATCAGTCGTTAGTGGGAGCCCCGGGTGGCCGAATGGTCTCAGGCGCTCGCCTTTACAGATCACTGACATCTCACCTCTGCCCGCGTGGGTACGAGTCTTGGCTCGGCAAACGTGGGTATGTGAGAAAGCTTGACAGTAGCTTCCCGTGGGTCGGCGGTTCTTCCAGGGATTTTCCCAGATTCTTCCTCCACCAAATATACTGGCCGCCATGTATAGCATATCTTGTGTTGAAAAATAGCATTAACCAACAAAACCACAAACAAACAAACCGTCGTTAGTATTGGATTAACCAGAAATTCATAGTAGCCGCGGGCTTCATTGCTCAGTTATCTCCCCTAGCAGAGGTCTGCACAGAAAAAGTCGGTCCTTCATAATTGGATATATTTAGTTGTGGGCTCCTAAATCTGGTTTCAATGACGATATAGTTCTACTATGTCATGCAGATGAGACCTTATTGCATTCAAAATCAGATTAACGTGGAGGTCTTCCGTTATTACAACAGCGTGACCCAATTCAAAATCAGTTTAACGTGGAGGTCTTCCGTTATTACAACAGGGTGACCCAATTCTAAAGCAGTTTCAATCTTATTCTGAATGACGTTCAAACATTAGTTTCATTCAGGGTGTTCTACACACAACACAGAGATTGTACTAATATTTTTGAGTTTAATATTTATTTATTTCAGTTTAATTTCGATCTAAATATTTCTATACCAGGACACAATAGATCAGTCATCCTTTCAATTTTTAACCTTATTTTTTGCAAAGAATTGTAGTGGTCACGTCGGTTTCTTCTATAATACCAATCACCATCATGATATCTATAATACCAATCACCATCATGATATCCATAATACCTATCACCATCATGATATCCATAATACCAATCACCATCATGATATCCATAATACCAATCACCATCATGATATCCATAATACATATCATCATCATGATATCCATAATACCTATCATCATCATGATATCCATAATACCAATCACCATCATGATATCCATAATACCAATCACCACCATGATATCCATAATACCAATCACCATCATGATATCCATAATACCTATCACCATCATGATATCCATAATACCAATCACCATCATGATATCCATAATACCTATCACCATCATGATATCCATAATACCTATCACCATCATGATATCCATAATACCAATCACCATCATGATATAAATCAATAACTATATCCGCATCAAGGAAGCCAAAACGTGTAAATCAGTTTCAGAAAAACACAAAACATTAAAGTTTTCAGTAAGACATTGAATAAAATACATTTCTGATTTTATGTTACAAATGTATATAGATAATCATTGAGTCACGTGCAATGATTCCCTATTCAAGATATTTGTCGAAGGACCTGGGTTTAGCTGAATACTGTAAACAAGCAGAAGAAGTTGTAAAAATTAAACAAAAGTGAATATTATTAAAGTTGACCCTTAGGGTCATAAAAAGAAAATAAATCTACAACACATATCACGAGGTCTTAAATATTGCACTCATATCACCAAATAGTTGAAAAATAGCAATTCGTTATACAGGTAATAACTATATTAAAAATGTTATTTACTATTTTAGCTATCATTCGATGTTTACACAAGATTTTTAAATGTTGTATTTTGCTGCAAACAGAACAAAAACTGCAAACAAAGAATTCTCCCTAAAGCTTGTTACCGTTAACTACTTGAAAAATACACAAGATTTACCGTTATTCAAGATGAGTAACTCTAGCAGACGGCTGAGAATGGTAAAGTATATATCAAGAAAGAACTTAAATAATAACTTATCTGCAGCTGAATGGCATTCTAGCAGATGGCTGAGAATGGTAAAGTATATATCAAGAAAGAACTTAAATAATAACTTATCTGCAGCTGAACGGCATTCTAGCAGATGGCTGAGAATGGTAAAGTATATATCAAGAAAGAACTTAAATAATAACTTATCTGCAGCTGAATGGCATTCTAGCAGATGGCTGAGAATGGTAAAGTAAAGATAGGGTATAGCAAAACTGATATATTTATTCTTCTGGGATTAAATAGTCAAATTAAACATGAATTTATTGTTGTAATAATGAAAAATACGAAAATAATAAATGAAAATCAGAGCAATTCAAATTATATATTTCAAAATTCAATGTATGAAATTAGGAGATGCCGTACTTCAAATAAAGTTACAACATGTTTATACAAAATTAGTTTTCTTTCAGCAAAACGTGACCAAACTGAGAACCAAAGTAAGAAATATTTTTAAAAATATAATTAGGATTATTTTCAATAAATACTTGCTTAGTAATTTTCTTTAAGTCCTCCATAGCTTACTGTTTATGTGTTTAGTAATGTTCTTAAACACTCCATAGCTTACTGTTTGTGTGTTTAGCAATGTTTTTAAGCACCCCATAGATTACTGTTGGTGTGTTTATTAATGTCCTTTAAGCACTCCATAGCTTACTATTTGTGCGTTTATTAATGTTCTTGAAGCACTCCATAGCTTACTGTTGGTGTGTTTAGTAATGTCATTTAAGCATTCCACAGCTTATTGTTTGTGAGTTTAGTTATGTTCTTTAAGCACTCCATAGCTTACTGTTTATGACTGTTTGTGTGTTTAGTAATGTTCTTTGAAGCACTCCATAGCTTATTGTTTTTGTCTTTAGCAATGTTCCTTAAGCACTCCATAGCTTACTATTTGTGTTTATTAATGTCCTTTAAGCACTTCAGAGCTTACTGTTTGTATGTTTATTAATTGTCTTTAAGCACTCCATAGCTTACTATTTGTGTGTTTAGTAATTGTCTTTAAGCACTCCATAGCTTACTGTTCGTGTCTTTAGTAATGTTCTTTAAGCACTCCATAGCAAACTAGTTGTGTGTTTAGTAATGTCATCTAAGCACTCCATATCTTATTGTTTGTGTTTTTGGTAATGTTCTGTAAGCACTCCATAGCTTACTGTTTGTGTTTATTAATGTTCTTTAAACATTCCATAGCTTACTGTTTGTTCTTTAGTAATGTTCTTTAAGCACTCCATATCTTATTGTTTGTGTCTTTATTAATGTTCTCTAAGCACTCCATATCTTATTGTTTGTGTCTTTAGTAATGTTCTCTAAGCACTCCATATCTTATTGTTTGTGTCTTTATTAATGTTCTCTAAGCACTCCATATCTTATTGTTTGTGAGTTTAGTAATGTTCTTTAAAGCACTCCATATCTTATTGTATGTGTATTTAGTAAATGTTCTTTAAGCACTCATAGCTTACTGTTTGTGTTTATTAATGTTCTCTAAGCAATCCATAGCTTACTGTGTGTGTGTTTCTGTTATCAAAACGTTATTTGAAAAATATTTTTAATACCTACTGTAGAGGCGGTACAGTATATTGACAAAGAACCCTATTTTGCATGCGACTATCTCTTTTCCGTAAAAGAGTTTCTCAGTTTGACGATTTTCATAATTTTTCATGCATATATATTAGAGTGCATATTATCTAAATTTGTATTAAGGAACGAGGACTCGCCTGGCAACCAATCAACGACTTTTTGTTTATAAGCCACGTTTTGGAGATTACAATGAGTTGTCTGGACCTTTTTCTAGACTCTGGCTCCGTGTGGATTAGTTTGATAAGCCAGACCCCAAACCGTTGTAACATATGTTTGTGGCTTACACCAAAAGCGCATACAAGCATACAACGGTCTGGAGTCTGATTTAGCGGACCAGACATATATCTCTCCGACTCATGCGAGAGACTGGTTGAAAATTGTTATTTATTATATCTTTCAAACAAATGTTGGCATAACTCTGAGAGATATACGCCAAGCGAGAGTCTGGTAAAGAAGCGACACCACAATTAATTTTAAATTCAATGTTTTAACATGGGCGACGGAGAAAACTTTATGGCGTTGTTCGTAGACAATCGAAAAAAAGATGTTAATACTAAACAATGAAATAAATGCTATTTTTTTTAAAAGAAATTACTTTAATTTGGTATTCTGTATTAAAGTATTTAAAAACTCAATGTTTGACGGCAACACGTTTAGGCATTTTTAACCTAAAATAAAAGCTATCAACAGCTCTGGGCGCCAACTTTTCAGGCACCGCTCTACTGCGACTATTTTCTTTTACACATTACACACAAATGTTTGGTACAGATAACTGCCGTTACTGCAAAATGTTCCAGAACTTAAAGAAGGTACCGACTTGTGTTTGAGAAATGGTGCCCTAAGTAATAAAACTGGAAAGTATCATCAAGCAAAGCCATCCACACTCTAGAGCCTCAACCCGCATCAGTACCATATCTTGTTTTCTTACACTCTAGAGCCTCTACCAGCATCAGTACCATATCCTGTTTTCTTACACTCTAGAGCCTCCACCAGCATCAGTACCATATCCTGTTTTCTTAAACCCTGATGTCTATGAATCAGTATCAATCAGAACAATGTTTATATATGAACTTTTACTTTGGTCACCCCAATCACAGAATCTTCATGAAATGCCAATGTTCTGCATGTACTTAACAAAAATGCATTTTGAACAGCTGAATAATTAGGAGTGCCCTAAAGAAGACTGAGGTTAACGTAACAATGATGTGACGAAATACATGCTCGAATATCTAAAAGGATTTAATAGCAATGCAAATTAAAACAATGGCAAAACCATCTATTTATAATTGGGTCGAAGTCCACATTTTTTCAGTAATTACAATTTATATCAACAATTTTATTTATCGGCTCTATGTGTCAGATGAAGAACATGTACATGTAGATTTCTCAATTTATCTATATAGTTCGGCCAACATGGCCTGTCCATTGGGACATTTACTGTACGAGTTAATAAGGCCTGGTCTAACCTATAGGTAGATATAGCAGTGTGCATGCACTATACATAGTTTACGTGAGCAAGGTGACTGCCATACTACGCACGCATGATGCATGCACTGCAATATCTATTTGTCGACTTGACTTAAATCTTTATGAGACTGAGACTGGGAAGTCAAACCGACGAGTCACTCTAGTCGAACTCCATCTCTGTATTTTTACGCTGGCACGCAAATAAGGAGCGAATACAAATTATTTAAACAAAATGACACAACAAATCACCAAGCTGTTTTTCTTTTCTTTTCCTAATCCAAATTTCTTCTACATTTGGCAGGTGCACATCATAAAAAAGACAGTATGAAAATTGTTTTAAGCATCACTTGAAAATAAAGCTAACGCTCTTTAAATTCAGATTTCAACTGTGTATTCCTCCAAAGGTCTAATACAACTGATTGTAATCTCCACAACGAGGCTTACCAAACATCTGTTAAGTCGCTGATTGGTTGATAGGCAAGTCAGCGTTCTTACCTTAAAACACAAATGCTAAATTTTTATATAATTTCAATTTCTATAGATGTGCATGTATAATGCAAGTCATCAAATTTTATTTTCACCGAATGCCGACATATGATATTTATTGTACTTCCCGAGCGTCGGCGTCTTTATTTTCCATATAAAGGCATACACGGATGTACAGTCTCACTGAATCACAACTATTCTTGCTTCCTCAGTCCTAGACAAGAGTTTGGAGCGGATTTATTAGCACACACACACACACCCGGCCGGGGGGGGGGGGGGGGGGGGAGAGGGAGTAGGGATGCGAGGGTATACATGTACATTCGTGGTTAAGATTTTGCGTTTAACTCAGGCTTTTTGCACATTGTATACATACTGTTATACATTGAACCATGCCATTTGGTGAGGGGATATATCTCAGAAAGCTCTAAACCCTCGTCACAAAAGTAGGTTTCTGCTATCCATACTTCACAGCTTACTGACTTTGGTTACATTTTAATTTTTAAGTTTATTTCTACATCTCTGTTCATGTTAGACTCATCAAACTAGATTATTGTACGCATTTCTATTAGTGCTACACCCTTACAGCAAATGAAGGCCATATTAATTTCGTTGTCATGACCACTTTAATCTGATTTAATTTTCTGCATGATGATTAATCTTTACAGTGGCCGCTGGAAACTACTATCAGCTTCGTAGAGGAAAGCTATGTAATCGTTGATTACACTGATTAATATTCATATTGAAAGTGTTTTTTAATAATTGGAACTTTTTTTATGGGTATGCTTTTAAGTGTTTGTGTTATGGGTCATGGCGTGGCCATCTCATATGTTGTTCAGTATTGTAATATATATGCAGGTAAAAAAGTTTTTCACTTCTGCGCGAAAACTATGCAAAATCATCAGACTGTAACACTCATTCGCTGGGAAAACAAAGATGCATGCACTGTACGCTACATCGCTAATACAATTTACAACATCTAACATTGATTATGGCTTTTTTTTAACGTTTACCCTTATCGCAGGTACACAAATAATGTGGAAGGACTTTATGATATAAGATAGTGCACTTTGTGGACACCAAAGAAAAGAATAATGAAAAGAGAGAGAAAAAGAGAAAAAAAATCTCTTGGTAACAATAAGTTGTACAGACATTTACCAGATTCTTTCATCTCTCAGAGCAACGCCAGAATTTGGTTAAACGAGAACATTTTCATTTAGTGATTAGGGTCTATTCTAGAACTGAAAATTTAGGGACGAAATACCACCCCTCCCCCACCCCCATTGAAACAAAAAGGGAGACCGTTCTGAATAAAGTTAGGGTTTAATATGTTTCGCAAATTTTGCACATTCGGCATTTTTTTTTCTCAAGAGATTTCTTTTAGACATTATCGTAAATCCCGCAATCGCGCGTTCTACAATAGACCCTGAGTGATGCTGTGCTGTAAAGAAGAAAGACTTTGGAACTTATTCGCGCCAAAATTATTACCCGCCACTGCTTCTACCACTGCTGAATTTGACGGTTCGGACCACTCCTCTATTCCCACGAGATGCCCGTGCGGCCTCTACTGCAAATAAATAAATAAAGACAAACAATGTAGGTTACAAGTTGAGTTCAATTGATTGTGATTTGTGATTTTGGGGGTTTAACGCCATTTTTAGCACATGAGAGGACATACTTGGTGGCCAGTATATTTAGTGGAGGAAAAACCCGGGAAGACCCCATTAAGGACCACCTACCCACGGGAACCTACTGGCAAGCTTTCTCACATACCCACATTGGTCGAGCCAAGACTCAAACCCACGCGGACATAGGTGAGATGTGAGTGATCTGTAAGGCGAGAGTCTTTGACTACTCGGTCACCCGGGGCCCCTAGGTTCAATTGAACCAAAGGTCCATCAAAAATAATTATACAGCCGTCAGGCAAGATGTGTATAATGGAAAATGAAGTTACCAAAAACAATAGTATATTATCTTAAAAACTTTAAAATCAGAAACATATCCTCGCTTCCCTAAGTACGAACAGACTCATATATATATATATATATATATATATATATATATATATATATATATATGAAAGAGAATATACTCTCATACAAAGTAAATGTGGCTCATCTGTTATATAAAATATGATGAAATATTACATGCATACCAGTCGTTCTAAATGCCATGTTTGGTCCTAATCAGATCTGTTGAATTCTGGGTAGTAGAGTGAAAATATTGTAAACTGAAAATATTGTAAACTGTTGAAACATGGGTCACGTCTTTCTTTCAGATTCAGCTACTGGGGTGGATTTCTAGGTTTTCTCAGATCTAAAGTCAAAATACTTGACAATACCCATGGGGGAAGGGGTTGGTTGTTGAAAATTACCTGTGCATTATAGGTGGAAGTTATATTGTGCTCTTTGAGATATTAGTAACATTAACGTCTGGTTATGTTTGCAGGGTGTAGGCGATGATCATATTGCCATTCTCTTCTCCCTCTGGCAAGTGAAATATATAGCGTTCCTATAGCCCAGTTAAGCTAGATTAAAGTGTGTTCTATGATTGAAAGGGATGTATTTCATATAATACTTACACGTACTTCCTATTCTTATTCATCTGACTCATGGTTTTACATCATAAAATGAAATGTGATTTCTTTTGGAATTTAGTTCAGTTGACTTCGTTTCTCTCAGGTCAATATATAATTGACAAAGGAGACAAAATAATGTTAATGGCTAACAGTTAATAGTCATTTGCATGTTGATTGAAAGAGGAAACATTGTATAATATCTAATGGCATAAGGTACAAAAGTCACTATTATACAATGTTAATGATAAAATAATAATAAATGGTGAGTGGACTAATACCTAATGCTTTATTCACAGCATACAACAGTTTGACATTATAAAATACACAATATTCTCACATACGTACGCCTATGCTGTGTATAAATAAATAAAAAACATATTTGTACAATTCATACCATAGGATATTCCACCAGGGTGGGTATTTGATAGTTTCCATGGTGTATAATACATAAACAAAGAGATGTACATTATTGAGATTTCTGCAGTGTCCTATATTATACGACTGCATTCTGTCATGGACAAAATTGGATACACTTTGTAAATTGAAAATTATTCAGTATGGAGAGAGAGAGAGAGAGAGAGAGAAAGAGAGAGAGAGAGAGAGAGAGAGAGAGAGAGAGAGAGAGAGAGAGAGAGAGAGAGAGATTGAGAGAGGTAATATAATAAATTGATAATTTTGTCACAAAAAATAACGGTTTCCCCTTGATGTAAACACACAAAAGAGTTTGGTTCCAATGTGGATTTGAAGAATTCCTTTGTAAGTGTTCACTATAAAAAAAAAACGTCCCGATCAGAGCTCCAGGTTTACATTCAGTAGTATCCTATGTGACGACAGCGACAAAATTAAGATGGTTTTAGGTCCAAGTCTGCTTTTGTGAACTATTTACCTGTTATAGGATATAACGGTGGGGCAATTGGTACTTTTCACTCATTTATATATAGGAAAGAGTCAGCTACGACTTTGTAGTGGTATCTGGTTTATTGACTCTGTAGATGTTATGCCGTGTTCTGCTTTTCACACTATGCACATACTTTACCGTTTTATGTTGTACGGTTGTATTCATGATTTTATCATTTGTCTTAGGCTTGCTTTTCAAACCAGAAATGTATTCTTTGATCCAGACATACTCATTCTGCTTTACTGATACTACCCTATGTACTAAGCAAAACAATTATTTTCAGTCCATTTCCTATTACGCAATCAATCATAAAGTGGCTACAAGAAATGGAATGACTAGCTTTACATCCTCTTCAATATCCATGCTTGCCGTTTTCAAAACCATGATGTAGGTAACAGTAAGAACAAAGCTTAACGTTGCATGATAAACTACATTGATTTTTTTTACGACGACAGTTGTCTGCAGGTAAAAGCTATATCATTTATTAACCAAAAAATGTTAAAGCATTTTAGCAGTATGTATTTGATTGTGCCTGTTGCATACATTGCTTTAGCTTCATTTTCTGTTTGCCTCTAAAATGTAAGCAATTATGTCCGGTAAAAGTACATGTGCTATTAGATAGTCGATTGTGAACTGACTAAGTGAAAGTGGAATATTTAGTATTACAATTGCTCTAATATCTATGCTGCATGGTAAACATAGTTGATAATACTTTTTCTTTCACTCGACATTTCTTGTAGGTATATGCTATTTATTATTTAAAAAAAAAGAAAACATTAAAGCATCTCTGGTATTGGGTTGGACAAAGTCCAGGCTTCGCCGTTGTATGCAGAGTCTTGTCATGTTGTTCTTTAGTATTGTTGTCACGGTACAGTCAGTGCTCGTAACAACGACCAACTTGGTTGCAAGCAATTTCATAGATATATCGATTTCATTTTTGTATCTATTCGGGTATTTTTTCGGCATGAGTAATATCTCTTGTCAACCTGTACACAACATGTAATTATAGAGAGAGGAGAAGAGAAAAAGGAAAGATGATATGTTTGTTAGAACTAATTTTCTCAAATATTCTACAGTCTACTAACAAATGTTCATGGCGGCTTTCCATGCTGACAAAAATATCATTATAAAATAAAAAAGAAGACAAAGATTTCAGTAGCATATTTAATTTCTAAAGAAAAATACCGCTAACATGCTATACTCAATTATGCCAACCACTAATTATCAATAAGAATAACTGACGTGTTGTGCGCACTTTATCGCGAAGGGAGTCACGCGTAGATAAGAAATCTGATTGATAATTATTCTATTTATAATAGGGATTAACATCAGCGAATTTCAGGCCTTGTGTTAGTGTCGTTGTAAAACTCATTGTATAGGTAATTTGCACGTTTGTTACAGAACATCAATGTCGGTGTCGGAACTCGAATATTCCCTTGCAGCGGTTACCTTTAATAGTGTTTACGTTCGTTTCCACCGAGTTAATATTCCGTTGTAACGAATGTCGTTGTAATGCGAGTTGACTGTATCAAACGACTTGTTTTGTGCAGATTTTGTTATCTCGCCAACAGAGAGCACTACAATGAATTATTTAGACAACAAAAATCTGAATGATAAAAATCAAATTATATCTCAACTTGGAAGAAGAAGAATTTACAAGCAATAAAACAAAACATTTCATGAGATACAACGTTGAAAATGTTATGTGTACCATCAACTGACTTGTACCAAAGTGGCTAAATTTCATTAAACTCGAAGGTGTAAGTGAAAATTATTTAGACATTGATCATCTCATTCTACGTTCATCTTCTGACCTATCTGATATGATGAACAAAGAAAATGTTGTCATTGGTCGAATACTAGGCAAATGATAGTGACTGAAAACAGTTAAAAAGGAAAAGAAACAAGCAGCAAAAAAGAAACAATGTCTTCGGAGGAGGAAATGGCATCTCATATTAAAAAAGTTGAATCATTCAAGATGGCTGACTGGCTAACTTTATCATTAATAAACGTTTGAACAGCATTTCATCATCTTTCTTTCACCACCATCAAATTCTTTGCATAATACACAGAGACTCCTGTAACAACAACTACCGTACGAAGTGTGGTTAAAGGTACAAACAACAAAGTAACCAGTACACATTTACTTAGGAATAACTTTGCTATTTTTCTGATTCTTCTTTATTTTCTACCGTTGTCCTTATTAGATCTTCTCCATCGAGAGGTGCTTAGAAATAATATGTTTTAATGTCATCAAATTTGTACTCAATTAGGTATTCCCAAGTTAAACGACACCAATGTGAAGTATCTAATTCTATTTGATGGCATATAGTCATCTTTCAGTTCATTCTATAAACTGTCGATCAGAATAAATCTGTAATCAATGATTTTACAGTATAAATCAAAACATCTGACAATTACAAGTGCATGTTTAAGCAGCTCTAGCAGTGATAAATATTTAACATATCTTCTTGATTTTTTTTCCGTTAATTTTCCAATTCTTTTCAGTCCATTTTTTATTGCTCATCTCCATGCATTTTACTAGCTATGTTCAATTCCTGTTTGTACCCTTTAAATCTGAAGAAACTGGGTTTTTGCTAATTTTCTTCGTGAAATCCTAATTCGTTATGATCTGTGCTTTTCCATTTCTTCGCTATTTAAATATTTAAATAACCGAAGAATGACCGAGGGTGTTGATGATTTTTATTATTCATTTTTTAAAATCCTTGGTGCAAAGATATTGATATATATATATACAAGTTCAAATAAAAGCTGAATATACTATACATTTCATTTGTGATTTTGCAGAGCAAAGTATCGGCGGACATTTTAATAATATCACACCAATTGGAGATTCTAGTCTGCATGCGCTTTGTACGTTCGATTAGGTTGAAAATATTCAATATCTTCCTTTTCCAGCAAAATGATGTTGTAGAATTCTTTTACCTCATTAAACTGTAAGTTTTCAAAGTACCGTGTATGTCATTTCCTATTTTGTTTTCACTTCCTATGCCCAACAGAGAACCGCGGTTGCTCAGTGGTTAGCGTGCCGGACTCACGACCGAAAGGGTGCGGGTTGGAATCCTACCATTGGACCAGCCTAATTCAGCTACCGTGGTGTGTCCTTGGGCAAGGCACTTTACTCCAATTACCTCGGCACTAAATAACCTACTTGTGTTGCTGTGCACCAAACCAAACCAAACCAAACCTATGCCCAAGAGTATTTTGAGAAGACATTGCCTTACTGTCAAAATGTATTTGTATCCATTGATGTATTTATCATATGCTTGCATGTCAACAATGTCTGCCTGCTACTGGGCATCCATATGACTTATATAAACTCTTTTGAAAGAGATCTTTTTCTCGCTTGCTTGTGAAATGTGTAAATAGACTGTTCAGTTAACCAGTTTTACAATTCAGCGTATTTTATTTTTCTTTTGCCCCTTTTAGTATATTCCCATAATTGAATGCTATCTGCGTAATCAACTGAACGCTAAAGATCGTTGTAAATATGTCTTAAATACTCTTCTTTGTCTTGCTCTGCAAAGTCTTCGCCTTATGTTTTTTAAAAAGGTATAAAAACATGCAGAGAATACTTTAGGCTTGATAAATTGTCTTTTGGTGTTATCCCCAGGCAAATCTGATGATATGATAATCATCGACAACAGGTACTTTTATTTTAAACAATTTGTCATGTTTCTTCAATCCTTTTCAACGTATGAATGATTTCATATTTATGTCAAAGAAAAAAACTTTCCCATGAGTCAGCATATAATGTTTTAAATCTATAAATTGTGCACTGACCTTTTGAAGTTCAAGAGATTTTCGAGTTGTATTGGAAATTTAGACGAAAAAAAAAACTTGTGTATTTACTCACTTCCAATTGTAGTATATATTTTTTGGATGCTTGAAATCGAGAAATCAAACATTTTTGTTTCTTCTATGTATGTTATTTTGTAACTCAACTAGCTCTGATTACACGTTTATTCCAGCCAATCTTGTAAAGAATACACATTATCCCTTAATACCGACATTGTTGCTTTTATGTTAAACTTCTGAAATATTTTATCACCTCTCTGAAAACTGTGGAATTTAATCTAGAGTAGCTTCATGCCATTATTTATGTTGTGTCAAAAAATAAATTAATGTTGTGCTGTGTACAGGCTGACTCTGCTTGCTAATTGTCTCGAGCCTGAATGCTGCAGTAACTTTAATGATTTTAATTTTAAAGTATTTGAAAATACATTGCTTAGTGCTGGTTTAGTGATTTTCAATTTTGATTTTTAAACCATAATTGGCCTAGGCTTCGAACATATACATTACTTTTGTGATACAATGTCTTTTACAAGCTCAAAAAATCTTTATTGTGGCTGGCGCGGTCGTACGCTAAAAGGGGGCGGGGGCACAGAGGGCAGTAAAACAGTAAAATATATTTTACTGTCCCCAAATTCCTATACTGTCTCTTTAAAAGCTCCTTGGACAAAAACGTTCGTTAAAATTAGGAAATTTACCGATCTCCCACAAGCCGAAAATTCATCCTCTCGGACCAAGGCCTTGTACGATCAAATTTTCATTGAAATTTTTTTCTTCCCTCCCCATCCCGCGACGCTCTCGTCGTGAAGCACGTGTTTCACAATTAAGATCGGTACATGACCGAAAATGATGCAGCAAATGCAACACTATCACATATATGTTCCTTTGTTCTATCAAATGCATGAAATGTTTAAATCTTGAACTCGTTCTGTGCTCAAATAACTGTTTAGTGTTACTCACCTGCTATTATATCCAATATCAGTAGAAAAGCCGATACCAAACACACTGTTCTTGGTGCCATATCTCTAAATCCTGGACAGTTCCACACAAGAATGTACTTATAGTTGACCTATTTACAAGCCATACAGCAACACTCATGTATCTAAATCAATACACGTACAAATCCTTTTTTTCACTGTCCATTAATTACACAAAATGGATGTGAAAAATAGATGCACGACAGCTTATTTGTGTAATGCGAGAGCACGCACTTCTGTATCGCTAGTAGCCAGGTAAAGGATGAACAAATGGGAAAATCGATCGTACACCAGTGAGAGCGATGACGTCATGCAATTTCAGTTAAGACCAGCTTCAGTTTACCAATATGCACAATACATGGGAGGCCGTTCAATTACTAGCATTTCAAAGAAAAAGAGTTCTTTCATAATCAAAGGCCACACATATCTTAAGTACGGCACCATATAAAGGAAGTCAAAAGGCAACTATACCTTACCGGACGCTGATAGAAAAATAGTTTTTGACATTACGAAATCACGATCTCATAACTGCGTTAGATCACGAGACTCGGTAAGTCAGGTGGATACGTCAATGTGCACAATATTGCAGTGTGTTGTGTTACCGAATTTTGTATCTAGATTGTTTTCAGTATATGATAACATCCATACACGACCTTGCCTTGTGTTATTGAAAATATTCCATTTCTCCTTATATTCAATTGTAGAATGTATGTGCCTTCTGTTGTTGCTTTCTTATATTATAGTTAGAAACGTGGCATGTTGGGTGCAAGCCAACTTTACATGCATAGGAGCCTTAAGATCGTGCGATTTCTTTTGTTCATTCATTCTTTTTTATTTTCATGTCATGCTTTGTATTTTTGACTGATACACTCTTAGTCTGGCACGTGTGTGGAAGTTATTTTGAGTTGATTTTCCCTGCTGTATATAGTGCTTCCTCAAGGATATAAAAGGGGCTTGGTAATTAAACGCGTATCTCATGATCAAAAGGCGTCTTGTTTTATAGTGAATTCTTGTTGCTATTATTATTATTATTATTATTATTATGGTTGTTGTTGTAAAAATAGGAAATAAGGTGATCTCTCTGGGATGGGTCGGCACCAGTTTGCAAGAAAAGTGTATCCGATACAGTTAAATTTAATTTATTTTAAAGTGGGCTCCATATATGACAAATTGAAATATAACATTTATTTTGTTCCAAAAGCAATATTAAGAGATACTCGGCCAATACAATATTCTTGCCTGCCCTTTAAATTTTCAAATGGCTCATTGTTTTTCTTAATTTTGCAATGCTATAATACTTAAAATTCGTTGTTACTTTCTGCAATCGTGCATTTTCACCTCCAATGTGGGATTTCAGATATGCTTTAACAAATATGTCAAAGTTTCATCTCATTAGGCTAAATAGTTGGGTATTTTTAAAAGTATTTTTGTGTACATCTTTACAGAAAGTCCACCCCTGCAATCATTCAATCAGTTTCAAGCTAAGAGATTAAAATAAATTTGGACCGTGTCTTTAGACTCTTTATATTCTAGTAGAATAATACACTCATATTTAAGTAAATAAACTAGAATTGGTATTGGTTGAACAGCTAATTTGACGAATTCAAAACTACACACACACACACACACACACACACACACACACACACACACACACACACACACACACACATATATATATATATATATATATATATATATATATATATATATATATATATATATATATGACACATGATTACTTTGAATTAAGTCTTTTTTTAAATACAAGGGCGCATGGCAAGAACCCAGCAATCGATTTTATGAGATGGTCTATCCAAACAAAATGTTTGACTTTTGTGATAAATAGTCATGATAACTTGTATCTAGTTACTTTTCGTTAATTTCATTGTCAAAGGAAGTTATCTTTCAGAACTAGAAAACGTTATTCAGGTTATTTAAATATATATAAACACTAAAAAATAAAAAAAAATAAAAAAAAGCAAAACAAAAAAAAAAAACAAAAAAAAAACAAAACAAAAAAAACTGTAAATAAACAAACAAAAAAGAGCGGGATACTTTTAGATCTTTTTTTATATTATTCAATATAATATTGCTTATCATCAATTTAAAATATCGGAAACAAAAATGCAATTTAAAAGGCAACCCAAGATTCAGTCATTATCTTTAGACCAAAATGCATTAATGACAAAGACTTATTTCTTAAAAAAAAACCAAAGCAAAACAAAACAAAAAAAAAAAAAAAAAAAAAAAAAAAAAAAAAAAAAAATTAAAAACCAAAAAAAAAAAAAAAAAAAGAAAACATCAAAATTTTGAAAACTTGAAGAAGTATATTACAGTGTATGAATGAATATTTATTAAAAAGAAAATGAAAGGAAATTAATAATCAAACAAAACCTCAGTAAATCAGTATGTATTGAAAAAGCGAGTAAGATGCATTTGAGTCTAAATTCTTTTTTGTATTGCTGCGTCGGTTAACAAAAGTTATCGGTTTATGTTTGAACCAATTACTTTCGTAATCATGCAACTTACTGCATATGGAAATTAAACTAAAATAACATAAATTAAAAGCTAATTTTTTTTATAGCTTAATATACATTTCCCATAGCGTCACACACTTCAATACCCCTGACTTTCAAATCTATCGAGATCCGGTTTTCAGCGTGATTTCGAAATCGAGAAAGCCCCCTCCCCACTGCTCTCTCTCTCTCTCTCTCTCTCTCTCTCTCTCTCTCTCTCTCTCTCTCTCTCTCTCTCTCTATTTTGGCTGTAATTTAATAGTATTGATTGAGCTGGAACCTTCCGGCCAGTCATATAGCAGTGTCTTGCATCATTTGTTGCCAATCGCAACTTCGAGGTCAATCCTACGGATCATGCTTCGAATCTATGCCGATAGCCGCCATTCGGACCACCTCGGCTATTTACAACACTAGGATTGACCGAGAAGTTGCGAATGCATTGAACTATTTTTTTCATTTGAAACTACTCGGTCAATCCCACAAGTAATACAATTGTAGAAATAGCCGAGGTGGTCCGAATATATTGTGGTTTATTGTATTTCCGGCGAACAAAATGCATGATATTTCTGTAAATTACTGCGCCAACATACATGCGAGGCATATTTTTGTCTCGCAGAAATAGTCGAGGACGTTCTGATTGCATATGTGACAAGGGCTCTCTTGCGCGCAGACACAAATCTTTACAGTTCGAAAAAAAATTCTTTTTCTTTAACTCATGCAACATAATTTTCTCCTTTGTCCTTCCACCGAAATAATAGTATTATTCATCGTTAGATCTTTGCCTTTTATGCAATTTGGAAATTAAAATCTTGTTTCCTCCGTAATTGTATCCGATTTTCCCTCCCGCCATCCTGAATTTCTTTGTGTGAATGTTTACTCTCGGTTTTACTAGTTCTATTCAATTATTCTAATCGAACGATGGCGCCTTTAAATGTTTTAGTTATGGCCCATTCAATTGTGCGCCGTTTGCGTGATTTTGCTGCTAATCTTACTGTCTTTACCGCTAACGTTAACTTGGGTCTTGATTGCACATGCTTGCAAATGTTTCGGCCTGGTCTGAGAAGGTTCAAATCTTAATGATAGAATTAGGGTTTGTGGGCGATTTTTCCTCGATTTTATTGTCCTTGACATTGGCAACCACTGATTTTTGTAAAGTCTCTGCTTCTCCCATCTTCCTTGGTCTTCTATCATCACACTGGCCCGCTCGTGTCTAGTTAGAGTGGTAACACACGTTATTTTACTGGAAATTTTACCACGTTAAAATGCTCCTCATTCCAACGAAAGAACACACGTTTTCAACCGGCACCTTCAGAAGACATTTTCTCGAGTTCTTAGCGTAACTCTCTGCGTCAGAGTTTCTTAAAAACAACAACAATAACAACAACAACAACAACAACAACAACAACAACAACAAACAACAACAACAACAAAGAAAAGAATATTTTGATGGCGTACTATGCAGCCACACAAAAGGCGCACGTGCATACAATAGGAGTATAAGAGGGGTTGTATTGAATGGAGATAGACTTTTGGCTGCGAATAACAGTAACTAGCACAAACGCCACAAATGTTGCCCGATCACTTAATAGGATCCGTGATAGGTCATTGGTTAGCGAGCCGGACTCGTGACCGAAAGGGTGCGGGTTCGAATCCTACAAATTGATCAGCCCAGGTCGGCTACTGTGGTGTGTCCTTGGGCAAGACACTTTACTCCATTACTCCAATTACCTTGGCACTAAAAAACCTACTTGTGTTTTCCTGTGCCGTAAAACACCAAACCAAAACCAAACCAAAGCAAACCGATCACTTTGGTGGCGCTCTACAGTTTAGTATTTTGCATAGGGTTAGATTTTTAAAGAAAAAAAAAATTTCCCAGGTTTTCCTCACTAGTTATCCTGGTTATTTAAGAAAAGACCTTGTATATCTTAGGTATTATTAAAAGAACTTTTAATTCTCTTTATTTTGGTGTAAGATTCATGGGCGCAATTTGGGTTATAGAGTATACAGCCTGGCCTTACTTCAGATGCGCACTTCTAAAAAAAACTACTAGCTCCGCTTGTTCATTTTCACTTCCTAGACTTCAAAGGTAAACTGTAAAAAAAAAAGAGCCGATAACTTTTTTAACTTTTTATATATTTTGTAATTCGTTCATTGTACTTTCAGAAGCTGGTATCGTCTACTCTGACAAAATTCGTTTTCCCTATTTTAATAACTGCTAAAAATAGTGTACTTTGGACTAATTCAGGCTGATTTTTCGAGCACATGGGAGCGGACATTTTTGTCAGCTGTGCTATGCCAACGTTCTCTCTATTGTGCATGATACAAATGCAAACAACTTACACCTGTCACTCTCTCAGAAGTACATAATATCTGTAGAGCGTCACCATAAAGACCACATATGTATTATTATTATACGATTTAATTTTGGTTGTATAGCTGAAACATTTAAGTCGCAAGCGCCTAAACAGACCTTTTGAATAATTCTCATGTATTTGTACCACAAAACAGTATTCAATAGCAACAAAGTCCCACTCAAGCTCAGCCCCCCCCCCCATGAAAAGTGAGCTATTTTAAAAATACACCTTGCGTTTTCTCAACAATAGCAACCAATGCTATGTTAAAAGACAGGAACATGAAACTTGCCACAATTATTCTTGAGATGTCACTAATAACATTTACAGTTTGAACACGAATGGAACAGATTAGGTTCTCAGAGGTCAAAGGTCAAAGGTAAAAAGTTTGCTAATTCTTCTAACACTAGTATATGGAAGAAAGCGAATCTGCTTTATCATCATTTTTTTCCTTCATTTTATTACTAATGAATGAAAAGAAACATATTTGCTATATTTTTCTTTCACTTGATGCAATAGTTTTAAATTTAAGTTGACTTGACTCCTGTGTTCCAAGACTTCTAAGTTCCCCATAATTAAGGTTATTGCACACACAATACTGCCACAAGGCATATTTGTAAGCAAAAGCAAAATATGCATAATTAGATTATTTTCATGCATAACATCAATGTTAATATACTATTTTGTTGAGAAAATTAAACATGATGATATGAGAAAGAGATTTCACACATTTTTATATTTGTTTTAATGTCCGAGTTTCACTGTAGAATGGGAGGTAACCCCATCACGCTTTGCCACTAAACCCCTGCACTTGCTTCGCGAGTACTCGCCCTTATTAAGACGTTCTTGCCCTTCCTGATGTATTAATATTTTCCAATACCAACTCCGTGCATACCTGTTTTCCTGTTTCTGTCTGTGTGTTAGTAAATTTATATTAAATAGGCAAAGCCTTGGGGAGGCTAGTGCAGCTTGGGTCATATGTTTGGACCCTACAGATTTGATATATGCTTATTTGTGGATAGCTCACAGTCCCCAGCATGTTTTTATTGTTTGGAGCTTTAGAGATATTCTTCTTTTTTCACTAAAATTTAAAAGTTTTTATGTCTGCTTTCCCTGTCACATCCTAGGTATTTTTGTGTATTGGGTATTCCCTAAAAAACAAAGTTGAATTTTGATTGGGGTTATTTTTTAAAATTTTTGTTGTTGTTGTTGTTTTTGTCTTGGATGGTGTACTTTGTTGGGTTGAATCCCCTACTTTTCTTTCTAGATCTAAATGTTGTGCCAAACCTTGGATGTTTGTGCTCGTAACCCACCCCCTTTGGAGCATATACTCCCTGTGGTTGAGTTTCCTTGCCTTGTACCCTTGTATGTCTCTACCCCAGCTTTCGGTTAATCCGACTGCGTCCCTGTCCGTCCTGATGAAGGGTACATCCCACTATTGTCGTAGCTCCCCACTTAAGTTGTAGAGACTAACTTTCTTTTTTGTGACCTTTGTCCGGAAAGCCTATTATGCAGTCTTCATGTTCCATTTTTAGTGTGATGCATTTCCGTGTGCATATTTGTCGTTTTTAATTTATATCCCTGTGTTGTTAGGGGAACATAACATACTATTTCAAGTTGTATATTAGCATGCCCTAGCGCCCCCCCCCCCCCCCGGAAAAAACAAACAACAAAACAAACAAAAACAAAACAAAAACAAAAGGCAAAACATAAAAAAAATCCAAAACAAGTGAATTAAGTACATGGCTTTATGTTTGGTGTGTGCATGATAGTGTTTTAGAGTGCGATACCCTTGTTAGTATATGTTTTATGTATATTCACTTGTTTGTTATTGTTTTTGTTATGTTTATGTGCTATGTCTTCTGCCTGTCATTGTGCATATGATTTTTGTGTACTTAATATTTGTTGCATATATGTTTATTAGGTGTTCCATTTTTGGTGTTGTTAGTGAACAGTACAGACTATAATCCTTAAGGTCTATTTTGTAATACCGATATCCCCTTTTATTTGTGCTGTTATTCTGTGTGCATATATGTTGTTTGCATTTTTTCTATGCTATTGTCAAGGGATGGGCCCTAAAAGGATCAAATTATTTAAAGTTGTCTAATAGATTTACCCCCCCCCCTCCCAAAAAAAAAAAAATATGTTCTAAAATTAAAAATTTAAAATTCTGGTTTGTGTTATAGGATGGGGAAATATTTATGGATTATCCCCATTTCAATTGGGCATCAGGTGCTATGTGTGAGTGTGAGTGCATCTTTACATTTTAGCCCTCACTTCCCCTATCACAGTTTATTATGTAACTATTACTTTTCCAATTTTTAAGGAAGGTGGGTCTTTACATTATCTTGTTAGTACTGGGTTGCATATGTGTTGAAGATTGTTAGTACTGGGTTGCATATGTGTTGAAGATTAGATCTAGATCCCTTTTAGTGAGAAAAAGGCATTTTTAGCATGTGGGGGTGGGGTATAGCTCTGCAACCAGGCCGCATCATCCCTCCTAGTGAGGGTGATATATCCATTCCAAACCCTCACAGTGGCTGTATTTTGCCCATTCCAAGAAATCACTATGGTTTATGGCTTGCTTGCCATATTTTAAAGAAAGTCAGTGTGCACACCTACACTCTTCAAGTATATATGGTATACCATTACGCTCAAATGTATTGTCAAAAATATTTTCTCCCTCCTCCCTTTTTTAAACCTAGTAATTTCTTCTATGCCAAACATGTTGGAGTTTTTTTCCAAGAAGTTTCGGTTTTCTCGAGCCCAAGTGGTGTTGCGCTTACGTCATTTTATGGAAAAAGGGATTATTCAGTTAGTATATACATCTGTGTTATTTAGTGTATGGCCTAGGTGGCAGTGTTCCCTCTGTATATATTGGTATAGGTTATATGACTTCTAACTGTATTATTTTATCATTGATAGTTGTTGGAATTCTTGTTTATTATCCTAAAATATTTGTACATCTGGTTTCTATTACTTCTTGAATGTAATCCGTTGACTTGCTATATGTATCTTGGTCATCGATTTGTACTGTATATAGTAAGTTTAGTATCTTCACTGTTCCATATTTGTTTTGAATTTGTTCGCGTATTTCTTTCCTTTGATTTTTCATGACTTCACAATTGAGTGTGAGATGGATTATGCATCCCTGGTATTTTTTACATAGTGGACATTTGGATATTTCCTATATTATATGTTTCTTATACGCTATATCTCCTGTCATCCATGTCTTATATAGATATAATAGGAGTTGTTTTTTTAACCTTGTGATTTGTATTGTTACCCATTGCTTCCAAATTGTCTTCCAATCAGTATCTTGTTTGTTGATTTCTACCTTATGTTAGAATTTTAGGTCTTCACTTTTCCTTATATAGTCATATACTTTGTCGTCTTTTTCAATGCTCCATATTTGTTCATTCTTGCTTAGATTGAGCAATAGTTTTTTTATTGGTATGAATCTGAAGGATGGCTTGAGTATATTTGTAACTCTATTGTTCCGATATATGACAGGAATATTGTTTAAAAGTTGACAGAACCTATATATGTACACACACACATATATATATATATATATATATATATATATATATATATATATATATATATATATATATATATAGTATATATATATAGTGCTATCCGCGGATTTTGTTGATCTTTATTGAAATTACTGATTCTATTTATTTCTATAGCTTCATGTTTGCTTTTAAAATTTGATAGATTTACACCGCCTTCTAATTTAGGGTTTGATGAGACAAATGATGTACTTGTTTTCGTTCCATATATATATATAGTATGATTCTTTTTTTTATTTATTGTAAATGGTCCACTTCAAAGTCTATTGTATGTAGTTGATACCAGATGCTACTATATATGTACTTTTTAGCCATTTGTATTCTATTTATGAGATTTAGTATCTAGAATTCCATATTTCTATCTATGAGATTTAGTATATAGAATTCCATATTTCTATCTATGAGATTTAGTATCTAGAATTCCATATTTCTATCTATGAGATTTAGTATCTAGAATTCCATATTTCGTTCTATGAGATTTAGTATCTAGAATTCCATATTTCGTTCTATGAGATTTAGTATCTAGAATTCCATATTTCTATCTATGAGATTTAGTATCTAGAATTCCATATTTCGTCTACTGACTGAGGACTATAACATACATTGAGGGACTACACCTGGACAAAGAAGCTACTCTCCTCCACTTTTATATTATTTTCTGACCTTACTGGTCATGGAAGAGAACAACGATATAGCGGCAAATTCAAAGGTGGACTGTCTGCAACGATGTGTCAGCAGTTCGCACAGGAGTTCAACATCCCGTGGACTGATAGGTGGTTAGTTCGGAGAGAAATTGCTGATAAACTTCAAGTGTTTGGAAAACTTAGATGCATATAGGAAGTCGCGGTAACTCTTTTGGTAGAGGCTCGTAATCCATGGGTTACAGGTTCGATACCTGCCCAGCCCAGAATGAGTTGCCTGCCTCGGTGTCTCCTTGGGAAAGGCACATAGCTCCCATTTCCTCGGCATGATTTAGCCAATAATGTGTTAAAATAACAAACTTTTATTTTTGATTTAACTCTCAGGCCGCACTCAAGTAGCATTTGAGAAAAACAAATAATTTATAAGTGGTGACAAATTGTGTTTCGAATAAGTTGAATAAGTTGAATATGAAACACTTTTAGGATGCAAACAAAAAACGTGTATATGCAATATTTGGGAGCAAGAATTGAGATAAATTTGTCATTTGTCAGTCACATCCACATTCCTAATTTTTAAAAGTTTTTCAATCTATCAACCAGAGTGTACATTACTGTGACAGGGTGTAAATTTATACTGAAAAACAATAAGATCTTACATTATTTTTAACACAATATAATGATGAGGTACAAATACATTTAAATGTCAATTTTACACCAAGTTGGTTTAGAGGAAATTATCGTAAAAACTTGTACCTTCCATTGAATGGCAATGTGAATATACCGTGGACATCATTTGTACCTTCCATTGAATGGCAATGTGAATATACCGTGGACATCGTTTGTACCTTCCATTGAATGGCAATGTGAATATACCGTGGACATCGTTTGTACCTTCCATTGAATTGCAATGTGAATATACCGTGGACATCGTTTGTACCTTCCATTGAATGGCAATGTTAATGTACCGTGGACATCGTTTGTACCTTCCATTGAATGGCAATGTGAATATACCATGGACATCGTTTGTACCTTCCACTGAATGGCAATGTGAATATACCGTGGACATCGTTTGTACCTTCCATTGAATGGCAATGTAAATATACCGTGGACATCGTTTGTACCTTCCATTGAATGGCAATGTGAATATACCGTGGACATCGTTATATACTGTATTGGGTACTATTTAAAGTAAAACCGAAGTTTAGCAATAAATATGATAAAAATAAAGAGGACATCTTAACATAAACGGTAGTGAGAATTCCACTATCAAAATCGGTTTTGAAGTTCTAGAGATATTTAGGGTTTTAACAGTTTCAGGTGATATAACTTTGGCCAATCTCATTAATATTCATAAGTTCTGATGATGTCTTAGATAAGGTAACAGATTTTTTAAAATTAAATGAATGATTTCATATAATACGAATGACTTTTTTAAAGTAATTTTGTTGCAATTTTTAAGTAGAAAGGTATGGAGGCTGGTGGCACACATTCAGATAATTATTTGGATAATTTTAGCAGCAATTAAAATTTAAATTTAAATGGTTTAAATGAAATGTATATTTCTGAAAATATCAACATTATGTATGGCAGACTTTACTTGTATGTCACAAGATACATTTTAAATTTGTGATAAGAATATGGTAAAACTGGAGATTTTTCAAGTTCATTTCTCCAGAAAGCTCTAATTTAAACTTTAAAAAAATCAATAAATTTAAACATCCATTTTTGTCTGTAATATAATTAATATTTATTTCTTCTCATTTATAAATTTTTTATTTGAAGATAAATGTTAATTAAAATGAATTTTATTGAAAATAAAGAAAAAGGAACTCTCTTAAAATCTGTTAAAGAACATAGAACTTATTATACATTAGTATTCCTCATCTCTGATGTCATCAAAATCAAGAAAAAGTAATCCGTTTGTGATGAATTGTGTCTCCTGAAAATTCTTTAAACGCTCACAGTTTCAAAATTACGTCACTGATTTTGATACATTTTTCACTGCTGGTAATGTTAAGATGTCCTCTATATTTTTTAATGTATATTTCTAAACTTCAGTGTCATTTTAATGAAAGACAATCACATGACATGGTGTTGATGTCCGAAGACAAATGAAACAGGCAGAGAGACTGAGACAGGACACACCGTAAAAGATACGTGTAGACAGACATGCATGACAAAATGTAGGCCTACATACCTACGTTCATTCACATGTGCCCACATGCACCCACATATAAAGATCATGAATGATAATAGAAATAGACTGACCGATAGATTGATGTAAACACAAAAAAAGAACAAGAAACGTAACTACACTATGACCAATTTTTCTAAAATTTCCACGATTAAATCTATTACCTTTTTCGTTTGGTTTTGTCCTGATTGTTTACTTACCACACGGGGACTTCTCGACGATGGCAACTTGGCTGACTAGCTCTTCTACCCTAAGTTCCGAGGCCATTCTTGATCAGCAGCTTGTCCTAGATTAAAAAGGACTGCAGATGTTTGTGTCCGTGTGTCCACCTTCATCTGAGTTCAGTATCAGGTCATTAAGCGCACGGACGGACAGTAAGAATATGCCGAGAACAAACGCCATGTTTAATCTGACCTCATTAAGGAATATGGGTAAAGCTTTCAATAGGGGACGAACGAGATATGATTAGAACTATAAGATAAAGCATGAGAAGTCATCCTTTTGGACTCGGAGAAGGATTAATTTTTTTATACTCTTTTGAATTAAATGCTTAAATAGTTTGAAATATCCAAAATACCGCATTATTAATTTCTTCGTTTATTCTAGAGGTAGGCTTAAGATTAGATATATCATGGGTACAACAAACACATTTTAGTAACATATATGTACGGATTCACTGGAATATATAAACTGTTTAAAATTGTATGTATCCTTAGCATGCAAACAGTAATGGAAAAGGATACAATAACTCTGAAAAAGTAAACAGCAAATGTAAACATTGTTTTGGCATTTTGCAAGATTTTTTTAAAAACACCAATATGTTGACATAAGCCAATGGGGCAGAGCTCATTAATAGCTTGAGGGAGAAAATATGTGTGATTAAGAGGATCAGCAAGTTCTTAACAACGTCCAGCAGGAGGAACTTATTGAATCATGTCCTGCGTTGCATTTTAATAGGATGCAATGAGATGAGTATAAAATAATTGTTATTTTATTTTGTACTGTTGGATATTTTAGTGTCGAAAGTTCGCTCTATATAATTAGATCTAGTCCACAATTATATAACTGTACTTAGAGCATCATTAGATGCCGCTGATATTTTACGGAATTTACGGACTAATTTTTTTTATTTTCATTTGCAAGGTTGATCAAGCTCCCACATCCAACTTTTCTACAAAAAGGGACTTACTCTTCACCCTGTAAAATGTAAATTATTTTACTTTGGAGTATGATAAAGATTGGGTATTTGCTGGAGGTCAAGTGAGCTTATCCTGAAAAAAAAGATCGTCGTAGAGACTTTTAACGTTCTCCGAACTTTTTGCTTTATCTTACCGGACTCGAAACACGCTAGTTTTCATCCACAGAGCAACAACTGATATACCCACATGCAATACAATCGTGACGCAGATTGTTGCTTAAAACCATGTTTTATTAGTCACTGTCTTCACATGGATTAGTACATTACAACCACTACTACTGGAATGTGTAATGAAAAGACTCCAAATTCACACGATTTTTGTCAATTTGCGTACACAATAAGAAGGTTCGGGGACTAATGCATATATGCATATATATATATCTTATGTAATGAATGGGATTTAATAAAAAGAAGAGTAAGAATCATCCTAAAACAATATTTCAAACGTCATTATCTTTTAAAGACTCGGTTCTCATTTCTGATTGAGGTATGGTAGCTCCGTGGTTAGCATCACGGACAACAAAGCAGAAGTATCGGGTTCGACTTTTTGTATCCTTGATTAGACTGCTTAATGAAATGTATCAGAGTCATCGTTTACATACTTTTTATCCAAATGGTCTCAATTCTTAAGCATTATATAAAATGGCATACATTTATTTTAAAATAACTAAAATGCATTGTGTAAATCTGGATCAATAGTTATTTTATGTACCTTTGTTATCCATTATACATGTAATGATATTGTTATGCTAATGCACAAGAGATTTTTGTATATTTTTGTATCCAGTTATAATATATTGATATTGTTCTGATAATACAAAAGAGATATATGTATCTTGGTTATCCGGTTATACACGTAATAATATTGTTAACATAATGCACAACAGTTATTGACGCTGTGAAAGGTGTACTTGTTTACATATGTTAACCTTGTCCGTTTTTTAATTTTTGTACTTGAACAAGCACACAAACAAAACTGGTCCAACAAATTTGGCGGCGTTTGTTTTTTTTTAAATGCGTTTTTTTGCGTCTTTTTTCAAGACACTTTACTATCAATACCCAGCTAAACGAACCAGAGCATCTGAGCAAAACGCCTTAAAGTGGGCTTAGCTCAACCAAACCAAAGTCCTTTTGTGCGTCTCTGATGCACACCAATATTGTTATTAGCATTATAACAACTATTACAGCCAAACTGAATACGTTGAGTACGAAATAGTTAAAGTTTGTATCGAGTACATGTGCTTATTTTCTGTTCCCGCACACGTGTCTGTGGCAGTGTACTCTAACCACGCGCTGCTAACATTCCGAAATGAAATAGAGGCCGCCCTGCCTCTGCACAGAATTGTGTGTGGCAAATATCTGTTGCTCAGGAAAACCACTCCTCCTCTCGTCCATACCGGGTAAAAATTGGCTGGACCGAGTAAAACTTTACAACGTACTCGTCCCTGGGCCGAGTAGATGCAGATTCACACACTGACAATAAATCTGAGTGCATTTTGTACCTTAGCAAGCGTCTAAGTTCAACATCGCTTAACATTTGACGTGGGTCAGTTATAAATAACCTACGCCTAATTTGGCTACTTGTTGTCAGTCTAGAACATGTTGAAATGGAAACGTCTTCGTGCTTTTACACAGGTACCTGATGCAAGCTTGATACTAAAATGGCGAAATATTATGAACATATTATGTTGCAGTTTCACACTTAGCCCTCGATTTCTTAATAGTGTTTGCATTTTCAGTAATTTAGGCATCAGTTTGATGCCGAGAAAGATTTTCTTTCAATGAGCTATCACGTACCTTTATGAGTCAGACCTCTGAGAAGTTAAAAGACAGAGAATGTCAAAATTTGTGTGATTTTTCACCGGGCCAGGCAATGCTTCAGTTGCCCCAGGTCACCGGTATTTTCAAGACTGAAGCTTTATTGATCCATTGTCATGCCAAAGGGAAGATTCCAGCAGATGTTTATATAAGCATGCAAATACTTTTCAAAAGAAAAATGTTGGAAACTTCCATTCGAAGTTAATATTTTAAGTGTCTCAGCCGATTCTCACCAACTTTCCACACAATGCACACAGTTGTAATCTATTCATAAAGCAGATAGTGTCGAGACAATAGCCGACTGGTCTAAATCTAGTTGGGTTAATGACCTAGAAATGTTCCAATTCTTTTGGCCAATCAGCTATCTTTTTTTTATGGCGCCCGTGTGTAGCTCTCTAGAATGGGGGTTTGACCTAAATGGATCATTTAGTAGGAAAGTTGGTGGAAATTGAGATGGTTTGGAATTCTTCTTTCAAATGGAAGTTACAGACATTTTTTCTTGTGAGCAAAAGTTACAGACTTATATAAATATCTGCTGGCGTCTTTACTTTGGCGTGACAATGTAAAGCTGCACAGTCTTGAAAATACTGTTTATCTGGTGCAAGCGTAACAATGTCTGACCAGACAAAAATCATAACATTTTGACGTTCTCCGTCTCTTAACTTCTCCAATATCGAACTCGTAAAGATGCGTGGTAGCTCGTTAAAAAGGAAAATTATGACACCTAGATTCCTAAAATGTTTCACTGTAAACGCGAATACCACTTAGAAATCAAGGGATATGTGCAACTGCAATTTCTCGAGTTACAAACCTTGCCCCTTATTATATATTTATCTAATGAGCCATGTATTAGAATATACTATTTTCATGGTTTTGACCCAGTTTAGTATCAAGCTTGCATCAGGTACCTGTGGTTCTTAAGGAAAAGCGTAAGCAGTGTATTGAAGAAGTGTACTGTGTTGAGTATCATGAGGAAAGGGACGAGTAACTCTTACAACTCACTCGTCTCAGGGACGAGTGCTTGGGAAATTGTTTCCCGATTCCCTGAATATATATATATATATATGTATATATATATATATATATATATATATATATATATATATATATTGAATTTATAATATGTGTCTATGAGGTAAGTTGTACTTTAGTGTTCATTTGGTAAACAACATATTTACTGCATTTGAGTTCAAGATTAGTCTTGTTTACATAGCATTTAGTACATAGATTGGAACTTTCCATGTCTTGATATGAGAAAAGTTAGGTACGCACAGTAATTTTCCATTAGAGTTAGTCATATTCTAGAATATTCTGTCAGGTGACTTGTCCTCATATTTATAGAGCATTTGGTAAACAAGATTCAATTCCTATACTAAACTTCATGTTATAAAGATCAGTCTATTAAGAAATTTATTTTAGTAATCAGATGTTACAGTTGTGAAAATCAGAGCCAATTCAGAGAGAGAGAGAGAGAGAGAGAGAGAGAGAGAGAGAGAGAGGAATTATTTATTTGAAATATTCATTGGAATTACTAAAAGTGCTCATTCTCATTTTGGATTAATTCTTGACTTTGGGATTTTTGTGAATTCATTCAAAGATATTCTGGATTACATCATTCAGGCATATCAGGACATTCAAGACTACTTACACATCAGGGCATTCAAGACTATTGGCTAATCAGGAGTTTCAAGGCTACTGGAATTCTTTCAGAACATTCTATATTTATGACTTGTGATTAGGATACTTAGGATTATTGGATTATTTGAACTTTAATTCACGTTATTGTAAGTGTGTGTTGAATTTTCACTTTAATTGTCTATAAATAAATAGCTTGTTGATTTTACTTACTTTATTTGTTTCACTTTCTTTCTGTTACATTATTTTGAGACCAAGAGTTGTAACAATATATATATATATATATATATATATATATATATATATATATATATATATATATATATATATATATATATATATATATAATGACACAAAATTGATAACGGCGCAAATACAAAACAGTTTCCTAAAGTTTCGAGCTAAACAAGCTCTCCGTCAGGGGAAGAAACAATTTACATCCACAAAACAAACACTAAACACAAAAGCCAAGATAAATTTTTGACTCCTACATGTTTCAATGGCGGGGAAATAAACAAATAAAGGATCAACAATAGAAGAAAGAAAGAAGACAAAATTAAAAAATGGTCTAAAACGGGTAAACTACATATCTATGTTATGCTGCCATCAGCCAAGCAAAGTTGTGTACAATTTTTTAAAGAAGTGTGTTTCATGACTATCACGCAGAGGACCAAAGTGTTTTGACCTAATTCTAGGATGGAAACAAAGGACTGACACCATGCACGGCGAAAAATCAACACCAACATCAAAATGTGCAAAAGCAATTTTATCCCGGTAAGGTAGGCATGGAGGTAATAAGGAAGCATATCAAGAGCATGGTATAGCGAGATAATGGACATGAGTTCAAATAATAATAATAATAATAATAGCAAAAATAATAATACTAAAAACAAAAATAAAAATACATGTAAAGAGTTACGGAATATTTACATGGGTAAATATTATCGCAACAATTGCGTACATCCGATAAACTGATGACTGACTGCTGTTTTGATAAGACTGCATTAGGAAGGTTAGATGTTTTCATTTAGGCCGAACTCCCCACGAGTTTTCAATTGAAGTATCCAGTATCGTTTCTTACATGTGCGTTCTATATCGGTCCACCCCAGGTTAGAATCAATCGGTAGCATATATATATATATATATATATATATATATATATATATATTTTTTTTTTTTGGGGGGGGGTTGTTGGTGTGAATGTGGCTCTTGTGGTTATTCATTCGTTTTCTGAAATCAACGGTTTAGCCAACATATTGAGTGCCACATATCTTGCATGTTAGAAGATAGATTACTCTTTTTGTTCGACATCCTAACTTCTGATTGATAGCGTAGCTAACTCCTGTCGTCGAACTTCTGAACGCTTTGGTCTCGGGCAAATGTTTGCAAATTAGGCAACGCTTGTCTTTTCAGCAGTATGTACTAGAATCTGTGGTCTTGTTTGAAGATACTTTGGTACATACCAGATGGTCCTTCAGGTTTTTAGCTCTACGGTACGCAACCATAGGAACTTCTTGAAATATTCCCTTCAAATGTTGGGAGGATTCAATCTGATTCCAATGTTTCCGAATTATCTGTTGTAATTTTGGGGCGTAGGGGTGGAAAGTAACCACCAAGGGGACGAGTTTGATGGTTTTCATGGTTTTACATTTCAGAAGGGCTCCTTTATCAAGGAGTCTAGTTTTGTCAATAGTCTCATCGATGTAGCTATTCTGTATCCTCTTCTTCTAAGGTGGCCCTTGAGCTCTCAGGGTCTCTTTTCAAAGGTATGTATATATATATATATATATATATATATATATATATATATATATATATATATATATATATATATCTGCATTCATTGCAATATTTTCATCATTATTACGCCATGGTTAAGGCCTGACTATGCACATCAGTATTTATAGTAAATCTCTTTTATTTGTCTCCAGTTTAATATAAGACAATTTTATGCGATTTAAATATTTAATGTTGACCTTTTCCAGGATCACAATTCATTATGAAAGACAGAGCAGGTTGTACATAAATATACAGCATGTGCAATATGGTTGCCTTCAGACCTTGCGAGCACATTCATTACGAGGACAATATTTTCACCATTATTACATTTAAACGATAGATCTCCATAAAATTCATCTATTTCACCTTAACCACTGCATGGCTACTTTTGGACTAAGTTGGATTTTAATCATTGAGGTCATGTACATCCTATCTAAGGCAGATTCATATTCTATAAAACAGTTATGATTTTAGTTCCGTAGCCGTAAGGTACATAGTGAATATTAAGCCTGTACGTGAGTTCAAGTAGATTTAAACCTCATTTAATTCAATGGATTGACTCAGGAAAGCAGTCGAATAAATCTAGACCAGTAAATGTGGCTGTCACAGGGTGTGATTCTTTGAAAAGCTGATAAATGCTCTCTTGAGTCTCGGGATCTCTCTAACACAAATGGCTTGTTGACATTCCTATTTGATATCGACTTTTAATGCTTAATCTGGCTAAACTAAAAATGGAGACCTTATCTCACAGTGCATATTTGCGATTTTGTTCTTTGCACCATCGTGCATCATCATTTCGAACTGCCATGGAGTGACCAGGAAAGGATAAAGCAAACCCTTTAAATTCGAAGATCCTAGTCAGATTGCAACGCATCACCTGCTTTTGTGGTGTATCCTAAACCATGTTGAAGTGCAAAGGTAATTAAGTGTTTTTGCGTTTGCATGTTTAATGTTTAAATAAAATATCAATATTTGTTCTGAGCAATATGTTTGAGATTCCATATAATTTGCATTATATATATATATATATATATATATATATATATATATATATATATATATATATATCGAATTGTTCGAACGTCTGAAGGGCAAATTCAAAAAAGTGGCTATGATTGTGGACTGTAGACCTAAAAATCTCAAGTACAGTCTGGTACATGCCAAGGTGACTTTGGACCAGAACACAGATTCATGGAACGTACAGTTGCAAAGACAAGCGTTGCCAAATCTGCAAATGTATGCCAGAGACCAAATCGTTCCAAAGCTCGTTGAAAGGAGTTAGCTTTGCTATCAATAAGAAATTAGGATGTCGAACCAAAAATGTAATCTATCTTCCAACATGCACAATCTGTGCAACTCAATATGTTGGCTAAACCGTTCATTTAAGAAAAAGAACGAATAAACACAAGAGCCAATTTCGGAATAAAATCAACACCAAACTCGGCAACCACTATAACTTAAGTGGACATTCATTCAGTACAGCCCCTCAAGATGCTACCGATTGAGTCTATCCCGGGGTAGATCGATATAGAACGCGCTCGTAAGGAACGATACTGGATAGTGCAAGTGAAAGCGCAAGGAGAATTTTTACCAAAAAGAAAAAGATCTAACCTTCCCAGAGCAATATTGTCAAAATTTAGTTTATCACCCGTATATTCTTGCGACAATATTTACCAACAGTAAACATTCATTAACTATTTCTATGAATTATTATTATTATTATTAATATTATTATTATTATTTCTTGTTTAGTTTTCAGGCTTCAAGCATTCTCAGGACATATTTCCTACGCTACCGCCTTCACGCATACATTTTCCGGGATATAATATATTTAGTACATGTTATACCATCTGGTTTATGATGAAGTTGATTTTCGCCACGCATTGTTTCTGTCCTTAAAGGTCGAAACATGTTGGTTCTTTGTGTGATGAACACGCACATACGTGATCACCCATCTTTGATTATTTGTTATAAAAGTGTGTTAGTCTGACAACAATACAAAATATATATGTAGTTTACGTTGTACTGTTTGTCCTTATTAAACTCTTGTTTGTAGATTTCCCATTCTTATTCAATCAAGTCATAAATTAGGTTTTCTATTGGCTTTTGTGTTTAGTGCTTGTTTTGTGGATTATGTTGTTTCTTCCCCTGACGAAGAACTTGATTATCTCGAAACGTTAGGAAACTGTTTTGCATATATATACATATATATATATATATATATATATATATATATATATATATATATATATATATATATATATATATATATATATATATATTGTTACGACTCTATGGTCTAAGAAAAATGTAACAGAAAGAAAGTGAAACCAACAAATCAAGTAAAATCAACAAGCAATTTATTACTAGATAATTAAAATGAAAAATCAAAAAGTCACTTACAGTAATGTGTTTTGAAATCCTAATAATCCAATAAGAATGATTGTTCTAATCACAAGTCCTAAATATAGAATGTTCCGAATTCACGGCTGTGTCCTTGAATGTTATGATGTGCTAATGGTCTCCAAAGTCCTGATGTACTAGTAATCTTGATGTGCTGATGTCAAAATGAAGTATTCCAAAATCTCTGAATAAGTTCACTTAAATTCCAAAATCATTAATTAAAAATCCAAAATCCAAAAGTTTATGAGCTCTGTTATAATCCAATGAATATTTAAAATAATTCCTCTCTTAGAATTTGGAATGAATTTTCACAACTGTAATAGCTCTTTACAAGACTGATGGTAATGTCAAAACTGAACAAATGTCCACTAAACATGGTATATATAAAGATTGGTCACATGACAGAATGTTCTAGAATATGAGTCATCTTAATGGAATTCTAACTGTAAACAAAATTCAACCTTGACCTTCAAATTGAGAAAACATATTGATCAAAACAACCTAATTCAAGGACACTAGTTAAACATGTTTTTCCTGATAAACATTAAGATTTAAGCAAATATTAAAGTGAAGAAACATTTATAATTTCCTAAATTATTTATAATATTATATAAACATCATACATAACACCTCCCCTCATAAAGAAAAAGAAAGATTTATGTAATAAAGCTTTCTTTTGAATATACATCTAATACTATAATAACCAAAATTACATAAGAACATGTTTTATGATACTAGACTTAATTACATCAAGCAATATTACATTTCTAGGCACGTGAGAGTGCATCTGCAATCACATTGTCTTTTCCTCTGATGTGTTTGATGTAATGTTATATTCCTGCAATATCAAACTCCATCTCAACAATCTCCGATTTTTATCTTTCATTTTGTTGATGAAAGTAAGGGGATTGTGATCACTGTACACAATAATTGGAGAAAGAGCTGAGGTGACATACACTTCAAAATGCTGTAAAGCCAATATCAAAGCCAAACATTCCTTCTCAATTGTGGAATAATTTTTCTGGTGCTTGTTTAGTTTTTTAGAAAAATAACACACAGGGTGATCCACACCACTTTTGTCTTCCTGAATCAATACTCCACCAACCCCTACATCACTTGCATCAACAGATAATTTAAATGATTGGCTAAAATTTGGTGCAGAAAGAACTGGTGCATTCTTAAGCATGGCCTTTAACTTGTCAAAAGATTCCTGACACTTGTCAGACCAATAAAATTTGGCTTTCTTACTCAATAAACTTTTCAAAGGTTCAGCAATTTTGGAAAAATTGGAACAAAATTTCCGATAATATCCAGCCATACCTAGAAATCGCATCAGTTGCTTTTTACAAATTGGAACTTGAAATTCGGAGATAGCTTTGACCTTAGCTTCTATAGGTTTAACTTGACCTTGTCCCACAATATGTCCTAAAAATGTGACACAAGCATGGCAAAACTCACTTTTGCTCAAATTAATTGTCAGATTCGCATCACTGAGTCGATCGAAGAATTTTCGAATGGTTTCCAAATGATCTTCCCAGGTGTTGTTGTAGATAATGACGTCATCGATATAAGCGTCACAATTATCAAGACCAAATGTTATCATGTTCATCAGACGTTGAAACGTTGCAGGCGAATTTTTCATTCCAAACGGCATGACTTTATATTGATAAAGTCCATCTGGAGTTACAAATGTTGAAATTTCTTTTGCCCTTTCCGTCAGTGGAATTTGCCAGAATCCTTTTAAAAGGTCAAACTTGGTGACATATTCCGCATTTCCAATTTTATCAATGCAATCGTCCATTCTTGGGATTGGAAATGAATCCGTTTTGGTGACACTGTTGACTTTTCTATAGTCAGTACACATACGGAATGTATTATCTGGCTTGGGAACAAGAATACATGGTGAACTCCAGTTACTTTTACTTGGTTCTATGAAATCATTCTCCAGTAGATACTGAATTTCTTTCTTCAGATAGTTCTGTTTGAGAGGATTCATCCTATAAGGATGCTGTTTCACAGGCGCAGAATCTACAATGTCAACGTCATGATGAATTTTACTTGTTCGTGTTGGAACATCAGGAAACAAGTGCTCATATTCATGTAATAGCTGTTTTAGTTCATTTCTTTCCTGTTGTTGTAGATGTGAAAGTTTCTGGTCTAGGTTGTTCAATATTTCTGAATTCCGAAGATTGGTTATACCAGAGTCACTATAGTCTGATTGTACTCCATCGTTGATATCTTCACTGTGTGGGACAGGTACAACTAAATTAACTGAATAATTAGCTGGGCTATCTCTGTCAAAATATTCCTTTAACATATTTATATGACAAAGTTGTTTCTGTTTCCGTCTCCCAGGAGTGTTAATGATATAATTTAAGTCATTTACTTTCTTTTCAACGGTATAAGGACCATAAAATTTAGCCTGAAGAGGATTCTGAGGTATGGGAAAGAGAGCCAGAACTTTGTCACCAGGTTTAAAACTCCTTTCCTGTGAATTTCTGTCATACCTTAATTTCATTTTTGACTGGGTAGTGTGAAGATTAGTTCTTGCTACTTCACAGGCCTTTGACAACTTGTATTTGAAATCAGAAACATAATCAAGAAGATTAATCTTTAAATCCTCATTTGAAAGAAGTTTCTCTTTCAATAATTTCAATGGTCCACGGACAGTATGACCAAAAACTAGTTCAAAGGGACTAAAACCCAACGACTCTTGAACTGATTCCCTAACAGCAAACAACAACAAATGAACACCCTCATCCCAATCCTTTTCCGTATCAAAGCAATATGATCGAATCATATTCTTCAAAGTTTGATGAATCTTTCCAAAGCACCTTGACTTTCAGGGTGATAGGCAGAAGATTTAAACTGTTGGATGCCTAATTCATGCATAACTTGTTGGAAAATTCCAGACATAAAATTTGACCCTTGATCTGACTGGACAGATTTGGGAAGGCCAACAAGTGTAAAAAAACTTCACCAAAGCTTTCACAATAGTTTTAGTTTTTATATTTCTCAGAGGAATTGCTTCTGGAAATCTTGTAGATGTACACATGATGGTCAACAAGTATTGGTTGCCTGACTTGGTTTTAGGTAAAGGACCAACACAGTCTACAATTATTCTACTAAATGGTTCATCAAATGCAGGAATAGGTTGCAGATGAGCCTTAGGTATCTTCTGATTGGGTTTTCCTACCATTTGACAAGTGTGACAAGATCTGCAGTATTTAGAAACATCACTTTTGAGTTTCTGCCAATAAAAATGATTCAAGATCTTGTGATAAGTCTTACGGACTCCTAAATGACCAGCTAAAGGAGTTTCATGGGCTAAATTAAGAATTTCCTGTCTATATGACTTAGGAACAACAATTTGATAGCTCACTGACCACTCGTCACCAGCGGGTACATCAGGTGGTCTCCATTTCCTCATAAGGACCCCATTTTTCACAAAGTAACACACTGGAACTTGTGTGGCTTCAGTTTCACTAATAGCCCTCTGAAACAAACAAGATATCTCGGGATCTTGCTCCTGTTCAACGACAAGGGATTGTTGTTTGTCATCCTGATTAGAACAAAGAGAATGAGTTGCCAAAAGAGGATCACTGTGATCAATACCATTTGATTGATCAATACCTGAGGAAAAAGTGACCTCATCAAAAAACTGACCAATACATGTGTCAGCTAAAGGAATAATATCCTGATCAACATCACTCTCAAGAGCTCTTTTTGCCATAGCTCTAGTAACTGCACAAGCAGGGTGCAAATCAGGGATTTCAGTTTCGACAGGATCAACTTTCTGATCCAAACAAGGCTTGTCAGTTACAAGTGGATTAACCACAACCTTATCTCCAGCTAGGTCATTGCCTAGTAATAAATGAACACCCTCTATGGGTAAAGAAGTCACTGCCCCAACAGTCACAGGTCCAGAAACTAAGTCTGATGCCAAATTTACACAATGAAGAGGAACATTTACAAAGCCGCACTCTACTCCCTGAACAAGAACACTTTCACTTGAAGAAGACTCCTCAGACAAAGGCAAAGTACCTGATAATAAAAGACTCTGAGAAGCTCCAGTGTCCCTTAATATTTTAATTGGGATAGGTTTGGCAGAATCACCAATAAGTGATATAGAACCTTCTGACATGAACGGTTCATAAGCCTTTAAAATAGAATCAGACTGGGGTTTGTTGGACCCAACAAATGTATTGCTTTCAATACAAGACCGTGACCTTGACCTCGTAGAAATAAGAGCATTTGGAAAAGCTCTGTCTTTACTCTGTTGCTTCTTTTTCAACTTGAAGCGATCAGAAATAACGTGCCCTTTCTTTTTACAATAAGTGCAAGTAGGAGGAGATAAGGATTTCTGATCAGTCTTATCAGATGTTTGATTCCTAACAGTTGTGCTGTTGTGAAATTTGGAAGTACTCGAATGAGATTGAAATGATTTTTTACCAGAAAACTGCTGAGAGGACGATTTATTACCAAATGAAATTTTGTGAGTCAAGGAATAATCATCAGCCATACGAGCAGCATTTTCCAAAGTTTCCACATTCTGCTCGTCAAGATAGGTTTTAACATCACTATGGATGCAATTCTTGAACTCTTCAATTAATACGAGCTGTCTGAGGTTATCATAACCTTGATCAACTTTCTTGGCTGAGCACCACCTATCAAATAGTTGTTCTTTATCCCTTGCAAATTCGACATGAGTTTGTCCAGTTTCTTTTCTACAATTCCTAAACCTTTGTCGATATGCCTTTGGTACCAAGTCATAAGCTTTCAAGATGTACTCCTTAACCACATCATAATCAGTGCTTTGTTGTACTGACAGTGAAGTGTAGACTTCACGAGCTTTGCCAATAAGTACACTTTGTAATAACAAAGTCCAATGCTCTCTGGGCCATTTCAAGTTTTCAGCTATTTTCTCGAAATGAAGAAAGTATTTATCTACTTCTTTTTCCTGAAAAGGGGGTACTAACCTAATATATCTAGTAACATCAAAACCTGAACTTGTGTTTAAAGGAGTGGAGTGTGCTCTGTTTGCCAGTTCTAATTCTCTTAACTTAAATTGCATTTCCCTTTCTTCTCTTTGCATTTGTATCTGCCTCTCTTCTTTCTCTCTCTCCATCTGTATCCGCATTTGTCTCTCTTCTTTCTCTCTCTCCATCTGTATCTGCATTTGTCTCTGTTCTTTCTCTCTCTCCAACTGCCTCTCTTCTTTTTCTCTCTCCATCTGCCTCTCTTCTTTCTGCATTTGTATCTGCCTCTCTTCCTTCTGCATTTGTATCTGCCTCTCTTCTTTTTCTCTCTCCATCTGTATCTGCCTCTCTTCTTTCTCTCTCTCTCTCTCTCTCTGAATCTGAAGCTTTGCCAATTCTAAATCCATCTGGTTCTTTAACTCTAATTCCCTTAATTTCCTGTCAGAACCAGATACAGGCTTTCTCTTCAAACTTAAAGCACTATTTTCAAAAATTCCCTTTCCTACTAAATACTGAATCAAAATAATCTTTATCTCCTGTTTTGTCAATGATACTTTTGCCTCAGATAGACTGTATTTTCTGGCAAGCTCGAGCAACTCATCCTTTCTCATGCACTCTAACCCCTCCTGGGTAGGTTTTGAAATGAAATTCTGAACATTAGATGCCATTGTAAATGCTTGTTGGTTTCACACAAAAAACATTTCTCTATTAAAAATCGTTGCCAAAGACAAAAAAATTCCAAGACAAAATCAATATGAATTTCAAAGATAAATTTAATATCTCTAATATGCTTTAAAGAAATTCAGATCCCGGAACGACGAGCCCCCAATTTCTGTTACGACTCTATGGTCTAAGAAAAATGTAACAGAAAGAAAGTGAAACCAACAAATCAAGTAAAAATCAACAAGTATTATATTACTAGATAATTAAAATGAAAAATCAAAAAGTCACTTACAGTAATGTGTTTTGAAATCCTAATAATCCAATAAGAATGATTGTTCTAATCACAAGTCCTAAATATAGAATGTTCCGAATTCACGGCTGTGTCCTTGAAATGTTATGATGTGCTAATGGTTTCCAAAGTCCTGATGTACTAGTAATCTTGATGTGCTGATGTCAAAATGAAGTATTCCAAAATCTCTGAATAAGTTCACTTAAATTCCAAAATCATTAATTAAAAATCCAAAATCCAAAAGTTTATGAGCTCTGTTATAATCCAATGAATATTTAAAATAATTCCTCTCTTAGAATTTGGAATGAATTTTCACAACAGTAATAGCTCTTTACAAGACTGATGGTAATGTCAAAACTGAATAAATGTCCACCAAACATGGTATATATAAAGATTGGTCACATGACAGAATGTTCTAGAATATGAGTCATCTTAATGGAATTCTAACTGTAAACAAAATTCAACCTTGACCTTCAAATTGAGAAAACATATTGATCAAAACAACCTAATTCAAGGACACTAGTTAAACATGTTTTTCCTGATAAACATTAAGATTTAAGCAAATATTAAAGTGAAGAAACATTTATAATTTCCTAAAATATTTATAATATTATATAAACATCATACATAACAATGTATATATATATATATATATATATTTATATATATATATATATATATATATATATATATATATATATATATATATATATATATATATATATATATATATATATATACACATAAATATATATATATATATATATATATATATATATATATATATATATATATATATATATATATATATATATATAGTCAGGGCAGGCACAAGGGCTTTTGGCGCCCTAGGCGAACTATGCAAAAATATTCACTTCCGTCTAATTTAGCACCCCTTTCCGTCTAATTTGGCGCCAATTAAAGACTGGCGCCCTAGGCGACCGCCTAGTTCGTCTATATTTTCGGGCCGGTCCTGTATATAGTGTGCACTAGGTGATATTAATCCATGTGTTATTTAAATTGTTAAGAGTTATTTGAAAATTGTTTAAACAATTTAATCTTTAAATAGAACATATTGAGAAAACTTGCTTCTTAAAGTTCATTTTCTGCAGGTTATTGACCAAGGTTGAAGCCAAAGTTGTTGTTACATCTAAATTTTAATAGTATCTTTCAACCCACAGGCATATCATAGAAACCTTACAACACTGTGTCCTTATTGACTTGTTAGTAAATATTGCTTGCAGCATTTACAGCGACAAAGTTTAAAATATCAATTTGCAGAGAAAGATGCTGAAAAAATCAGTACATGTATTACTCAGTGAGAAATATGTTTATTGGGTCAATTATTAGACTCGTAGCTTTGCAAAATAGAAATTAAAATAAATATAATAAGACTATAATAAGAAATGGTTTTAAATTTTTTTGTCTTTTAATTTTAGAATATAAATGTGAATCTTGTCATGTACATGGTACATAATATGATAATTGTTTTTACCTCTTTCTCTTACAGCAAAATTATTTACATTCCTCTTGGGTTTTGTGAGTGTCGTGCTATTTATGGCTATGTTGCTCTGTAGACCAAGGAATTGCTATCCTTTCTTGACAATATCCACGGATAGAAAACATAAATTGGTGGACATACCACAACTTTTCAGTGACGTCGAACTAGTTTATAAAGCCTCAAGTCAAAAGAAAATGAGTAAAATTTACAAAATTCTTTGGTACAGTAAACCTGCATGGTTCAAAGAAAAACTAGAGAAATGTGATAAAAATATGCAAAAATGTGAACATGCCAACTGCATCATCATCAATAATAGATCATTGCTCTTGGAGAGCAATGCTCTAATCTTTGATGCAAACGGTCCCAACTTTCCAAGAAATCCACCGCTTACACCACTCGAACGAGACCAAAGCCAGGTATGGATATTTTTCGGTCTAGAAAGTCCTCATCACTACTGGTATCACCAATTTAGATTATCAGAGTGGAAATCAGTGTTCAATTGGACAATGACCTATCGACTGGATTCTGATATTCCGCATCCATACGGCGTATTGTTGACAAATCATAACCCTGCCGATCGTGACTATAGGACTATCTTCCGCGCCAAGAAAAAGTTCGCCGTATGGTTAGTAAGCCATTGTCGTGCTGTAAGCAGGCGAGATGACTTTGTCCGTCTTTTGCAAAAGTATGTCCCGGTTGATATATACGGAGCTTGTGGCAAAAATTGTTCCAGCGAGGCCAGTGACTGTGCAGACGTAATTGGGAAAGATTATAAATTTTATTTGAGCTTTGAAAATTCTCTTTGCAAGGATTACATAACTGAAAAATTCTTTAAATATTTTCCACTAGATTTTATTACTGTCCAGAGGGGATATTCCGATTACGATTCCATGCTGCCAAATGATACCTATATCAACACCGCTCATTTTTCTACAGTTAAAGGACTAGCGAATTTTATGACAAGACTAGCCGAAAACGAAGATGAGTATATTCTCTATCTGAAAGCTAAAGATAGATACGTGTCGTATGGGCAACCCTGGACATATTGTAATGCTTTATGTGATATTTGTAACAAACTTAATAATCTAGAAAAGTACAAAAGGTCGTACAATGATATTGCATCCTGGCTGGAGAGAGACATGTGCGTTAACGCATCTGACATCAGATGACTGTAATCTTCGCACAAATCTTCATTTCCTTTATTTTCCTGACATCCCATGTGTACCAAATTAAAAGTTTTAAAATATAAAGTTGATATTCAAGGCAAAGTACTATGCTACTATGGCTGTATGTTGTTCGCTCGTTGACAAAAAGACTCAAGACTAACGAATTGAGCTTTGCATTTTGCGTACCCACTATTTGGCGGTTTCCTAAAGCTGGAATCATGATCGGAGATTATCTTAGGCGCATATTGTATTTTAATCCTTTGGTGAATTATTTCAAACCTATATTTTACTATTTTATCGGTCTCTAATTTTGGCAATAGCCGCGGTGGCTTACTAGTTAGCATACCGGAGTCACGACCAGAAGGGCGTGGGATCGAATCGTGCTGAGACTAGGCTAAGTATGCCGCCTTGGTGTAGCTCATGGCAAGATAGTTTTCTCCAACTGTGTTGGAACTATATAACCTTTCACTTCTTGGTATGCGGTTAATTCAATCAATCAATCAATCAATCAGGTTCATGTTGGCGGTAATTAATTTTTAAGTTAATATATCCATAATGAAAGAAAACGAGTTCTGTTCAATATTGAAATCTCAATATGTAAAAGAACAAAATTGTTAAACTATGTTTTTTGAAGCGAGTTAGAACATGCACACATAACCTGCCATAACACAGTTCCTGCTTTCTAAAAATCACATAGGTTTATGTTAATATGAAGAACTTTCGCAGTTTTATCACGGACTATTCAGAAATGAAATCTAAATCAAAGTTGCTCGGATATGAAACGGTTTGTTAAAGGAGATTACTTCTGAATATTGATTGAATAATCGCATAAATAGAAGCTGCCATGGTTTTCTATCCTAAAATATAATGCATAATGTGTGACCAGTATTTCAATGATGTAGCTGTTTTGCATTTGCGTATTAATCTTTTAGAAATGGTAAAATTAATTGCATAGAATTCTCAAAAATGTTATGTATTATCACCTAAAGGAAAAGTATCTGCACTTGTTTTGATCATAACCCGATTTATTTAAATTTCTGCTATGGGGATATTAAACGGTACACGATAAAGAACAATTTCCATCCAGACGGCTATGGAGGCTGATTTTAGTGATCGCATTTTTTTTTGCTACAATGACACCATGTCTCATTAGTATGCAAACGCGTAGAGAACCGAAAATATCCTATGGTATAACCAACTTCATGAAAAGGAAATCCGCTTTAATAGTATCAAAAATCTATCAACATTCAAATAAATAGGAATTTTGATAAATCTCTCAGTTATTACCTTAATAGTATTGAATACATAACAGCCAATTAATTATACAGTGTTGTTTCTATGCAACAAACCATTCTGCCTCGTTGTGTTGCAACTGTTCAAAGGAATATGCAGATAGTAGCATGAGTTTATTCAGGACTATGCAAATTTACGCTTACTGGTCCAACTGATATGTCACCTTTCACTTTGAAGCAGGCATTATTTAAATTCGGAACGATTGACTGTAGAAACGTCCAAATCAAGAGTACGTTTAGAAGCGAGTACTTGAAATCAAAAGTAAATTATTCATATCGATAGACAGTCATTTCAAATAATATATCTCAATCATCTCAACTATCACTTTCAGACTATCAAGATATTTTAAATTAAATCTGCTGAAAATGGAATGTTGTTTGTTTTGCTTAATTGCATGTCAGGTGCCTTAGTCATATTAAAAGAAAGGTATCTCTGGTTTTTCCCTGTTTTGTTTCAAACAGTGGGGGTGGGGTAGGGTGGGGTGGGGTTATTATTTTTTTTTTGGGGGGGGGGAGAGGAGATGTATTTTTCAATGGCTTTTACTTAATGCACATATTCCTCAGACTCGTCAGTAGTTATGGGAGACGATATGGTGACAAGAATGACACTAGGGCACAATGGAAATTAACTTGATGTCCACATACAGTCCCAAATCTGTGGGATTTATGTGACAAAAATGATACTAATAGGACAATTGAAATTTAACATTTTGGATGGTACGGAGACATATGGGAATTAAACATTATGTGACGGTATGGAGACCTGTGGAGAACGGAGCATGAGGATGGTATTAGGAGATCCAATGGAAAATGGAACATAAGTATCGTGGGGATATCCCTAGGTACGGCGGGAAAAACAAATACAGAATACCTTTGAAATGAATGGGTTTGGAGAACCCTACCATACCATGACACAAGCACACAGACAACCCAAATATATGGAGGTGTGAGGGTGTGATCTAAAGTACAATGGTAAGGTGTTTAGGACTAATGTTTATTCTTAGACAGACAAACACACTGAGAGACAAACACACAACCGTACAAACAGATACAATCCCACAAATATACGATCACACAACCCTATCATCACACGGACACAAAGGTAGCAGGGGGTACAGGTCTCTTATATTTTTCACAATACATACATATAAAGAATAACACAACTATACACACAAGCATACAAATGCTGCTGGGAAGGATACGAGCCCTCACACATACATACAATCACAACCATATAAACAAGCATACAATGGGTGAGAGAAACGGTACCAGTCCTCACACATACATACACACACTTACATACCATCCCACACCGCATACCGTCACACAGATCAATGGACGGAATGGGGATTTTAAACTTTGTTTTCAAGACAGACAAAGACAAGCATAGACGAACAAACAAATACACCACAGACACAAAATGCAATACATAAAACAGGAAAAAATATTTTTGCAATAATGAGTAGTGACTCTTTTGCCAAAATCCTAAGTGGTCTTGAAAAAGACCATTTTGATATCACTCGGAAGGACTGCTATCAGGTGTTAACTAAAGTGGGTAACAGTACATATGGTTGAGTTCAAGACTAAGGCTTTTGTGTTGGCGAGCACCTGTAGGAATGGATCTATATATCCCTAGTATGACTACCGATGCTGTTGCCACTAGAACTCCACGGTAAATATCCTCTGGTGCAGTGAATGTATCACATTTAAATTTGTCTTTTTGAGACTTGTTGTCCTCGCAGGAAGTTTTAACGGCACCTCCTACAGCATAACCGTTGCCAAAATAAAACTAAGCAGAAAGAAGAGATACGGACATTTGTACAATGGCCAAACAAAAAATAACATACTTTTCTTCAAAAACAAGAAGATGAAAAGAGGCAACGAGAGATCGAAACAATGACAGTCAGCGGATAACAGCAAACGTTGTGAAAGAGGCGTGACTTTGGAAATCCTGAGTCTATTACATAAAATTGTAGCTGGACAGAAACAGATGAGAGCGATGCATGAAACCTCACTGATCCAACACAAGAGAAAGAGACCTGCCTTGCATACAAATTCCAGATCCTCTTCCACCTTCACAGGTTGTAGGTGGATGTGGAAATGAAGGATATCACCTTCTTACGTTAGGGTTCTATGTATAGTGAGAGAGAGAGAGAGAGAGAGAGAGAGAGAGAGAGAGAGAGAGAGAGAGAGAGAGAGAGAGAGAGAGAGAGAGAGAGAGAGAGAGAGAGAGAGAGAGGTGGGTGGGGTTGAGCTGGTGAGAGTGTACCATCAAATCACACTTGAATAGTCTACGATCATGAAATGACCACACCATTCTACGTAGAAGCCAGAAGCAAAACGACAACGATGCCAAAAACGACTACTGGCCCGACACGGTCAATAAAGTTTGGCAGAGGTAAACCATAGCGATTTTGACGATGAGATGATCGATCCCGATGCGTTACCACCAACACCACCGAGAGAGTCAAGATTGTCAAAGAATGGAAATCGCTCTGTAGATTTCGTGGATTATTTCCATATTAAAGCTACCAACAAGGTGACTTCCAGAAAATTTCGACCGACAGCCTACACTTACACAGCCACATTAAGAAGTTTTAAGTCAGAAGTCCCTGCAGAGAAATCGGCCACGTTTATTACCAACTCGATTAGAACTTTCTGTCGCTCAGGACAACTTGAAATCTCAAGTTTGGATCAAATTTAGCAAACTGCTGAATTAACACCTTCTAAACTCATTGGCAGAATTTAACACGTACAACAATCTAATGCTAAATTTGACAATATCGATGGAAAAGCCGCAATACACGTGTCTCATGTTTCACCTCCTTCAGGCAGCGGTTGTCGTCGCAAAGTCTGATATGCAGATCAACTCCCGACAACCAAACGAGTATCGTCAATACAAAATGTGTTTAGCCCGTGCCATCGTGATGGCTAGATGTCATGCAGAGAAAACCGAAACACCAGAATGGAAGCGACTATGGTGAAGTATTAGACATTCTAACAGAGCCCAAAAACAGAGAGAAGCTGAGACCCTTTTGGAACAAGCAGAACAAGATACCGTGTGCGGACCCCATGAGATGCAGAAAATTCAACAAGTGTTAGCTCCTTACTATAGTTTAAACCTTTATCCCCATTATGATACGTGGAAATCTTATGTTTCAATGACCCATTTTTCCAGACAGAAAATAAATCCACGTCTACATCACCAAGATCATTTCGATGCTAGTATCAATGGATTTCTTAGAGACGAAATCTATTGTGATAAATGTGAGATAAGTTTCAACAATCGAGAGAAACGTGTACATTGAGGAGAGAGATGTTGTTGGTGTTTAGCGTCGAGTCCGTGTGGTCCTGACGGAACAAGAAGTGTTCCGTCTTCCACATGTGGACGCCAATTTGTGAATCAACATTAACAATTCAAGTTACAAAAGAGGAAAAGAGCTGGTGGGTTAGTAGCAGTGTAAAAATGTGGACAGAATTTTCGTACAAATTCGAGAAACTCATTTTTTGTCAGGACAGAAACAATGTTCTATTTGTCATCGGCACGTCCATTACGAGCAACAGTAAGACACAGGTAATCACATGCCTAACTTTTGCGTCGCCCATTGAGCTTGTAACAACTGTATTTAAGGACCTTTATTCTCTTAATGTTACAATTGTAGCATTCTCCCGGGACGAACGAGCAAAGATATTTCGTGGGCTCAACACTCTTCTCGGTTTCTCCCAGAAGGTCTTGGACCCTACAGATGACTGGGGCAAACAAATATAGATCGTTACGGCAACTGCCATCAATGCACTACTGCTCACAATTTGTCTGGGTACGATGACCAGTTTCATTTGAAACATTATTCAAATAATGAAACTGAATTCCCACAAGTGACTATGAATGGAAGTAAAATAATCGACATGAAAATAGGAACAGTGTAGTTTAAAGATTCCACGTGTTACTTGGCTATGCTTTAGAGTAAAATGCCTGCCACGTTTGGAATGACTGAAATGGCTAAATGATATTTTCATCACGTATTCAAAACCAAAGAAAATCAACACGTCGTACTACATCATTTGCCTGATGCACGATACTACGACCCCGACGGTATGCGAGCGGAGCAGGGGGAAGCTTTCCAAGCATGGTTTCAGACTCAATCTTCAAACCCTTTTGATTTTCAAAAAGAGATGTTCAAGTAGTGTTAGTCTGATGTGGATGTTCTACGATGTTGTTGCGGAAAATTTGGACAGTTATTTCTCGAGCACAGTTATGTCGGTTCTGTCAAGGAAGCCTCTATCATTGCCAAACTTTGTAGATTGTTGTGTTCAAAGACATTTTTGCCCGAGAACACTCTTGCTATCCAAATCAAATTTGTCAATCGGCGAGACGCCTGTATTCAGACAAGACGTTGGTGATGGTTACATTACTTGCACCCGACTCGAGACCGTTGCCTACAGGATGCTAGAAATGGCGGAGAAAAGAAAATTGGTCATTATTGAGCCGATGGATGGGATTTAGAAAGCACACAAATCGTATACTAATTTTACAAATGTTTATAGCATGCATATGTAACACGTGCTATCCAAACCGAGAAATACAATATCCGTATACGGGGTTGACCATGGAAGATTTGTAAGAAAGAACTTATCAAAAACGTCAGGATTTAGACGCTCAAGGATATCGCGTGGTGGAAATGTGGGAGCTGGAATACGCTCTGTCGAAGACTACGACGTCGTAGTTATCGTACCTTTAGATCCTTGCGACAGTTTGTTTGGAGGTCGGACTAATGCCACACGCTTGTTGTACAAGGGCGACAAATCTCAAGGAGAACAAATAAAATATATTGATGTGTGTTGGTTGTACCCTTGGGTCTGTAAATATTCTCGATTTCCAACCGGCAGCCTAAAGATTTTGACAGAACATATCGAAGTCGAACACCTTCATTAGTACGAATGACTGATCAAATGCTAAGTTTTGCCACAGACGATGTTATATCGTCCTGTCGTACCTCAATTATGGAAATATGAATTCATGTTTCTATTGTGCCGCACATATACTGAAATAAGTAATATCTCAAACTCTAACAGTATACGAAATTTGGCACTTTCCTACCACAGAACAATACTAAGAGGACCGATCGAGTCCAGGCGTTTTTTTTTTTTTCAGGATACGTCAACTAGTTTCTTAAATAAAAAAATGAAGCAAGCTGCTATCCATCATGGTGTTACACCAAAAGAAAAATAGGGTCAATTGAAGCGATGGTACTGATCTATAGAATGGCTTCGACTTGGAACATATCGAGCTGAACGAAGGAAGAAGAGCTTCTGTCAAAGTCATGCTGAATCTTTTGTGCGAAACTCGCTCAAAGCCTAATGATGCCCAAGACCGAAAGATTGATGGATGCAAGCCAATACTTTCTTTTGTTTGACGATAAAGGAAAAAAAATGATCAAATACATCGAAATCGTAGAGAAGATTTGATCTTGATCAGTTAGAAAGAGAAGATGGACCGTGTCGTAGCCAAGGAATATGCCAACGAAATTGTTGTTGCGTACGTGACGGCCAGTGCCCGTTTAAAATTATACTTAGTTTTGGAACCTCTAGTAGAACGTGTGCTTTACTTGACGCCGATAGTTGTATGTACATTGATCGACTAGTTGCCATCACCCTCACATTGAAGACGAATATTTTTGGTGTATGCAATGACAACAATGACAAACATCCCAAAGATATTATTCTCAGTTTTGCCAGCGGTGGATCTAACAAATATGGATGCCAATACCTAGAGAAGAAAAGACAAATTCACACCAAATGGAAAGTGAAAAGACTTATACTGAATTAATGTCATAGTCAAGTGGTCACATGTGTGGTCCTAAAACAAGCATTGAAGTCAGGCTAGGATCAAATATTTCTCGTCAAAACCTATGACCCCCACAACATGACACGTTTGTCTAATCACCAAGTTGTCAGTCATCCGTTGTAAAATGTATATTAAATTGTCTACGAGAAACGGATGCGACCTCCCGATCACAATACCGTAGCTTATGGGGTACCATCGTCCAGTATAAAACGGAGAAGAGTTCCAAGGAAGGAGATGGTTTTAATCAAAGACGTCCACCAAGAAAGATGCTTTCGCTACAAACAATGCACGAATGAGATGCTCTGCCCGACGACAAAATTGATGCATGGTTTTGTCCCACCCTAGAGGGATATTTTCATCTAATGTATAACACAGTGAACGTGGTCTACTTCGCAGAATTCGACAATACCCTTGAAATCAACAGTATCAGAGACGTGATCTTGAACTATTAAAAACTAATTCATGGAACATGTAGCCATGAACATATATGATCAAGAACAGGAGCTACAACAGCCAAAGGCACCCATTCACAGTTTAGGAGAAATAGAAAAATAAGAAACAGTATTGGCACAATGGTATGAACAAAAGTTAGCCTTTGTGAAATGTGTTGCTCAACACTTGGATAAAAGAATCACGCTTCTGGCCATAAAACACTGTTATGGTTGTTAAATCATTCCAGTAAAGTACAACAGGACCAATGCTTGCTGATGATTCAAGAAGAAAAGTCTGAGTCTTATCTGGAAAGAGCATGGAATCTCATCAAAGAAGAGAAAATTTTAAACGAATGATATAAAAACTTGCTGGACCATTCGAAATCCCAATTTACTAGCACCGAGACGAAACGCAATGAAGCTCTCTTGCAGCAGAGTACTCATACGTGCCGATCTTCGTTTTACATAACAAACCAGTTTAAAGAAAGATCAAGTTTGAAATCATTGCATATCATTACCCGTGATACCCGTAGGTGAATTAAAATAATGAATATCTGGGAACTTTATTACCCGCTGACACACCGCTCGTACACAGCCACTGGAATCCATGCCAAAGATGAACTCTCTTATCGAACACCTAAAGACGTTCGAACCTATGTTAACATCACTGACGACAGTCTTCGATTAGGAGCTCACTGGATTGCTGTCTACCTTTCCAAAGACAGTAGGGTGGAATATATTTATTCGTATAGTATATGTTTATTCGTATGGATTACCTCCCATCAAAGACGCTATTACATACATTTTGAGAAGAAATGCTGTTTCGACCCAGTTCTATAACATAAGATTGCAAGAATCAGATGCAACGTTGTGTGGATAATACTGGCTGTATTTTCTTTAACAACGATGGCTTAGATTCCCTATAAAACATTTGCCGTCTTGTTTTGGACCCTATTTCCTTAGAAGTCGATGGCAAGACGAAACTGTTCTAGAACGTTAGAATCCACAGCAAAGTTACCAATGTTGTCACTCCTGTAAATATCCTCATGATTAGATGTTGGGTATTATATTTGTATTGTATTGTATTGTTTATTGTTTTCCCAGTGAGAGTTGAAGTATTCTACATGAAGAGGAGAGACTACCCTTCTTTGCTGACGATTGATTAAGCCGGGCTTATTAAAACAAATGATGATTTAAAAAAAAAAATGGTTGTTTTGTTAATTTGTTATGGATAATGCTTTTAATTCTTTGATGCTCTTTCATTATATATATATATATATAAATCTTTCTTTACTCTCCAGTGGAAAATTTTTATTCATGTCCACGTGTCTTTTCAGGGATATTTTTCTTTATGACTGCGTACTGAACCTTGCGGATATTCTCCTTCACGTACAAGCTTCTGGTATATGTAGTACTACGTTTGGCCGTCTAGTCCTTTGTGGTCGAAGATGCAAAGAAGAAGTTAGAAATTAGCAACAGTATACGGTTGAGTGAAACCTTACACATTTTGGACTATGTACAACATCTAGACCTGTTCGAAGAGTTAGAGGTAAATCCTAACAGGAGATACATTAAGCAAGGGATGGTCCATGTTAAAAGGAGTAAAGAGCTGGTGGTGACTATGATGGAAGATGAAACGGAAAGAGCAAAGAGGGAGTGGAAGGTACAGAAGGGACTTCGGCTGGAACAACAAAAACAGGAACGACAACAACTCACTGAAGGACAGTGGCAACTGTTCTAACAGTGGCAGCAACAACAGTAGCAGCAATCACGAGCACAAAACTAAGAACAAACTCTGATACCAAGGGTAGAGGATTGGAAGAGTGAGACTAATCAGCTTCACTTTAGCCTCTCCGTGTCCACCATTGATCCCTGGGGTGGAAACCAGTGTGTCAATAGATGCGCGGGGTGCGAAATGCGGCCGGGGAGGTGTGGCCACTAAAGCGCCCCTTCTTAAAGCTACACAAACTGTCCCTTTCAGGGTCACATATGTTATTGCCATAATCACTTTTTCTGTTTTATGTACTGTATTTTGTTTCTTAATGTGTTTGTTTGTCTATGTTTTGTCAGTGTTGAAGCAAAACATAAAACACTTTTTTCCGTCCTTTAATCTGTGTGATGGCATGATATGTGTGATGGTATGTAGGTGTATTCGTGTGTGTTTATCTGTGTGCGTGTTTATCTGTGTGAGGGCTCGTACCCCTCTCCCCTTTGGGTATGCATATATGTTCATATGGTTGTGTGATTGTATGTTTGTCTGTATGTGTGAAAATAAAATAAGAGACCTTTACCACTCCTCTCTGTGTGTTGTGTGATGGTTGTAGAATTGTATGTGTATTTGCATGGTTGTTTTGTCGTCTCTCTGCGCTCTGTGTATTTCTCTGTCTAAAAAAAGGTGTTAGTCCTGAACATATTATCCTCCGACTTTCCATTCTACCCTTACACCTCAATTTGGTTTGTTTGTTTGGTTGCTTGTATGTGTCATGGTATGGTAGGGTTCCGCAAATCCATTCGTACCAATGTCACCATGTATTTGCTGTCCTTGCCTTACCTAGGGGCATCCCTAGCACCCTTCTCCTGTTCTATTTTCCATAGGATCTCCTAATGTACTCCTCCTATTCCATTCTCCATAGGTAACCATACCCATCTCCCATAATGATAAATTCCCGTACATCCCCATATCATCCAAATGTTAAATTCGTCCCCATGGTGTCATACGTAATGTGAAATTATCATTGGCCCCATAATTACTCAATTAGGAACTGTATGGGGACATAATATACATTTTTGTTATCCCTCTAGTGTCTTTTTTTGTCCCCATAACGTCCCCTATAACTACTTTCCTGTAACGAATGCTCTTTATTGTTTTTAGTAGATTGATGTCACGTGCATAAATGGAAGGCAGCGACACCCATCCAGCGTATCATATCGCATTCCTATTATACTGCAATTCAAGAATCAAATTTGCAGTTTCTACGGACAAATGGGTGATGTCTGGGATTGATCGTTTTTGCGTCAATTGTATTGTACACGTCGAGTAAAGGCTATTAAGTTGATGAAAATTTGAAATATATTTCAAAGTACATCGAAATAAATAATCAATCTTAATGTACTAATTAGAAGACTACTCCAGTTATTTACATCATTAAATTGTTCATATTCAATTAATTGAAGATTGGACAGTAGCAAGTATGTCAAGAAAAGTGGAGGGTAGGGGTGTTCATACAACTTTTTTTTCTATCTATGCGCATTATTGTAATATGAAACCTCAGAGAATTCAAAGGGATGTACTGCCCAACATTATAAGATTTTACAACATTTTATATATTGTTTTTACATCCAGATTTTTCAGATGCTTTGCATTGATATCTTGAATGATATCAGCTTTTGAAAAAGAGAAATAGAATTGATAAACTACCATGCTTGAGATAAATGTACAACAAAATTGTAATGCAGAATATGAATCAAAGCATATTGAAAGGTAGCAATAATGGATCTACCACGACGCAGGTTGGAATATTTTCTAAATTTGCTATAGTATAATGAAAGCCACATAATTTCCTTACAAATTTACGATATGTCTAAAATGACTTGTTCAGTTACAATCATATTTTAGAGTAATGAGTATTAATTGTATTAATTCGTTTCTGTACTTCACTAAAAATCTTACAGCAAAAACATATTTTCGTCCAATTTATTGATCTTGTAAAACCTGAAATAAATCGCTCCTTAATTCATCTACTTTCTACTTTGTGCCGAACCTCACACATTAGACCTGAGCAATGTCATAGAATATACGTATTCACAGTTCATACGCAGATTTCTGCCCAGAGCGTATTTTGCAAAGTAGGGAGAAATAAAATGTTCACATATATAGGATAAGCAGTCTGATTTACAAGAGAGAGAGAGACAGAGAGAGAGAGAGAGAGAGAGAGAGAGAGAGAGAGAGAGAGAGAGAGACTTATTCCGTATGTTTATGGCGAGTCTCATTCCCTTAGATTTTTGTGTTGATTTCCGAATCTGTAAAATGAGAGTGATATAGTAAAACAAAAAACATCGACCAGCATTCTATGTATATTCAAAATTCCAAATACAATTTTTTTTTGGTATGATTTATGTTCCATTATTGCACAAAGGCAGAAAGGTTCCTCCATGTGAATTATTGGTTATATAGTGGAGATACGTAGTTTTCCCGTGTCAGTTTAGTTCGGTAACCCTATGTTTTGGGGGCAAAGCATGGATTTCATAATTAATCGGTCGACCCTGTGACGTCATACAGTTCTACCAAGATCAAAGAAACTCTAAAATATTATCTAGCGATACTTCTTCCAGAAAAGCATATTGTTGCACATGCTGATATTGGTTGTATATATGCACCTAAAATAATCCACTCAAATCAGGAAAGAACACTGTTGGGGCTTCCGTCTATATTTAAACAAATTACTGTTAAAAAATATTGAAGTGTCAGATTAACAATGTTAAAATGAAAATAAACATTTTAAGATAAATTAAAGTTAACGCCTTGCCAAAATCCGTTAAGGACTATTAGAGATATTTAAGTTTTAAAATTTTCAATAGAAGAAATTTCTTCTAAAGTTATTAATATTGATGAGTTCTGATGATGTTATACAAGATATTAAATAATGTATAAAGTCCACAAATCTTCAATATAGCCTATTAAAGGAAGTTTTAAAACATTATTCTAGTAAAATCATATGCTTAATGGTAATATACATTTGAAAAGTTATTTAAATAGTTTTTGGAATATGAAAATAAGTTTCTTACAGAGGTCATGCCTGATAATATGTGTGATCTATGTCAAATACAGAGGTCATGCTAGATAATATGTGTGGTCTATGTCAAATATAGAGGTCATGCTAGATAATATGTGTGATCTATGTCAAATATAGAGGTCATGCTAGATAATATGTGTGATCTATGTCAGCAAGGATATGATGCATTAATAATTAAAAGAAAACAAACATTATCTCAGTTTAATATTGTGTTTTGGAGGATTTACAGTTTGATTAGGGCAGCGACTGGTCAAGACTCTTCGCCCGTTCTGTTGAGCATTGGACGGTGATGCTGGGACGGTGATGCTGGGAGAGTAGAGATCAGTACCACTATATTAAAAATTCGAGGCTCCACCGTTACTTTCTTTAATGTAATAACTGAATTATATATATATATATATATATATATATATATATATATATATATATATATATGTATGTATTGTTTCTTTTATTTAAACCTATCTATTCCCATCTACTAACCTGTTAACTGTCTCCTTTGAGTTACTCTGGATCTGCTATTGAAGGGTCTTAGCTGCCTGATTACGTACTAAATTCAAGGGGCACATGCACAAATTCAAAATAGGTATTTGACTTGTTAGTATTTGGAGATACATTGTGTTTACCCCATGACCCTCCAATATGTACAGCCAAAAGTTAATGAGGTGCAGCCGTACACTAATGATTGGTCCATCAGATGTTTTTATTAACCACGCAATGAAAAACCACATCTCTTTTGAACTCTATTATTTCATATATTTCTCATTTATTCGTGTTGTTTAATGGTTTGATTTCCACACCATGCATACCAAAATCGATAAAATTGTCAACTCTGGAGGGTGAACAAGCGTCGGAAGGAACCCGTTGTATAATGTGGTGTAAAACTGACAACGATGGAGGATAAAAAGGTACAGTTTACGATAGGATTTGAGCCCCTGGCGTAAGTTGCATGCTGTACCCTCATCTGTTTGTATTTTTACACAGCATGACGTTGCATGCTCCCTTACCGTTGGTTGACATTTTTAGCAAGTTGGTATATAGGGTGTGTTTCATTGTTCTTGTCCTAATACAGTCTAATTTGCTTATGTATATTTTGTGCAAAGAGAGAGGTGAAATAAAGGAGAGAATGTAAATTAAGCGACGTATCCCTGTTGTTTCGTATATATAATATTGATAGATACTCCCCTCCCTCCCCCCCCTCTCTCTCTCTCTCTCTTTCTCTCTCTCTCTCTCTCTCTACAAGCAAGCTTCAGGACATCAAACTCAAGTGGTACGTGATATCCCTCCTATAGAACAAATCACACGCATGAGATTGTATTGTGCCTACCGCTTATAACCAGGAAAATACCTAGTAACACTTTACATACAAATAACCAAAGGTCACCACAGGACACGAGAGGACAGGATACTAGAAACTTAGACTTCGATTCAAGATGTGGCAATGAAAAGGAAGCGCAGAGAACTAGGCAGGGCGGGGGAAAGAGACTGTACGCTTTGCTCTATTAAATATTCAAGGGTTATCTACAAAAAGAGTAAATAAACTAAAAAGTAAAGAGCTAAACGAAATATTTTCCACAAATGATGTTGTTCTTCTTACAGAAACTTGGACAAATGAATTATCTGACTTGGGTATACAAAATTTTACATCATTTGCTTTGCATAGAAATTTTTTTTAAAAAATAGTAAAAGAAACTCTGGGGGAAAAATTATATATATTAGAGATAATCTTGTTAGAGATAATACCTTTGTTAACGGGTATGAGGATAATATAATATGGGTTAAATTTGATGGTTCAATATTTGGAGAGAGTTTTGATTTATGTGTTTGCCTTTGCTATATTGTACCGGATGGATCTAGTAGGCAATCAATGGTAGATACAAATATTTTTGACATGCTCTTACAGTCTCTGGTAAGAATAGAAAGTGATTCCAATAAAGATTGTAAGTTTATCATATGTGGTGATTGAAATGCCCGAACGTCAACACGCTCAGATTTTGTTGTTGATGACAATAGTCGATATATGTATGCATTACCTAATGAGTATATTGTTGATGATTGTAGTATTAAACCACGTGTTCCACAACATTGTCCAGCCAGACTCTAATGGAATACAGTTACTTGACTTTTGCAAGCAAACAGGTTTACGTATAATGAATGGGCGTGTAGGTAATGATAAGAATATTGGGCAGTATACGTATGTTGGACACGGTGGATGTAGTTTAATAGATTATGTTATTGCTTCTCAGTCTCTTTTCAGTAATGTGCTATCGTTTGATGTTAGTGAGCCTAACATTATGTCAGATCATTGTGTTGTATGCTTTACGATGGAATTTAATACTGTTAATGATGCCGAAGCAACATTTTTGAAAGAAAGAGAATATAAAAGTATAGAGGGTAAATATGTTTGGCGAAATGACTTCACGACTGAATATAAATCAAAATTAAGTGACGATTCTGTAACCGAACAACTTGAAAGTATTAACGAACAATTACTTGATGATGTTAACGCTGAGATTATTGAAAATTGTTTGTCGGCACTACATGATATTTTTCACAATGTTTGTTTGCCAATCTTCAAAAGACTTAAAACACGTCATGTTAGAGTGCCAAAGTTATATGATGAAAAAAAATCCTTGGTTTAATGATATATGTGAAGAAAAAAGGTTAATTTTTATGAGTAAATTGAATCATTATCGAGTTGTAAAAACACCTAAAGCAAGACAAGAAATGACAGGTGCAAGATCAGACTATAAAAAACTACTACGAAAATATTGGCATTTATATGATGAACTTAAAACATTAGAATTTGAAAAAGCAAAATTTAATGATGCAAAGTTATACTGGAAAATGTTAGAAGATGCTGTGAATCCTAACCCCTCAAATATAACAATGGATACTTTTGAAAAATATTTTAAAGCTGTAAACAATTCTAATGACCACTGGTTTATACCCGGTAAGGATGTTTTACATTTTAATGAAAGATATGTAAAAGGAGATTTTAACGTCATGTTTAATGAACTAAATCAAGATATTTCCCTTCAAGAGGTAGAAAAAGCTTTACATCAAATAAAATTAGGCAGCAGTGGTTTTCCAGATATGATTATCAATGAGTTTCTTTACCATGGTAAAGATATACTTTTAAATACATTTTGGAATTTATTTAATGCTGTATTTAAAAGCCGTCACTTTCCAGAAATGTGGTCTGAATGTCTAGTTATACCATTGCATAAAAAAGGCAATTTAGATGATGTTAATAATTATAGAGGTATAACGCTTCTTAGTTGCACAGGTAAATTATTCACACGTATACTTAATAATAGACTTACTGACTGGGCAGTGAATAATCATGTCTTTACTGCAGCACAGGCAGGATTTAGAAAAAAACATGAGTACAGCTGACAATATTTTTATTTTACATGGGCTTATCTCACATATTATTAATCAAGGTAAAAAATTATTTTGTGCGTTTGTTGATTTCACCAAAGCGTTTGATTATATAGTAAGGGATAACGTATGGTATAAACTAATAAAGCTTGGTTTAAGGGGAAACATTTTAGATATAATCAAATCAATGTACAGCAATGTAAAGTCAAGGGTTAAATATGATAATAAGTTAAGTGATGAATTCTCTTGTATTCTTGGTGTTCCGGCAAGGTGAATGTTTATCACCATTTCTGTTTTCAATATTTGTAAATGATTTAGAGGAAGAGTTTGCCATGCATGGTATTGAAGGTATAGATATTGGCATGTTACATCTTTTTATTCTTTTATACGCAGATGACATTACCATCTTTTCAGGTTCGCCCGAAGGTCTTCAATCCGGGTTAAATTATTTGAAAGATTATTGTGCTAAGTGGAAACTTGTGGTGAACACCTCAAAAACAAAGGTTATGATTTTCAGAAAAGGTGGTACTTTACCTAGAAATATGGAATTCACTTACTGTAATGAAAAACTGGAAATTGTAAATAAGTTCATATATCTCGGACTTGTTATGACATCTGGTGGTGCCTTTACTGAAGCACATACAACATTGGCAGGGCAAGCCAAAAAAGCGATATTTGTACTTGAAAAATACCTTTTTAAATTTACCTCCTTAAAAACAAGCCATGTCATGAATCTTTTTGATAGACTGATAAAACCTATCTTAAATTATTGTTGCCAAGTTTGAGGATTTATTCCTGCTAAATGCATTTAAAGAGTGCATTTACATTTTTGTAAAAAGATATTAGGAGTGAAGAAGACGACACAAAATGATTTTATTTATGGGGAGTTAGGGCGTACGACAATGATAGTCAAGAGATTTGATTACATTGTGAAGTATTGGTTTAAGATATTAGAGGTAAAGGAGGACAAATATATAAAATATATGTACCAAATGATGTTGAACGATTTAGAAGCTCTACCCAATAAAGTAAATTGGGCATATTTAGTTAAAGATTTAATGTCAAGATTAGGATTCTATGAAGTTTGGGTTAACCAAGGGGTCGGTAACATTGACATATTTTTACAGTCATTTAAATTAAGGCTATCTGACAATTTTATACAAAATTGGATGGATCGTCTTAAAAACAGTAGTCGAGCATTATTTTATATAAATATTGCAAATTTCGGATCAAAACTTTACCTTGTTAGCATCCATTCTTTGAAATATAGAAATACAATTGCTAAATTTAGAGTATCCTCTAACAGACTCGAAGTTGAAGCTGGTAGATGGACGAGACCATATAAACCAATTCATGATAGACTTTGTTCTATGTGCAACCTCATTGAAGATGAATATCATTTTGTCCTTGAATGCGTATTGTATAAAGATCTAAGAGCCAAATATATAGAGAAATATTTCAGAAAAAGACCAAATATGTTTAAATTTATAGAACATATGAATGTCCAGAATACTAGAATTTGGAATAATTTGTCCATTTACATTTATAAAGCTTTTAATCATAGAAATACCGTCGTATATGCATAGATCATGTAAATATTTTGACTGACCACCATTTCAATATGAATTTGAATTACATAACCCCTGATTTTAACTTACTACCTTTAATAATGTAGATATCTCTTTCTCCCTACGGAGAAGTTTTGTGAACTAATCTGCTTATTACATTTGCATGGATTTGCATCTGCATGCATATGTAATTTCGTTTCTTACTATGATTTCTTTGTATATTGTAGACTATATATGATAATACATTGTTGTTTATTGTACTATCTGCCATTCAATTCAATTCATTGAAAATGTATCCTCACAGTCCGTTTGGGCTATTGGAATGAATAAAGACTCTATCTTATACATCCTGAAAGACAAACCTCGACCAGAGTGCATACCTTGCTAGTGTCCACTAACGATAGAACACATTCTTGTCGAGTGTATCCACTACTACTCTGTTAGACAGACTTTTTTTGATGGGATCTCATTTCAGAAGCCTTTTCGGTTTATATAACACATTTTGACTCTTTATTTTAAGAAATTGTAGTGCTTACCGTTATCTCTTATTTTATAAACCTTTCAATAAATTTAAATATCTTAACGTTTTATTTTTATCTTGTATTATTACATGTTGACGTGTATTTGGAAGCGTTTATCTTTCCAATTTTTTTTATTTTTAAATGTATTCCTTTATATTTTTGGAACTTAACGTTTTATCAGCAATATATAGCCAGGGTTATGGTGACGTGCCGTTAAACCCTATGCATGCATATATACGTTCATTCATACATACGTACATACATACACACTTTCTCTCTTTCTCTCACAGTCTAACGGTAAGGGAGATAATTCTTATACAAACATCTACAAATGTGATCAAGACTATCCCCCTTAGAGCAGTCTTATGATGGTGATGCTTTGCCTTATGTGACGTCTTGACGTCATGAGGTGTTATTATACGTGTTAGAATATAGAAAACTTAGGATATGGGTATATTAACACAAAAATAAAAAGCCATGCGATGAACAGAGGATCTCAAGTGGGTAATAATTTAATATTAATTTATGAAACTCTTTGAATAATTTCCAGCAAGGCTCGCGAAAGCTGGAAATTATTCAACGAGTTTCATAAATTTAATATTAAATCATTACCCATTTGAGATTCTGTTTATCACATAGTTTTTATTTTAGTGGAAAGTGTTTAGATAGAAAGAAGAAAAAATGATTTTTGGCATTTCATTTAATTCTGGTGCAGACGCTGTACCTTTCAACCAGTAACATTTAAAAGTAGATTTTGTTGTTACAAATTATAATTCAAAGAGCAACTGCCCTTCCAAATCAATAGAACATTTGACACGGAGAACATCATTTGTCAACACTGGATCTCTGATGGAAGTTCCTATGTGATGTCACAAAGTTCACTCGGGTCAGGTCCGCTGGAGTAGTTGACACGCCATAATCATGGATTTCGATGAGACTGTTTACAACGTTCACCACAGATGCAGCATTGGATAAGGCAGATAAAAGTAGAATTACAGCTGTTGGATATTCGTATGAAGGGATGATTATTAGATGCATAAATTGTACTAATCTAGACTGGATGTTGCTGAGTATATTGATTACATATTTAATGTTTTTGTGACCAGATATTTGCATTATTTGATTTGGAAGAATGCTGTGGTCGAATAACTTTCTGTCAGTTGGGAGACCAGCATTTGTTGATTTTCTTTTCATAAGAGACATGAGTTTATTTACTACTATAGGTTCGCATTTAAACCACACTTGTCCTGGGGGTGGGGGGCGATATCCATACCGCGTGGTAGCAGCAAAGTACTAATGTTCTAGTTTTAGTTTGGCATTCGGAGAATTCTACGTAGGATAAATTGGCCATATTCCGACATACGTAACCGCTACGGTGCGTTTTTGGGATAGCCGCCTGTTTTTTTCCCAATGTCCATTGGGCTATCGATTGGAAAGACGGCCGCCATATTGTTGATAATAATAGTAAAATAATAGTTTTAGATGGCGAGACAAGGAACATTCCCACGGTCGCATCCAATCAATAATGAGAATACTTAGCAAGAATTTATGGGCTTATTTGGACCAATTAGATTCACAGAAAGTGATATGTTAAGATGTTGACATATCAAAAATATTAAACCACCAACACTGTATGTAAACTGTACCAACTATGTGATGAAAGAAAATATATTATACTCTTCTATATAATCATCCTTATAAAAGGGCATAGATTTTGGAAAGTCGGGTACAATCAATGCAGAACAATCTGTGAAATTCTTTGCATAGATTGTTTTGGTTCTGAAAAAGCAAACATATAGCTTTTGTTAAAAAAAAAAAAAGCTAAATACGCTGTGGTTTTAAGAGCGGTGATCCCTAATAGCAAAGTTATAATCATCAAGTCTAAGTTCTTTAAAGACGAAAGCGCATACATGTTTCTTATCATTACAAATACGATGTAAACAGACCCTGATTTCACTAAAATTTTCCTCAAATTGAGATTTTACATTATTTTGCTTATGATACATCAGATATTGTCAATATTTTTGTCAGAGATAGAAATAGTTGAAGTCATGCAAAATCATATTTCGTAAAAAACTTTAACAAATGAAACCTTTTTATTCTTGACAAAAGTAGAGGAAATCCTAAAAATGCCCTCAGAAAAAAAGGCGAGACTCCTTAAAGAAATAAAAGTAGATTTTACAAGTGTTTTTTAATCCCTGATGCGTGCTGAGTATGCCGTGACACAAATTATTGTGACCAACCAAGTAATAAGAATCCTATTTTAAAATCTCCCACTTTTATTGAAATGACAAATTACTCGATTACCATTCCTTTAAAAAAAACAAAAAAACAAAGAAATGAATTTAAGCTGTTCATCATTCTTTCTGTTTCAAACTTCATGTTATTTATTTTAAAAACTCGTTATAGTTTTAGAAAAACATCGTGTGGACAAAGTAATCGATTTTAAATCAAGCCCTTATATATGAAGTTTCAATCATACTTCAGTAATAAAATAGGCCATTATACAAGATAATTTTTTTTCCATTTCTGCACTGCTCGTAACCCTGACGAAACCAGATAATATTTCTAGATATCTGCATGTCAATACTTCTGACCTATTTGTCACAACTTATCTAAGGCAAGACATCAAGAAAGAAAAATGGATTTAATCAGTTTAGTTTGTGTAGTTTGTAAGTATGTTTTTGATATTTTGAATTATAACTATGCACATCAGTGTTGATAGTAAATGTCTTTTATTTGTCTCCAGTTTAATATAAGACAATTTTATGCGATTTGAATATTTAATGTTGACCTTTTCCAGGATCACAATTCATTATGAAAGACAGTGTAAGCTGTACATAAATATACACTTGGATTTTAATCATTGAGGTCATGTACATCCTATCTAAGGCAGATTCATATACTATAAAACAGTTATGATTTTAATTCCGTAGCCGTTAGGTACATAGTGAATATTAAGCCTGTACGTGAGTTCAAGTAGATTTAAACCTAATTTAATTCAATGGATTGACTCAGGAAAGCAGTCGAATAAATCTAGACCAGTAAATGTGGCTGTCACAGGGTGTAATTCTTTGAAAAGCTGATAAATGCTCTCTTGAGACTCGGGATCTCTCTAACACAAATGATTAGTTGACATTCCTATTTGATATCGACTTTTAATGCTTAATCTGGCTAAACTAAAAATGGAGACCTTATCTCACAGTGCATATTTATGATTTTTCTATTTGCCACCATCGTGAATCATGATTTCGTACTGCCTTATAGTGACGAGGAAAGGATAAAACACCTTTAAATTCGAAGATCCTAGTCAGATTGCAACGCATCACCTACGTTTGTGGTGTATCCTCAACCATGTTGAAGTGCAAAGGTATTTAAGTGTTTTTGTGTTTACATGTTTAATGTTTAAATAAAATATCAATATTTGTTCGAGATTCCATATAATTTGCATTATATATATATATATATATATATATATATATATATATATATATATATATATATATATATATATATATATTAATAGCATCTTTCAGCCCACAGGCATATCATAGTAACCTTTGAACACGGTGTCCTTATTGACTTGTTAGTAAATATTGCTTGCAGCATTTACAGCGACAAAGTTTAAAATATCAATTTGAAGACAAGGTGCGGAAACAATCAGTACATGTATTTCTCAGTGAGAAATATGTTTATTAGGTTTATTATTAGACTCGTAGCTTTGCAAAATAGAAATTAAAATAAATATAATAAGGCTAGTAAAAGGAATGGTTTTAAAGTTTTTAGTCTATTAATTTTAGAATATAAATGTGAATCTTGTCATGTACATGGTACATAATATGATAATTGTTTTTACCTCTTTCTCTTACAGCGAAATTATTCAAATTCCTCTTGGGTTTAGTGAGTGTCGTGCTATTTGTGGCTATGTTGCTCTGTAGACCAAGGAATTGCTATACTTTCTTGACAATATCCACGGATAGAAAACATAAATTGGTGGACATACCACAACTTTTCAGTGACGTCGAACTAGTTTATAAAGCCTCAAGTCAAAAGAAAATGAGTAAAATTTACAAAATTCTTTGGTACAGCAAACCTGCATGGTTCAATGAAAAACTAGAGAAATGTGATAAAAATATGCAAAAATGTGAACATGCCAACTGCATCATCATCAATAATAGATCATTGCTCTTGGAGAGCAATGCTCTAATCTTTGATGCAAACGGTCCCAACTTTCCAAGAAATCCACCGCTTACACCACTCGAACGAGACCAAAGCCAGGTATGGATATTTTTCGGTCTAGAAAGTCCTCATCACTACTGGTATCGCCAATTTAGATTATCAGAGTGGAAATCAGTGTTCAATTGGACAATGACCTATCGACTGGATTCTGATATTCCGCATCCATACGGCGTATTGTTGACAAATCATAACCCTGCCGATCGTGACTATAGGACTATCTTCCGCGCCAAGAAAAAGTTCGCCGTATGGTTAGTAAGCCATTGTCGTGCTGTAAGCAGGCGAGATGACTTTGTCCGTCTTTTGCAAAAGTATGTCCCGGTTGATATATACGGAGCTTGTGGCAAAAATTGTTCCAGCGAGGCCAGTGACTGTGCAGACGTTATTGGGAAAGATTATAAATTTTATTTGAGCTTTGAAAATTCTCTTTGCAAGGATTACATAACTGAAAAACTCTTTAAATATTTTCCACTAGATTTGATTACTGTCCAGAGGGGATATTCCGATTACGATTCCATGCTGCCAAATGATACCTATATCAACACCGCTCATTTTTCTACAGTTAAAGGACTAGCGAATTTTATGACAAGACTAGCCGAAAACGAAGATGTGTATATTCTCTATCTGAAAGCTAAAGATAGATACGTGTCGTATGGGCAACCCTGGACATATTGTAATGCTTTATGTGATATTTGTAACAAACTTAATAATCTAGAAAAGTACAAAAGGTCGTACAATGATATTGCATCCTGGCTGGAGAGAGACATGTGCGTTAACGCATCTGACATCAGATGACTGTAATCTTCGAACAAATCTTCATTTCCTTTATTTTACTGACATCCCATGTGTACCAAATAAAAAGTTTTAAAATATAAAGTTGATATTCAAGGCAAAGTACTATGCTACTATGGCTGTATGTTGTTCGCTCGTTGACAAAAAGACTCAAGACTAACGAATTGAGCTTTGCATTTTGCGTACCCACTATTTGGCGGTTTCCTAAAGCTGGAATCATGATCGGATATTATCTTAGGCGCATATTGTATTTTAATCCTTTGGTGAATTATTTCAAACCTATATTTTACTATTTTATCGGTCTCTAATTTTGGCAATAGCCGCGGTGTAGTTAGCATACCGAAGTGGGGACCAGAAGGGTGTGGGATCGAATTGTGCTGAGACTAGGCCAAGTGGGCCGCCTTGGTGTAGCTCATGGCAAGATAGTTTTCTCCAACTGTGTTGGAACTGTATAACCTTTCACTTCTTGGTATGGGGTTAATTCAATCAATCAATCAATCAATCAATCAATCAATCAATCAATCAATCAATCAATCAATCAGGTTCATGTTGGCGGTAATTAATTTTTAAGTGAATATATGCAGAATGAAAGAAAACGAGTTCTGTTCAATATTGAAGTTCCCTTATGTAAAGGAACAAAATTGTCAAACTATGTTTGTTGAAGCGAGTTAGAACATGCACACATAACCTGCCATAACACAGTTCCTGCTTTCTAAAAATCACTTAGGTTTATGTTAATATGAAGAACTTTCGCAGTTTTATCATGGACTATTCGGAAATCAAATCTAAATCAAAGTTGCTCGGATATGAAACGGTTTGTTAAAGGAGATTACTTCTGAATATTGATTGAATAATCACATAAATAGAAGCTGCCATGGTTTTCTATCCTAAAATATAATGCATAACGTGTGACCAGTATTTCAATGATATAGCTGTTTTGCATTTGCGTATTAATCTTTTAAAAATGGTAAAATCAATTGCATGGAATTCTCAAAAATATTATGTATTATCATCTAAAGGAAAATTATCTGCACTTGTTTTGATCATAACCCGATTTATTGAAATTTCTGTTATGGGGATATTAAAGGATAGACGAGAAAGAACAATTTCCATCCAGATGGCTATGGAGGTTGATTTTAGTGATCGTATTTTTTTTTGCAAAAATGACACCATGTCTCATTAGTATGCAAACGCTTAGAGAACCGAAAATATCCTATGGTATAAATGACCTCATGAAAAGGAAATCCGCTTTAATAGTATCAAAAATCTATCAACATTCAAATAAATAGTCAATAAGGAATTTTGATAAATCTCTCAATTATTACCTTAATATTTTGAATACATAATTACCAATTAACAATTTCTATGCAACAAACCATTCTGCCTCGTTGTGTTGCAACTGTTCAAAGGAATATGCAGATAGTAGCATGAGTTTATTTAAGAAACTAATTGACGCATCCTGGTCCAGCTGATATGTCACCGTTCACTTTGAAGCTGGTATTATTTAAATTCTGAACGATTGACTGTAGAAACGTGCAAATCAAGAGTACGTTTAGAAGCGAGTACTTGAAAACAAAAGTAAATTATTCATATCGATAGACAGTCATTTCAAATAATATATCTCAATCATCTCAACTATCACTTTCAGACTATCAAGATATTTTAAATTAAATCTGCTGAAAATGGAATGTTGTTTGTTTTGCTTAATTGCATGTCAGGTGCCTTAGTCATATTAAAAAAAAGGTATCTCTGGTTTTTCCCTGTTTTGTTTCAAACAGTTAGGGTGGGGGTGGGGTAGGGTGGGGTGAGGTTTTTTTTGTGGGGGGGGGGGAGAAGAGATGCATTTTTCAATGGCTTTTACTTAATACTTACTTCCTCAGATGCGTCAGTAGTTATGGGAGACGATATGGTGACAAGAATGACACTAGGGCACAATGGAAATTAACTTGATGTCCACATACAGTCCCAAATCTGTGGGATTTATGTGACAAAAATGATACTAAAAGGACAATGGAAATTGAACATTTTGGATGGTACGGGGACATATGGGAATTAAATATTATGTGACGGTATGGGGACCTATGGAGAATGGAGCAGGAGGATGGTATTAGGAGATCCAATGGAAAATGAAACAGAAGTATCGTGGTGATTTCCGTATGTACGGCGGGAAAAACAAATACAGAATGCCTTTGGAATGAATGGGTTTGGAGAACCCTACCATACCATGATACAAGCAAACAGACAGACCAAATATATGGAGGTGTGAGGGTGGGATGTAAAGTACAAGGGTAAGGTGTTGAGGACTAATGTTTATTCTTAGACAGACAAACACACTGAGAGACAAACACACAACCGTGCAAACAGATACAATCCCACAAATATACGATCACACAACCCTATCAAAAAATAACATAATTTTCTTCAAAAACAAGAAGATGAAAAGAGGCAACGAGAGATGAAAACAATGACAGTCAGCGGATAACAGAGCAAACGTGAAAGAGACGTGACTTCGAAAATCCAGAGTCTATTACATAAAATCGCAGCTGAACAGAAATAGATGAGAGCGATGCATGAATCCTCACTGATCCAACACAAGAGAAAGAGACCTGCCTTGCATAAAAATTCCAGACCCTCTTCCATCTTCACAGGTTGAAGGTGTATGTGGAACTGAAGGATATCACCTTCTTACGTTAGGGTTCTATGTATAGTGACAGTGTGTGTGTGTGTGTGTGTGTGTGTGTGAGAGAGAGAGAGAGAGAGAGAGAGAGAGAGAGAGAGAGAGAGAGAGAGAGAGAGAGAGAGAGAGGTGGGTGGAGTTGGGCTGGTGAGAGTGTACCATCAAATCAAACTTGAATAGTCTACGATTATGAAACGGCCACACCATTCTTTGTAGAAGCCAGAAACAAAACGACTACGATGCCAAAACTAATACTGGCCCGACACTGGTTCACCATAGCGATTTTGACGATGAGATGATCGATCCCGATGCGTTACCACCAACACCACCGAGAGAGTCAAGATTGTCAAAGAATGGAAATCGCTCTGAAGATTTCGTGGATTATTTCCGAATTAAAGCTACCAACAAGGTGACTTCCAGAAAATTTCGAATGACAGCCTACACTTGCGCAGTCAAATTAAGAAGTTTTAAGTCAGAAGTCCCTGCAGAGAAATCGGCCACGTTTATTACCAACTCGATTAGAACTTTCTGTCGCTCAAGACAACTTGAAATCTCAAGTTTGGATCAAATTTAGCAAACTGCTGAATTAACACCGTCTAAACTCATTGGCAGAATTTAACACGTACAACAATCTAATGGTAAATTTGACATTATCGATGGAAAAGCCGCAATACACGTGTCTCAGGTTTCATCTCCTTCAGGCAGCGGTTGTCGTCGGTTGTCAACTCCCGACTACCAAACGAGTATCGTCAATGACCAATACAAAATGTGTTTAGCCCGTGCCATCGTGATGGCTAGATGTCATGCAGAGAAAACCGAGACACCAGAATGGAAGCGACTATGGAACAAGCAGAACAAGAGACCGTGTGCGGACCCCATGAGATGCAGAACATTCAACAAGTGTTAGCTCCTTACCATAGTTTAAATGTTTATCCCCATTATGATACGTGGAAACCTTATGTTTCAATGACCCATTGTTCTAGACAGAAAATAAATCCACGTCTACATCACCAAGATCATTTCGATGCTAATACCAGTATCAATGGATTTCTTAGAGACGAAAACTATTGTGATAAATATGACATAAGTTTTAACAATCGAGAGAAACATGTACATTGAGGACAGAGATGTTGTTGTTGTTTAACGTCCAGTCCGTGTGGTCCTGACGAAACATGAATGGTTCCTTCTTCCACATGAATTTTCGTACAAATTCGAGAAACTCATTGGTTGTCAAGGACAGAAACAATGTTCTATTTGTCATCAGCACGTCCATTACGAGCAACAGTAATTTATTCAACGATACGCAAAGGAACACACACACACACACACACACACACACACACACACACACACAAACACAAAATAGATGGGCAAACAGAACCAGAAAAACAAACGTGGATTTTATATTTTGAACTTTGAATGTTCAAAGACACAGGTATTCACATGCCTAACTTTTGCGTCGCCCATTGAGCTTGTAACAACTGTATTCAAGGACCTTTATTCTATTGCTGTTACAATTGTAGCATTCTTCCGGGACGAACGAGCAAAGATATTTCGTGGGCTCAAAACTTTTCCCGATTTCTCCCAGAAGGTCTTGGACCCTACAGATGACTGAGGCAAACAAATATAGATCGTTACGGCAACTGCCATCAATGTTTTACTGCTCACAATTTTTCTTGGTACGATGGCCAGTTTCATTTGAAACATTATTCAAATAATGAAACTGAATTCCCACAAGTGACTATGAATGGAAGTAAAATAGTCGATATGAAAATAGGAACAGTACAGTTTAAAGATTCCATGTGTTACTTGGCTATGCTTTAGAGTAAAATGCCTGCCACGTTTGGAATGACTGAAATGGCTAAATGATATTTTCATCACGTATTCAAAACCAAAGAAAATCAACACGTCGTACTACATCATTTGCCTGATGCACGATACTACGACCCCGACGGTATGCGAGCGGAGCAGGGGGAAGCTTTCCAATCATGGTTTCAGATTCAATCTTCAAACCCTTTTGATTTCAAAAAGAGATGTTCAAGTAGTGTTAGTCTGATGTGGATATTCTATGATGTTGTTGCGGAAAATTTCGACAGTTATTTCTCGAGCACAGTTGTGTCGGTTCTGTCAAGGAAGCCTCTATCATTGCCAAACATTGTAGACTGTTGTGTCCAAAGACATTTTTGCCCGAGAACACTCTTGCTATCCAACCGCATCAAATTTCTCAATCGGCGAGACGTCTGTATTCAGACAAGGCGTTGGTGATGGTTACATTACTTGCACCCGACTCGAGACCGATGCATACAGGATGCTAGAAACGGTGGAGAAAAGAAAATTGGTCATTATTGAGCCGATGGATGGGATTTAGAAAACACACAAATCGTATACTAACTTTACAAATGTTTACTGCATGCATATGTAATACGTGCTATCCAAACCGAGAAATAAAATATCCGTATAGGGGGTTGACCATGGAAGATTTGTAAGAAAGAACTTATCAAAAACGTCAGGATTTAGACGCACAAGGATATCGCGTTGTAAAAATGTGGGAACAGGAATACGCTCTGTCGAAGACTACGACGTCGTAGTTATCGTACCTTTAAAACCTTGCGACAGTTTGTTTGGAGGTCGGACTAATGCCACACGCTTGCTGTACGAGGGCGACAAATCTCAAGGAGAACAAATAAAATATATTGATGTGTGTTGGTTGTACCCTTGGGTCTGTAAATATTCTCGATTTTCAACAGTCAGCCTAAAGATTTTGACAGAACACATCGAAGTCGAACACCTTCATTAGTACGAATGACTGATCAAATGTAAAGTTTTGCCACAGACGAAGTTATATCGTCCTGTCGTACCTCAATTATGGAAATATGAATTCATGTTTCTATTGTGCCGCACATATACTGAAATGTATAATATCTCAAACTCGGTCGTCACAACGAAGACGAGCGGACTTTGACAGTAGCGTGCGCAAGTGTGGAATTGTTTCATGCTCTCACCAATTGTTAACAGTATACGAAATTTGGCACTTTCCTACCACAGAACAATACTAAGAGGAACAATCGAGTCCAGGACTTTTGTTCAGGATGCGTCAATTAGTTTCTTAAATAAAAAAATGAAGCGAGCTGCTATCCATCATGGTGTTACACCAAAAGAAAAATAGGGTCAATTCAAGCGATGGTACTGATCTTTAGAATGGCTTCGACGTAGAACATATCGAGCTTAACGCAGGAAGAAGAGCTTCTGTCAAAGTCATGCTGAATCTTTTGTGCGAAACTCGCTCAAAGCCTAATGATGCCCAAGACCGAAAGATTGATGGATGCAATCCAATACTTTCTTTTGTTTGACGATAAAGGAAAAAATCATCATACATCAAAATCGTAGAGAAGATTTGATCTTGGTCAGTTAGAAAGAGATGATGGACCTTGTCGTAGCCAAGGAATATGCCGACGAAATTGTTGTTGCGTACGTGACAGCCAGTGCCCGTTTAAAATTGTACTCAGCTTTGGAACCTCTAGTAGAACGTGTGCTTTACTTGACACCGATAGTTGTAATACATTGATCGACCTAGTTGCCATCACCCTCACAATAAAGACGAATGTTTTTGGTGTATGCAATGACGAACATCCCAAAGATATTATTCTCAGTTTTGCCAGCGGTGGACCTAACAAATATGGATGCCAATACCTAGAGAAGAAAGGGCAAATTCGCACCAAATGGAAAGTGAAAAGACTTACACTGAATTATCGTCATAGTCAAGTGGTCACATGTGTGATCCTAAAACAAGCATTGAAGTCAGGCTAGGATCAAGTATTTCTCGTCAAAACCTATGACGTTTGTAAGTCATTTTGGACTATGTACAACATCTAGACCTTTTCGAAGAGTTAGAGCTAAATCCTAACAGGAGATACATTAAGCAAGGGATGGCCCATGTTAGAAGGACTAAAGAGCTGGTGGTGACTATGATGGAAGATGTAACGGAAAGAGCGAAGAGGGAGTGGAAGGTACAGAAGGGACTGCGGCTGGAACAACAAAAACAGGAACGACAAAAACTCAGGGAAGGACAGTGTCTAAAAATAGGTGTTAGTCCTGAACATCTTATCCTCCGACTTTCCACTCTACCCTTACAACTCAATTTGGTTTGTTTGTTTGGTTGCTTGTATGTGTCATGGCATGGCAGGGTTCCGCAAATCCATTCGTCCCAATGTCACCATGTATTTGTTGTCCTTGCCTTACCTAGGGGCATCCCTAGCACCCTTCTCCTGTTCTATTTTCCATAGGATCTCCTAATGTATTCCTCCTATTGCATTCTCCATAGGTAACCATACACATCTCCCATAATGATACATTCCCGTGTATTCCCATATCATCCCAATGTTAAATTTGTCCCCATGGTGTCATACGTAATGTGAAATAATAATTGGCCCCATAATTTATCGATTAGAAATTGTATGGGGAAATAATATACATTTTTCTTTATCCGTCTAGTGTCTTTTTTTGTCCCCATAAGGTCCCCTATTGCTACTTTCCTCTAACTAATGTTCTTTATTGTTTTTAGTAGATTGATGTCACGTGCATAAGTGGAAGGCAGCGACACCCATCCGGCGTATTATTTCGCATTCCTATTATTCTGCAATTCAAGAATCAAATCTGCAGTTTCTACGGAAAATGGGTGATGTCTGGGATTGATCATTTTTGCGTCAATTGTATTGTACACGTCGTGAAAAGACTATTAAGTTGATGAAAATTTGAAAAAAAATTACAAAGTACATCGAAATAAATAATCAATCTTAATGTACTAATTAGAAGACTACTCCAGTTATTTACATCATTAAATTGTTCATATTCAATTAATTGAAGATTGGACAGTAGCAAGTATGTCAAGAAAAGTGAAGGGGGTAGGGGTGTTCATACAACTTTTTTTTCTATCTATGCGCATTATCGTAATATGAAACCTCAGAGAATTCAAAGGGATGTACTGCCCAACATTATAAGATTTTACAACATTTTATCTATTGTTTTTACATCCAGATTTTTCAGACGCTTTGCATTGATATCTTGAGTGATATCAGCTTTTGAAAAAGAGAAATAGAATTGATAAACTACCATGCTTGAGATAAATGTACAACAAAATTGTAATGCAGAATATGAATCAAAGCATATTAAAAGGTAGCAATAATGGATCTACCCAGACGCAGGTTGGAATATTTTCTTAACTTCGCTATAGCAATATCAAAGTCACATAATTTCCCTACATTTTTACGGTATGTCTAAAATGACTTGTTCAGTCACAATAATGTTTTATAGTAATGAGTATTAATTCGTTTCTGTACTTCACTAAATCTTACAGCAAAAAAATATTTTCGTCCAATTTATTGATCTTGTAAAACCTGCAATAAATCGCTCCTCAATACATCCAATTTCTATTTTGTGCCGAACTTTAGACTTGAGAAATGTCATAGAATATACGTATTCACAGTTCATACGCAGATTTCTGCCCAGAGCGTATTTTGCAAAGTAGGGAGAAATAAAATGTTCACATATATAGAATAAGCAGTCTGATTTACAAGAGAGAGAGAAAGACAGACAGACAGACAGACTTATTCCGTATGTTTATGGCGAGTCTCATTCCCTTAGATTTTGTGTTGATTTCCGAATCTATAAAATGAGAGTGATATAGTAAAACTTAAAACATCGACCAGCATTTATTGTATATTCAAAATTCCAAATAAAATTTTTATGTGTAAGTCAGGCATATTTTGAAACAATACACCAGTATTATTCCTTTGCTTAGTATTTCTGACGTCGTTTAAGTACGAATCGATTCCAAGTATTGAAGTTATGCTAATTATGTTGTTTGTATGCGTGAATTTCGAAATTGTGCACTTTATTTCCTGATCTCAAAATTCGGATGATCACTAGTTCTAGAGCGTTGTTGTTGTTGCTGCCGTGCCTGTTATTAAATTTTGTTATTGCTGCTGCTGCTGATGATGATATAGCCGTCCCAAGCATAAAAGTCGTAACAGGTGTTATGAGGTAAGACACCAAAAATGCTGGAGTAACACTGTAACATCTTAAACAAGCATTCTATAAAAGACAACAAATAAAGCATTTAATATAAGGAGCCAATTATAGAAAACTGAAAAGATTCAACATGTCTATCAAAAAACAACAAGAAAAAAGAGAAAGAAAAATTTGAAATAGACATTTTTATCCATAAAGAATTTCATGGTGGGACAGATCTGATGATGATGATGATGATGATGATGATGATGATGATGATGATGATGACGATAAAGTAACTTAATTATTTACACTGACCGTAAGTATAATTTTGATGTTTAAGAGATGAAAACGATCTGTTCGAATGTTTAGTGTTAAGCTGAGAAGACTCAACACACATACTAGTGAATACGACCGATATTATACAATATAATTCATAAACATTTGCATCTGTATAAACACCAAGCACAGTGAAAAATATCGTGCAAGGAATTTTACGAGTACATTACTCCCGATATGATATATGTTCCATTATTGCACGAAGGCGGCAAGATTTCTCCATAATAATTATGGGTTATATAGTGGAGATACGTAGTTTTCCCGTGTCAGTTCAGTTCGGTAACCCTATGTTTTGGGGGCAAACCATGGATTTCATAATTAATCGGTCGACCCTGTGACGTCATACAGTACTACCAAGATCAAACAAACTCTAAAATATTATCTAGCGATACTTCTTCCAGAAAAACATATTGTTGCACATGCTGATATTGGTTGTATATATGCACCTAAAATAATCCACTCAAATCAGGAAAGAACACTGTTGGGGCTTCCGTCTATATTTAAACAAATTACTGTTAAAAAACACTGAAGTGTCAGATTCAAAATGCTAAAATGAAAATAAACAATTTAAGATAAATTAAAGTGAACGCCTTGCCAAAATATGTTTAGGACTATTAGAGATATTTAAGCTTTAAAATTTTCAAGAGAAGAAATTTCTTCTAAAGTTATTAATATTGATGAGTTCTGATGATGTTATACAAGATATTAAATAATGTATAAAATGAATAAATCTTAAATATAACCAATTAAAGGAAGTTTTAAAACATTATTCTAGTCAAATCATATGCTTAATGGTAATATACATTTGAGAAGTTATTTAAATAGTTTTTGGAATATGAAAATAAGTTTCTTAAATGATTTAGATAGAATGTACATTTTGTAAACAAATGTAACTTTAAATTGACAGATAGTTTTTATATGTCACTGGATGCTGTTGAAGAGCTATACTTAAACTAAATGTGCAATTGAGGAAGTTTACCATGTGAACCTCTCCATGAAATTAAATTATATATTTTAAAAACTAAATTAAAACTTAAAAATTTCGCCATTTGTTTTAATATTTATATGCTTTGTGAATTGAAAAACAAATTATTAATATAAATGTAACGTCATCAAAATCAGGAGAAGGTATATACTATGCTGTGAGCTACTTATTCAAGTGCTTATAACTTTAAAACTATTTTCCCCGTTTTTGACCAAATTTTACAAGTTTGTGCCTTCTGTCAATATATTAAGTAAACGTTTGAACTTCAGTGCAAATTAAATAAACAAGGTATGGAGTAAAACATTTAAAAAATATAGAGGTCATGCTAGATAATATGTGTGATCTATGTCAGCAAGGATATGATGCATTAATATTTAAAAGCAACATAGAAAATAACCATTATCTCAGTTTAATATTGTGTTTTGGAGGATTTACAGTTTGATTAGGGCAGCGACTGGTCAAGACTCTTTGCCCGTTCTGTTGAGCATTGGACGGTGTTGCCGGGAGAGTAGAGATTCGAGGCTCCACCGTTATTTTCTTTAATGTAATAACTGAATTATATATATATATATATATATATATATATATATATATATATATATATATATATATATATATATATATATATATTGTTTGTTTTTTTTAAAACCTATCTGTTCCCATCAACTAACCTGTTAACTGTCTCCTTTGAGTTACTCTGAATCTGCTATTGAAGGGGATTTCTATTCTTCGTGGTCTCAGCTGCCTGGATACGTACTAAATTCAAGGGGCACATGCACAAATTCAAAATAGGTATTTGACTTGTTAGTATTTGGAGATACATTGTGTTTAGCCCATGACCCTCCAATATGTACAACTTAAAGTTAATGTGATGCAGCCGTACAATAATTATCGGTCCATCAGATGTTTTTATTAACCACGCAATGAAAAACCACATCTCTTTTGAACTCTATTATTTCATATATTTCTCATTTATTCGTGTTGTTTAATGGTTTGATTTCCACACCCTGCATACCAAAATCGATAAAATTGTCAACTCTGGAGGGTAAACAAGCGTCGGAAGGAACCCGTTGTATAATGTGGTGTAAAACTGACAACGATGGAGGATAAAAAGGTACAGTTTACGATAGGATTTGAGCCCCTGGCGTAAGTTGCATGCTGTACCCTAATCTGTTGTTATTTGTACACAGCATGACGCTGCATGCTCCCTTTTTAGCGAGTTGGTATATAGGGTGTGTTTCATTGTTCTTGTCCTAATACAGTCTAATTTGCTTATGTATATTTTGTGCAAAGAGAGAGGTGAAATAAAGGAGAGAATGTAAATTAAGCGACGTATCCCTGTTGTTTCGTATATATAATATTCATCGATACTCCCCTCCCTCCCTCCCCCTCTCTCTCTCTACAAGCAAACTTCAGAACATCAAACTCAAGTGGTACGTGATATCCCTCGTGTAGAACAAATCACACGCATGAGATTGTATTGTGCGTACCACTTATAGGACACCATACCTGAACCATGCATACATCCTGAAGGACAAACCTGGACCAGAGTGCATACCTTGCTAGTGTCCACTAACGATGGAACACATTCTTGTTGAGTGTATCCACTACTACTCTGTGAGACAGACTTTTTTTGATGGGATCTCATTTCAGAAGCTTTTCTGATGAAGTTCCACGAGAGAAATGTATGGACTTTTAAAAAGAAATCCGGTTTATATAACACATTTTGACTCTTTATTTTAAGAACATTGTAGTGCTTACCGTTATCTCTTATTTTATATACTTTTCAATAAATTTAAATATCTTAACGTTTTATTTTTATCTTGTATTATTACATGTTGACGTTTATTTGAAAGCGTTTATCTTTCCAATTTTTTTATATTTTTAAATGTATTCCTTTATATTTTTGGAACTTAACGTTTTATCAGCAATATATAGCCAGGGTTATGGTGACGTGCCGTTAAACCCTATGCATGCATATATACGTTCATTCATACATACGTACATACATACAGTGAAACCCCGCTATAACGCGCCCCGCTATAACGCGAATTTGGATATAACGCAATCGTGGCTTGGCTCCCAAAATTTCATATATGCATTCGCACATGAACTTTTATTTTTTCAAAGGACGAGAAATAGTGTATAAAATGTGTATATTACAGTATCATTTTGGGGAAGAGATCGCGTATGAATTCGAGTATAATACGTCTGTGGCGTGGTTCCTGAAATTTTATATACATGTACATGTATTTTTCTCGTACACGGAAATTTTTTTTTTTTTTAAGTACGAGAAATAGTGTACAAAAAGTTTATTATCATTTTGGGGAAGAGATCACTTATGAATTCGATCGTGGCGTGGCTTCTGAAATTTAACAATTTCACCAATTTCTTGAAGTGTTATGCCAAAATAAACATTATCGGAAGTGTTACTTATTATTGATCCATAAGTAAAGCCATTAAGTTTTCTTTGTGTTTGTCTTCAATTCATTCTGTATACAATCATTGCTCAAACAATAGCCGACGTGTTTTTCTTTCCTTTACTGCATACACAACCGAGCATTAGACAATGTGGTGGTTGATAAAAGATTCTCACGAATTTTCCGCGATCGACTTTTATGGACCCTAAATATCGCGTTATAGCGGGGTTTCACTGTACACACTTTCTCTCTTTCTCTCACAGTCTAACGGTAAGGGAGATAATTCTTATACAAACATCTACGAATGTGATCAAGACTATCCCCCTTAGAGCAGTCTTATGATGGTGATGCTTTGCCTTATGCGACGTCTTGACGTCATGAGGTGTTATTATACGTGTTACATATAGAAAAAATAGGATATGGATATATTAACACAAAAATAAAAAGCCATGCGATGAACAGAGGATCTCAAGTGGGTAATAATTTAATATTGAATTTATGAAACTCGTTGAATAATTTCCAGCAAAGCTCGCGAAAGCTGGAAATTATTCAACGAGTTTCATAAATGTAATATTAAATCATTACCCATTTGAGATTCTGTTTATCACATATATATAAGAAGAAAAATTGATTTTTGGCATTTCATTTAATTCTGGTGCAGACGCTGTACCTTTCAAAAGTAGATTTTTTGTTACAAATTATAATTCAAAGAGCAACTGCCCTTCCAAATCAATACAACATTTGACACGGAGAACATCATTTGTCAACACTGGATCTCTGATGGAAGTTCACTCGGGTCAGGTCAGCTGGAGTAGTTGACGCGTCATATACATGGATTTCGATGAGACTGTTTATAACGTTTCCACCGAAAAGTGTGTCGATTCCACTATGCACATTCACCACAGATGCAGTATTGGATAAGGCAGATAAAAGTAGAATTACAGCTGTTGGATATTCGTATGAAGGGATGATTACCGGATGCATACATTTTACTAGACTGGATGTTGCTGAGTATATTGATTACAGATTTAATGTTTTTGTGACCGGATATTTGCATTATTTGATTTGGAAGAATGCTGTGGTCGAATAACTTTCTGTCAGTTGGGAGACCAGCATTTTGTGATTTTCGGTTCATAAGAGACATGAGTTTATTTACTACTATAGGTTCGCATTTAAACCACACTTGTCCTGGGGGTGGGGTGCAAGATCCATACCGCGTGGTAGCAGCAATGTACTAATGTTCTACGTAGGATAAATTGGCCATATTCCGACATACGTAACCGCTACTGTACGTTTTTGGGATAGTCGCCCGTTTTTTCCCAGTGTTCATTGGGCGATCGATTGGAAAGACGGCCGCCATATTGTTGATAGTAATAGTAAAAGAATAGTTCCAGAATTCGGGACAAGGAACATTCCCACGGTCGCAGCCAATCAATAATGAGAATACTGCGCGAGAATTTATGGGCTTATTTGGACCAATTAGATTCACAGAAAGTGATATGTTAAGATGTTGACATATCAAAAATATTAAACCACCAACACTGTATGTAAACTGTACCAACTATGTGATGAAAGAAAATATATTATACTCTTCTATATAATCATCCTTATAAAAGGGCATAGATTTTGGAAAGTCGGGTACAATCAATGCAGAACAATCTGTGAAATTCTTTGCATAGATTGTTTTGGTTCTGAAAAAGCAAACATATAGCTTTTGTTAAAAAAAGCTAAATACGCTGTGGTTTTAAGAGCGGTGATCCCTAATAGCAAAGTTATAATCATCAAGTTTAAGTTCTTTAATGACGAAAGCGCATACATGTTTCTCATCATTACAAATACGATGTAAACAGACCCTGATTTCACTAAAATTTTCCTCAAATTGAGATTTTACATTATTTTGCTTATGATACATCAGACATTGTCAATATTTTTGTCAGAGACAGAAATAGTTGAAGTCATGCAAAATCATATTTTCGTGAAAAACATTAACACATGAAACCTTTTTATTCTTGAAAAAAGTAGAGGAAATCCTGAAAATGTCCTCAGAAAAAAGGCGAGACTCCTTAAAGAAATAAAAGTAGATTTTACAAGTGTTTTTTAATCCCTGATGCATGCTGAGTATGCCGTGACACATATTATTGTGACCAACCAAGTAATAAGAATCCTATTTTAAAATCTCCCATAGCAATATATATATATATATATATATATATATATATATATATATATATATATATATATATATATATATTGTTATATATAATCATATTTGCATGAATTACAGGTCAACAGAGGCGCATGTTATTTCTCATGTGTCGAAAAGCATTATTATAACGTAACATAACCAATTATTATTTCATAACGCTTATTATTTGTTGCTGCAGTTTTAGTCTCACTTTCTTTATTTTATATTCAGCGAGTGAAATTGTGAATGAAAATACGAGATAACTTATAAAAGAAAGTAACACATTTCATTTCGGGCATTCCACAAGGGAACGTTACTTCAGAATACTATATTTACTATGTTGAACAGCAAATCACATCTTTGAAATGATAAACTCACCTTGCCAATGTCCCATCAGTGTTCTCTATTGAAATATCCTGGCAGTGATGTTCAGAAAGAAAAAAAAAACATTTGATAGAGCATCGGTTACTTTTATTGAAATGACAAATTACTCGATTACCATTCCTATAAAAAAAACCACACCAAAAAACAAATAAATGAATTTAAGTTGTTCACCATTCTTTCTGTTTCAAATTTCATGCTATTTATTTTAAAAACTCGTTATAGTTTTAGAAAAACATAGTGCGGACAAATTAATCGATTTTAAATCAAGCCCTAATATATGAAGTTTCAATCATACTTCAGTCATAAAATAGGCCATTATACAAGATAATCTTCTTTTCTATTTCTGCATTGCTCGTGACCCTGACGAAACCAGATAAGATTTCTAGATATCTGAAGGTCAAACCTATTTGTCACAACTTATCTAAGGTAGGACCTCAAGAAAGAAAAATGGATTTCATCAATTTAGTTTGTGTAGTTTGTAAGTATGTTTTTGATATTTTGAATTATTAATCACTATGTACTTTGTCAACAGTTCAATCGTTGTTCCAAAGCTTCGGACATTTTTCCTTTGTTAGGTACAACACCACACTCTTTCCAATAACACTTTTATCAAAGTTGCGTCATTCTCTTCTTAATCATCCTCGTCATCATCATTCATTTCTTTAAATTTATGTTAGGTATATTGTTATCATGCCATGACGTCATGTTGTAGTATCGCAGTATCATTGGCGTTACTTCGTGCTTATTCCAAGTGGATTCCTTGCGTTCAATTTATATATCCATTGACATTATTTGAACAGTCTATATTCCTTGTTTTTTTTTTTAAATATTCTGTCTCCATGGATACTCTTGTACTACATTCACTGATTACTTTCATTGAAATGATGTAGTATTGATTTGTGCCGATATGTTCTTACACCATGCATATTTTTTTCATTCTTTCTATTAGTTTTCTCTTTGTCTCTCCAACATACAACGCTTTCATACATATTGAGTATGCTATTGCATACATTACATTTCTGATTTTACAGCTGAATTCTTTCGTGACATTATTAGTTCTTCCAACTTTTGTATTATATTCGACATGATATTCTTACGAGTGGCGGATAGCGATGATGGCGTTATATCTAAATATTTATACATATGTATACCTGAAAGGAAGATGGCGGTATGTGAGTTTGGTGTTCAAAAGGGGGAGATAAATCAAGGTTACTACAAGATATATTTATCAGATGCAAAAATAACAAATAAAAGCAGCTGTTAAGCTCCTTTATGAAAAATACGTTCATGCACCCAAAGGACTATTTGTTCTTGTTTCAGCAGAGTTTTTGTTTAAAGTAGCAAGGAAGACATTAATTTGGATGAGGACGGGTATGTTACTATGCCATTCTGCTAGGATTTAATCTGAATTAGTTTTACTGAGGTCAAACAAAAATATTATCAGCTATTTTATTTGCACCAAAGTGATTTCTCCGATAAGACACTTTCAGTTTTGAGATTAATAAAATATCTATTTACAAAAGACCTTAGAAATATGGTAACCACTACATTGCTGATCAAAATAATACTCATTTTATGAATTGATTTTCGAACAGTATGTGTGTTATAAAAAGATAAATTGTACAGATTCAGTCATCTATTTGTATTAGTAATTACCAGATTGGCTTTCAATGTGACTTTGGTTGATGTGTACAGATACGATATGCTAAACCAGGTATAAAAAGTACATTTTCTTATATATATATATATATATATATATATATATATATATATATATATATATATATATATATATATATATATCCTTCCACATAAATAAGATACAGTGAGATACACAAGTTTTGAAGAAGCATATTAGGAGACAAAATTCAATATTGTTTCTTTTTTTAAATTTGTTAGAAACAAATGAACTTCATTTTATGGAGAAATATGGTTATGATTGGCATTTTAACATCTTAATTAGTAAATGTATTTCTACATAAGTAGGCCTTATAAGCCACGTGCCCCTTAGCAATCATCTGTAGCTCTTTATCTTGATTTCTGAAGAAACTTCTCACTCTATGGCTTGATTAAATATGCTCACTGAAATTTCTTTCAGCTGCCACTCTTGTTCTCGTATTGTGCGTAAATCTGACGGATGGATATACATATGAAGGTCGTGGTAAGTACCTTCATACCTGAATGATAGTAATCTCCATTAGGCATGAAGTTGTTGTTAAGTCAGCAATGTTAGAAATACTTGTATTTTAACATATCAATTTCTGTTTTTGTTTGATACGTCATACTTTATGACCTAAGCTGTTTTCAAACATCGGAATCAAAGAGAACCAATTTGCGATAAGTTTGCTATGTTTATATAACTCTTTTAGTAGTTATTCGTAAATAATTTAATTTGTTTGTAATTGATAATGTTGAGATAAAGATGATATACAGGTTGTTAAGTTCAAATGTTTTCAGTAGTACTCAGAAAGACTTTGAAATATTGGACTTAAACATTCCCTGTTCTTTGGTGGACGTTTATACTTAACAAATGATTTACAACATTTCTTACTGTGAATTTAAAAAAAAAATGTTATATGTAAAACAACGTCACTTGATACTTTACCAATGGCAGTTTGATTCGTAGCCATGCGCATGACATAAAATATTTTGTTCGTAATTGTATCAGTGTTGAAACAGGCTGCATTTCTTGGTTGAATTGGTTTAGTTTACTTTTAGTGAGCCAGATAAAAAATAACTAAGAAAATTAGAATTCTGGGTTTTAAATCTCGAGAAGATCATCTTGACCACAAAATGAAAAATGTAGTACCATATATTGCATCTCTTTACGTCTGAGAGTGAGAACTTGTGCCCCCAAAACTACGTATATTCGTTAAAATCCCTTATGCTCCCAGCGTCTGGTTTTTCTGTAACATGCTAAGATGCGCTCATTCTATGCACAAAAATGTCATGTGGAAATTCAGAGGCACATAACAGTTAGGCTAAATTTGATAATTGTCTGCCGCTAAACTTAAAAAAAAATTATGTATATCTATAAACTGACCAACAAACTAAAGTTGCACACGAGAATATTAAGATAACAAAAAGAACTTGTCTTTTATTCGTTTCTGATTTCTAATCTGAGGAGCATAGTTTTAAGATTAAAGCATTTATTTGAGAAATATAAGAAACTTTACACACTTTTTTAAACATTAATAATATTAATTCTGTAATGATTATATAATTACTATTGCAAAATGCAAACTTATGATGAAAACGGATTTCTCTGTTGAAAACAAAGGTAGTAAAATTGAACGAGAGCTCTGGGTGACTCAGAAGGATACAAATCACCCAGTCATATAGACATGTGGACATTTGTGATGGGGAGGTATATGCAAGTTGGATTAATTGTGTTAAAAACTATACAGTTAGTGGGCATGATTTACCAACAAAGATTTTTTCAAACTGTGAAAGAGTCGAAATTTTCTATTGTTTTCTGATTATCTGTGTTACATATGGTTCTACCGAGATGGTCCATCATCATGAAGTAGGAGGTAGTCATCATGAAGAATCTTTGTCAATAACATTTGTGTAGTTTTCATTTTATTTTATTTGTTGTTGTTGTTGTTGTTGTTGTTGTTGTTGTCAGATTTCAAATAAGAAAGTTAGTGCAGAAATGTATTTGGAAAGAGTCGATATTTGTAATTAAGATCTATTAAAAACAAATCCCGTATAAGTGACCTCTCTTCATTGGATTACACTCTGAGGTATTTTGCCAAACATTTACAAGGCTTCCCAACACAAACAAGATCAGACATCGCTCTGGGAATGATAGGATGGACATCAGCGCAGTCCGAAATTGATAGAAGAAAATTGATGTCTTTACACAGATTGTGTTTTGTCTCCAATAACGTACATACTAAACTTGTGTTTAACGTTGCGTTATTTCACTTCATTTTGAGCGGATGCGTGTCAAGCTACGGGTTAATTTCAAATCTATATGATACGTTAAAGAAGTTTGACTTGCTTGAGCATCTAACTGATTATTTCAGCGTTCCGAAATTCCGGATAAACAAAATTGGGAAGAACTTGTAAGGTCGAAAATTGCTGGTCTTGAAAATAGCCTCTGGAGAGTTCGTATGTCTAATCAAGCAGATTTTGATAGATTCTCTTCAATACACAAATCCTTGCGACCTGCCTCAGTATGGCAGTCGGTTAAAACCAGACAGCACAGTAAGGTATTTATGTATATAGCTAAACTATGGGCTGCTGCTCCTCAAGCACAACTCGATATGTGTATTGGATATGGGAATGTTTATACATTCTTGATACTTCATTGTTGTGTTGCATGTCCTTATATGTCGAATTCCAGAAACTCTTTCTGGGATTTCCTGACTGATAACTTTCCACTGAGCCTGCATGCTATGTTATTTCATGCAGAAGATGAGCTGCAACTGCAATATCTTCTAGGTAAAAGGTTGGCAGCAGGTGTAATCGACAAAGAAAACTCGAAGTTATTCGTCCTGTATGCAGCATACTTTGTCATGCAGTGTGCAACTATCTTCTGCAAATAAGTTACTGAAACTTGCAACTTATGCAGCTGATGAACAATTTAATGATGGATATACTGTAAGGATTTTGAGTCTAATATTCTATTTTATACCATAGATGAACAGTGTTATGATAGTCACACTATATATCTCTTGACATTATTGTATGCACGAAATAATTGCTGTTGCTTCTACGGCCTAATAATGACGTTCTGCACAGGAGACCCGGATTCACAGTTTGTCAATTTTTTTATTTTTTATTTTTTACTAGTGTTTGTTTGTATTCATTTCTTTATTTTGGTACTTACTTTTTTTTAAGAACGTTTAATGATTGTATTCAGATGATTTATTATACTTAATTATTATATCATGTAATCTTCTACGGAAGGAAATAAAGATGATGATGATGATTTCTTAGATGATTTGATCTCGTAAGGAACCATACTTTTCATTACCAACTGAAGCATTTACAACTACAAATTGTATATACACGACATGCATATTTCGAAGAAAAAAAACCTGATAACCCTATCAGATGGAAGATAATGAAACGGTCTACCCAACAATAATGAAATTGGTCTAGGTTATAAACCACTGTTTCGTGCAGTTTAGATTGCACGCTTTAAAAGCTTATTTGTTCGATCAGACATTTTGTTTGGCCATGTTTGTTCTGATTCATATCAGCTAGAACAACTTTATTTACTCTGTTTCTCAAAATATCAAGTTATCAAAATTGTTATCTGAAAAAGAGTTGAGTGTCTACCGAAACTTGTAAATGCAGACCCGAAGTGTTTTCTAAATGTAAATATTACCTTGCTTGCTAATAATGCTCCCATTAAAATTCTCACCTAAAACAATCAAGACCAGACAAGAATTATCAGTCGGAATTTCTTATCAATTTTTCTTTGAATTTTTATTTCAGGAAGCTATGAGATTGTGGAGAAACAAGAAAAATCAGGAAAGAAAAGATTTTTGGTAACAAACCAAAACGCCGGTATGTTACTAATTCATTCCCCTACCTTCAGAAAATGTTATCCATCCATGTGCATCTCTTACCGCAAATTTGTGATTTTCTCCCAGAGCTCGATGCGCAATGGAATCTGAAAGATGTTACCATTTAGTGAACTATTAATGAGTTTACTCGAGATTAGAAACAGATGTTTCTAAGTCGAAGATACTAAGGAATATATGTCATAAGATTGGCGTAAAGGAGAATTTAAGCGTTTTACATATATTAGTAATGCAAACCTAAACAAAGTCACCGATGAAAGTAAGCGCCTACAATTATACAGTGTCTAAATCAATATCGTCTAACCTCGATACTTTTTCCTAAAATAACTCAAAAGAGTGTCTTAAGTATAAGAGAGAAAAAAATGTAGTTAAATTAAAAAAATGAATTCGGGAATCGAATAGCAAATAAAATATCTTTCGAATTGACATTTGATACAAATTAATATTAGATACATTCTTGGTAAATGCTTCAAATTCTCATGGAATAATTAGTTAGCTGTATTTTTTCTAGCTTGGAATCCTTGGTCTCCATGGTCTGTATGCTCTAGCAGTTGTCGAGAAGGAGTCCAAGCAAAAGGAAGAGCTTGTAATACTGGAGTGACTTCGGACTGCCCTGGGATAAATTATGAAGTAACGGCGTGCAATTTGGGACCGTGTTCTGGTAACACGACATAATTGCTATTTTATGGATATGTTTCTACTCCGATTCTTCTTAACATTTAATTTTTCTCTTATTGATCTTAAGAGTGAATGGACCCAGTATTCTACGTTTGTGTACTCTGGCTTAACGAGATCTCCACTGTGCATATTCAATATTCACTGGAGACGGAAACGGACTTGGTACAATCAGCGTGAAACGAAATTCCTGTTTGGCACCTAATTTAAATAAATCTATCAACAATATTCCGAGAGTCTAACACATTATCTTATTCCTACATTTTATTTTATTTGTCAACGTAGCTATTCCTTTTACATTTCGTGGATTTAACTGCACATATGTCTCCCTCTCTCTGTTTATTAGTTGAAATATATAATCTTTTAATACATATTGCTAAACATGTATCATGCTTCGTTGGACCTTGCCGCTCACCTAAGGCACAAGCACATGATCTATTTCCTCTTTTTAAATTTGTAGATCCTGTGATCTTTTGTTTAATTTATTTGTTTTCACTTTTCCTAGCAATTCAACACAACCTCCTGTGATTATGAATGTTGTATCATCTTTTATTTACTTAGACAAATGGTGAATCACACAAAGGGAAATAAGGAAATACTTTTATGTGAAATTGCACCTGTCCGGTATGTTTTCTTCTTTTGTTTAGTGCTCTGATCTCAAATTGAGGAAATAGAGATTGATGATGATAATAATGATGATGATTTTTTAAAAGCCATGGATGATTGAGACTCGAAGGACAAATGTACGGTATAGAATAAATTGACAGATAAACATTCATTATCCTTTTAGAGGTTAATTTTGCTTTAAACTGCTAAAATCAATTTATTTTGCCTTAAATGTATTTGTCTATGTTACTTATCAGTTTGGAATCCTTGGTCGTCATGGTCCGTATGCTCACACACTTGCGGTGACGGACTGAGAGCACGAGGTAGGTCATGTGAATCAGGAGTAATATCAGACTGTGATGGTCCACACTACGAGATGGATAATTGTACTCTGAGATCCTGCTCCGGTATGTCCTCTTCACATGTTCTTACATTAGCATCACGCCTTTATGTACAGAATTCAAGGCAGATATTAGAAACAACTTCTATCGTACGTTGTATTTGAGAAGCAACAAGTCTGGAAAACTACTGAGGACAAGTTGCCTATTATTCCACTGACCATCTTTTTGTCAATATAATGTAACCTTTATAGTAGTATCTCTAAATAATAAAGATTAATTGCGGGTTAGGCTGGATGAACATGTTTTTCGGCCAATGTGATGGCTTTTGATCGATAACGTTATCAGTACGTTATCATAACCGTTTGATCCATCAGATGACTATTTATGGAATAATCCTGAAACAGATCTATTTTATGAGTACGAGGAAGAATTAGATCAAGTTCTGACTTTAAATGTCCCCAACTCGTGAATAATAGGACCACAGTCTATAAGAAATCTTACTACGTTGCAGTTTTCTTCTTACATATAGTATACCTACTTTGCCATGTATAGCACATTGAATTTACATATGAAAAACGTTTGATGTAACCTATATATACCATATAAGAGTTTTTACACATGTTAAATATATGTGACATCAAACAATCTGAAAACATTAAATATGCATTACAAATGTTTGTTTCACAAAAATGCAGAAATCAGATTTGTCGTATTAATAGTTGGTCTTTGTGTACAAAACTGGACCCCTATAATGATTGGAAAAAACACATTATATTCATGTTAGAGATACAAGGTAGGGTACTTGTGTTGGTCATTATGACTAATAGCGAATGATTTTCATTTTATGAGGGATTTTTGACAGATTCGTTCATTTTGTCTGCCGTATAATTGTTTTTGATAATTTTAAGATTTTTTTACATATACCTAATTATGAGAAGATAAAGAAATTGTACAAATGACTGAAAACGTTTTTCCAGCAACAAGTCGTTTGAAGCAAGTATGGCATTTCTTCTGCTAATGAAAGGGGAAAACTGATTCTTCAGCATACACGAAAAGCTAGAAGCCATCGAGATTTTAGCTTGCATTATATACACTGTGTAGCAGTTATCCAATTCTTCAAGTGAATTCTAATATCATGAAATAGTTGTAAACGGTGCTTTTGTGGGGAATGGTTCCATAAGGGTAGCTATGAATCCGTCGATGATTCTAATTTGAACTTTGTACTGGAAAGAAATGTCAGATTCATCAATCTCTGTACTCATAAGCTGTCAATTGCAAAGATGGTGCGAACTTTTAATATAGCTTATATTCCTAGATTATTTTCAAGCTTGGAGTCCTTGGTCATCGTGGTCGGCTTGCTCACACAGTTGCGGTGGCGGTTTCCAAACCAGAGATAGAACGTGTAACACTGGCGTAAATGCAGATTGCGACGGTCATAGTTACGACGCACGGGAATGTACTGCAGTTTCCTGTAATGGTAGGCTTTATGGGCCTATTGGTATCATATCGTATGTATCTATGTGTGTCTGTGTGTGTGTGTGTGTGTGTGTGTGTGTGTGTAGGAACTGTAGGTAAAGACCAAGTACAAGTTGTGTGTATTAAGACTGCGTGAAATGTATACGATACGCGTTCTATTCTTATGCAAAGTACTTTTGTATACACAGTCTTGCCATATACCGGCACCATTACATTGTATTTCAACTGATCTGTGTATGGATACTGTTAGAGTTATCTGAGAGTTTTTTTTTGTATATGGATTTTATATCATACCCAGAGTTTAGACTTGTTTGCCCCCCCCCCCCCAAGCATTAAATTGATTGCTTATTCGGAATTTAACAAGAATACTGCTATAAAAAAATCCATCTTTCAATCAAAGCAAAACAGACAACCTCGTTTCACGTTGAGCGTGTAGTAAATGCCAAATAAGTCTTCGTGAGATCAAAGCTTACATGTTTAAGGAAAGAATTATAGAAATTAACGAGAGAAACGTCTGAAACTTATGCATTCTTGAATTGAAAACAGAATTAAAATATTTCACCGTACCATAAGTTATAAGCATTTTAAACTTAAAGATGATTCAAACAGCTTGGCACGATACTCATCCATAACGCACGATTCTATTACTTCGTCTTTTCTCAATGCTTACACAAATTATTTGAATTAGCTATAAAAAAATTAAATACAAAATTATTTCAATTTATGTTTTTATTACTTGCATATGTAATTCATATATAAACTGACAATACTCTAGCCAACTTGATATTAGTAAATATGAAAATATTGGCCAAGAAAGAGAATTTTACATTTCCCGTCTTAAAACTTAAAACGAAATGCAATAATCAAGTCTGATTAAAAACTTAAGAGCAAGCAATCTCATTGGACAAGAGGTAAAGAATTCATGCCAATAACTGATGACCCAAACTCTTCTTTTAATTTGAAATCGTTTTAATTAAAATGTGGAGAGAATTTAGATATTTATGTTAATCGTGTTTAAGGAACGTTGCTTGTAAAAAGCCACAATGCATTAATATTATATGAATCGAATCTATATGTATATACCTATTTCCTTATATAATTCTCTAATATAACAAGAACGAGCTGGAAGGGAACTTATGATATAACAGAATGATACTTTGTGGATCATATCCGTGCTCATGTTTGTAAATTTCCGATTAAATTGTATCAGTTTATTGCCAAAATAAAACATTTCCTTACTCCTTTAAGTTTCAAGTTAATTTCTCATTTCAATGTGAAAGTGTAGCATATATCATGAATTTTACATCTATTTCAGTATACGAGGCATCACATTTTTGGTAATTATAGCTTAAAGGATTTTTAAATGTTGAGATCTTTATGTTACACGGAAAAAAGAATGAAGTATTGATAAAGCAATCTTTAAGCACATCAAATGTTATGTTTATATATATATATATATATATATATATATATATATATATATATATATATATATATATATATATATATATATATATAAACAGTCAAAACATACTACATTTTAGTGCATTTTTATGATAAAGAGTGTCCAAGCTATAGGTTTATCATATGATTCTAATAAAGTGCTAATCATCGTTATGTGAAGACATGATATATTAAGGGAAACAACTTACGAGCATGTAGGTAAAACAGCAGCAGCAACAACAGCAACAAAAAACAAAACAACAACCCCCCCCCCAAAAAAAAAAAAAAAAGCAATAACAAGAACAACAAAAAACTGATTGGGCATTACGTCAAGTAAAGATCAAAATTATACTGTTATACTGTATTTATGGGAAAAGGTATGCATCGTGGATTATTTTCAATCCATTTATTTCAAACAGTGTAAACGATTTAAGAATAATGGGATGCAGTGAGCTACGTCTATCGCATTCCGAAATCTTATGTTGTTCGTTTTATATTTAATATGCTTACAAGATTTTCTAATCGGAGCTGGTCATATTTATACAAAATCTAAATATTTTACAGGAATTCCGACTACACAAAACCCAGCATTGACAAGCGGACATACAGGAGGTAAATAACCACGACCCTCTTAACCTTGCAGATTATGAGCCCTCATGAATAATGTTATGTATGTATGTATGTATGTATGTATGTATGTATGTATGTATGTATGTATGTATGTATGTATGTATGTATGTATGTATGTATGTATGTATGTATTCTCAGCATTGTATATCCTTTTGTTTAAAAGACAATATGGACTTCTTTCCTAAGAATAATGGCTTGCCCATTTTTCAGTATTAAGCACTGATGTACGTGACGGGGAATGCACCCGTGGAAGCTGCCAAATCAAGTTGACCGTGAATGTCAGAGCTAGTCAGAGTGGTTCCCACGTATGAAAACCTGTGGCACATGAGAACACTACAAATGCAGGAGATGTTATCTTCCAGCAGGTGCTCCACGTGGCTATAATTGCATTGGACAGGCCGTTGATTTGTATTTTAAGAGTTTTGTGAGTGCTATTTGGTCTCACATGAATTGATAATTCTTATCATGATTTCATTAGCGAATCTCGACACTATTGACAATGATAATGCTTTTGAAGACCGGCGAAATAATTTTTGTTTCCAATCTACTCATTTCTCATACAGCTCTTTTCTCAAGCTTCAATAAAATGAGACAAGAACGGTTTCACAGTCTTATTATATTTTTTCCAGTTGACGGTGTATGGCAGAGCTGGTCGGACTGGTCCCCATGCACGACAACTTGTGGCACGGGAGTCCAGTATAAACACAGGAGATGCTATTTCCCACTGAATGTTCCACATGGCAATAGTTGCTCTGGACAGGACACTGTACAGCAAAACTGTAACACCAACCTATGTCCAAGTCAGTTTTTTACGTTTTTAAATTTGTTTTTTAAATGATCAGTTTGATTATATCTTTTATTTGTAATTAACTTCATACACACACACACACACACACACACACACACACACACACACACACACACACACACACACATATATATATATATATATATATATATATATATATATATATATATAACTGTAATATATTTCATGTTTCACACTTTCATATAGCTGACATTTTATACATTATTGTAATTTGGTAAGGTTTATCTCACCTCTTTATTTGTAATTTAATAAAACGGTTTCGAATCAATTTCATTGTAGACTGCATACTGAGTGTTGACAAATTTACACTAAAAATAAAGACAGAAAGTTGAAATTGGCATAACAAGATAGTTTACTTCGTCATAAATATGTACTGAATAGTGATCCTTTGGAAAACATATATTCCTGGAATTATTGTTGAAAATCAGCTGAGTAATATGTTCATACGTGCAATATGTCAAAATATATGTTTATTGCCTAAGAGTAAAGCACGGAGAATGCTGGTTGAAATAGTATACTTATGACTGCGATGATAATTACATATATAATTGTAAAGGAACGTGGACATCTTTTACGATTATATATTTTCCAGCATACCCGTCTTTGAAACATACATATATATATATATATATATATATATATATATATATATATATATATATATATATATATATATATATCGTCGTGTTGCAATGTGCGTTGAAATTCATTTAGTTTAAGATATGCACTATATATCCACATAGGATCCAATATACTTCTTTTTGGATAAATTAAGAAATTTCAGAGGGAAAATCTGATTCTTTTGTAGAAAATTTTATCAATTTATCATTTCATCAGGGAAATTGAAATAAATTCCTCGATTTCTTCAAAACGGTAATTGGGAGACAAATATGCTTTTGCAGGAGGTTTCAAGGAAAAGTGCTGTCAACAATGAATAATTATTATGAAAGTAAAATTTGATTTAGGTCACAACTAATTATTTTAAGAGCTATGCAACCAGCCTATGTGTGGTGGTATATTAAATACCGTATTTAAAAGAATGAAGGTCACTGATTGGCTGAAAATAATTACCGGAAAAAAATGAACATCATTTTTGAGAAGAAGCCTAAGTACGAGTAAATTGTACGCATTAGTAGGCTTGAATGTCGCTGTCACCACACAGGTACTATTGGATGTAAACGGGGAGACCTCACTGGGTTGGATTTTTATAGTTGGCACCTGCAAGGGAATTTGTGTCAAAAACGAGGCGCGCAGCATATCATTTTCATTGTTTGAGAAGTTCCCTCTTGGATAGATCATTCATAAGACGTAAGCATGATTTGATGGGAATTGAATTAGTTGTCTGTGTCCAATTCATAGGGCGTTGACGAAACATATACTGAGAATTTGTAACGATTTAAAAATAGCATTTTAGGAGAAACATATATATCAGCTACTCCGTTATATATCCGAACAAAAAGTACATTTTACCGGATAATGAAAACAATTGTTATGGTGCTCCATTTTCAACATTGAAAAACAAACCTGCTAAGTTTTCAACGTTGAAAAAAGAACCGGTTCATTTCTTAACGTTGAAAATTGAGCCGGTTCTTTTTACAACAATGAAAAATGCCCCCCCCCCCCATTTTTGTTGTTGTTTTATTTTGTACAAAAAACTGTTATAAACAGAGAAGAAAAGAGTTACAGACTGTCAGGTTGTGTGTTACCCAACATCTCTTTTAATAGTAGTTAAAAAGAAAGCTTACCATTGCACGTCTCTTCTAAGGGTCCAACGATGGCCATCCAAATCTGTGAAAATGCTGACTCTGGCATATGTACGTTTTGTTGATGTTTCTTTGCTTTTTGCAGTGTTACTTTGCTATGTCATTTGTCACATTCCGATATGTATTGTCGCAATTCCTCAAATAATCTCTTACAGTGGAATCTTTCGCGTATTTACTTCCAGCTGAAAAAAAGTCAGGCATGCAACGGTTTAGATTATGTCTTCTGTTTTCATAGCAACTGCAATTCGTTAAACATGACAGGCTCCGTTTCTTGCAAATCAGGCGAAAACAGTCTGATAGAATTTGACACTAACAGGATAAAAATGTAAATTTTTCTGTTTTCTTCTCGTGACCAATGTTAGATCTTTAAATGTGATACTGTACCAAATGATTTCTGAAAATCATGTTTTGATCTTGAAACCCTGTCATCATTAAGAAGCTGAATACCGGTAAATGAAAACACGTCATGTGATTAGAACCACATTGGCTAATTGACATATGTTTCTCCTAATATAAGTTATTAGCACTAAAATATATCCGTAGAAAGAAAGAAAGGATCTAAAATATTTTGTACCACTGTTTGTAAAACGCAAATAAACAACTTCGTCGTTTCAAAATTTCCGGCAACAGCTCCCGACAATCTACGTTATACATCCGTAATTATCAGCTGGTGTTGCTTATAGCTCTTATATGTGCATATAGATGTATCCGAGTAAATTTTTGCGTGTAAACAATGTGTTACGACTAGGGGTTTTGTAACAAAAGAAAAAACTCAAACAAGCTTTCAAGATTTAAAATATAAATCTTAAATTTCCTAAAATATTAAAATATTTCAACAAACAATTAAAGTGAAAGAATTAAAAATAACTTACAGTATAGAATATCCTTAAAAATCCTAAATTGTTTTAAAGTTCACTGTTCCGGAAGTTAATCCAAATATTCCGAATGTAGTATTCCGAATGAAATAGCCTTCACTGTGCTAATATGTTGATAAGTTTAAGTATATCCAAATAATCCTTGTGAATCTGGAATCTCACAAGCTTTAGAAATGTTTCCGATAATTCCACGAAGCTGTATAATAATTCAGATTAAGACAGTACTGAATCCTAAATGTACTGTACTAATAATAAATAAATCTCCAAATAAGTATATCCCACACACAAACTGAACCGATTTCGTAATGACCTCTCTGTTCAAAGGTAACTGTAAAATAATCTTTAATCACAGGATTATTTCCTATATATATAACATTAATGCGCAGAATCGAAATGAAAACTCATTCTACGTCTTCAATTAACAGGATATTTCAAAATAATGCAACCTTCTCCGAACCAATCAGGAATTAGGTTATGCGTGATTCTGCTAAGGTGCTTCAGTACCAGTATTTTAAACAGTAAACACTATATTGATTCATTCTTAGAATGTTACCTTATAATGTTTACTCCTAAAAGTGCGAGAACTAGGTAGAAAATTCAGCATTCTTTCGCGCGTAAAACACGTCACATGACTAAAGCTACACGCAAACAGGTATTGATCGAGGCTACCGTATGTATACTCATAAGACGACAGCTGTTTAGACTAAAAACAGAGATCATAAACCAACAAACTCTACCATTATAAAAAAGAGAAATATATATAATTCCGTAACATCCTTACCCTTTTGGGGAAAAAAAAGCTTAATGCAATAAAACTTTTTTAAAAAATATGCACTTCTAACATATAAGTAATTGATTGCAGAAACAAAATTAATACATGATACAGTCATGTATAAAAAAACAGTGTAACGGTAGTATTATACACATGAAAATACATCAGCAATTAAATTCTACTAAGAAATAGTCGTAACCTTAGCTTCTATTGATTTTATTTGTCTATGTCCCACAATCATGCCCTAAAAAGGTAACTCAGGCACGACAAAAGTCACTTTTATTCAAATTGATGGTCAAGTTCGCTTCGCTGAGTCTTTTGAAGAATTGCTCTATTATATGATCTTGCCACGTGTCGTTGCAGATGATGACATCATCGATGTAAGCATCGCAATTTCTATTCAGATGTTATTATTTTCATCAAACATTATAAACTTGGGGAACCTTCATCCCAAATGGTACGACTTTGCATTGGTAAAGTTCTTCTGGAGTCATGAACGCAGAAATTTCTTTTATAATCTCCGTAAGTGGAATTTGATAGAATCCCTTCAATAGGTCAATATTTTGTGACGTATTTGGCATTTCCAATCCTGTCAATACAGTCATCAATTCTAGGAATTGGAAATGAATCTGTCTTGGTGACGCTATTTACTTTTCTGTAATCTGTAAACATACGGAAAGTTTTGTCTGGTTTCGGCACTAAAATACATGGTGAACTGCAGTCACTTTTACTTGGTTCAATAAAGTCATTATCCAGTAAATACTGAATTTCTTTCTTCAGATAGTCTTGTTGGAGAGGATTCATCCTATAAGGGTGTTGCTTTATAGGTGTTGAATTTATTATTTCGACATCATGGAAAATTTTGTTGGTTCGTGTGGGAATGTCTGGAAATAAATGTTCATTTTCTTTTATCAACTGCTTCAGTTCATTAATCTCCAGTGGCAGTAGATGCAAAAGCTTCTGGTCCAGATCGTCCAGAATTTCCGAATTGCAAAGAGTAGTGACTTCAAAATCATCCTATCCGATTTCTCATGTTCATTCAAATCTTCAATGTGTGGGACAGGTACTACTAAAGTAATCTAATAATTTATATGGCTATTTCTGTCTACATATTGTTCACACATTTTAATATGACAAAGTTGTTTCTGCTTTCTCCTCCCAGAAGTATTAATAATATAATTTAAAATCCCTAACCTTTTGTCAATGGTATAAGGGCCAAAATACTTAACCTGAAGAGGATTTTGGGGTATAGGTAGTAAAGCTAATACTCTATCACCTGGCTGAAAAACTCCTACACTGACCCCCCCCCCCCCCCTGATATAGTATCGACTTAAGAAGACCAAACAGTGTGAAAAATCCGAACAAAGCTTTCATTATGGTCTCAGTTTTAATATTCCGCAAAGGAATAGTTTTTGAAAAACTTGTAGACGCACACCTCGTCAACAAGTATTGGTTGCCTAACTTCGTCTCATTTATTCCTAAACGACCAGACAACAACGTTTCATGGGCTACACTAAGTATTTTTTGACGATAGGATCTAGGAACTACTATTTTACTAACTGACCACTCGTCACCATTAATTATTCCAAGCAGTCTCTGTTTCCTCATAAGGACTTCACTCGGCAAGAAGTAACAAGTACATTTTTGCGTGGCTTCAGTTTCAGTCATAGCCCCCTGAAACAAACAGGAGATATCCGAATCCCCCTGTTATAAGACAACTAGTGTTTGTCTTATTTCACCCTGATTATTTTTATGAGATTGTGTAGCTGAAAGAGTATCACTATGATCAATACTTGAGTGAACTTTACTAGGAGCAAAAGTGACCTCATTAAAAGCCTGACCCAAAAAGGTGCCCTCTAAAGGAAATTCATCCTGTTCAACAACATCATTCTCTAGAGCACACTTTGCCATAGCTCTAGTAACTGCACAAGCTGGATTTAAACCAGGGATTTCTACTTCAATAGGATCAACTCGTTGATCTATGCTAGGCTTGTCAGTTACAAGTGGATTAACCACGACCTTATCTCTCGCTAGGTCATTACCTAGTAATAAATGGATGCCCTTAATAGGCAAAGAAGCCACTGCTCCTATGGTCACAGGTCCCGAAACTAAGTCTGATGACAAATTAACACAATGAAGAGGGACATTAACATATCCACATTCTACCCCCTGTATTAGTACACTTTCATTAGTAGAAGTTTTCTCAGAAAACGGCAAAGTACTATCTAATAATAGACTCTGAGAAGCTCCTGTGTCTCTTAATATCTTAATAGAAGTAGACTTACCGAAATCACCAACAAGTGACACAGAACCCTTCGACATGAATGGTTCGTATTCCTTCATTACAAAATCAGACTGAGGTAAGCTAGCCTCCAAACAAATATCATTCTTGATATATGACCCTGACCTTGACTTCTTAATAACTAGAGCATTTGGAACTGCTCTATTAAAATTCCGATGCCTATAATCCAACTTTAAGCAATCAGAAATAACGTGTCCTTTCATCTTACAATAGGAACACGTGGGTAGAGATAAGGTTTTCTGATATTCCCTATCAGAATTTTGATTCCTCACAGTTACATCACGCTGAGGTCTGAAATTACTCAAACGAGTCTGAAATGGTTTCTTAACATAAGCTTGTTGAGAGGAAGTTTTAGTTACAAATGGAACCTTGTGTATTGAAGAATAGTCATCAACTGTGATGGCTGCCTTTTCTAAAGTCTCAACTCCTTTCTCATTAAGATACACCTTAATATCATTACTGACACAATTCTTGAAATCTTCAATCAATACCAGTTGTTCTAGATTATCATAATTCCATTCAACCTTCTTAGACGTACACCATCTTGTAAACAAACGTTTCTTTTCCCAAGCAAATTTTACATGAGTCTGATTAGTTTCCTTTTTACATTCTCTAAAGTTTTGACGATGAGTTTCAGGTACCAACTCATAAGCCCTCAAGATATATTCTTTGACCACTTCATAATCAGCAGATTGTTCAGATGAGAGTGCAGTATAAACATCTCTAGCTTTGCCAGTAAACACACTCTGCAATAATGACGTCCACTTCTCTTTTGGCCATTCCAGATTCTCGGCAATTTTCTCAAAACTGAGAAAATATTTGTCTACCTCCTTTTCTCTAAAAGGGGGAACCTGTCTCATATGTTTGGCTATATTAAAATATGAACCCTTATTCTCATGAGAGTGCCTTTTACTGGTCAATTCTAATTCCCTTAATCTAAATTCCCTATCTTTATCTCTCTCGCGTATCTCAATATCCCTTATTTCCTTTTGTATTTCATTATCTCTTAATTCCTTCTGTATTCCCCTTTCTTTATCCCTCTCTTTTATTTCCCCCTCTCTTAATTCCTTCTGTATTTCCCCCTCTCTTAATTTATTTTTCCTTCTTTCTTGTCTTTCCCTTTCTTCCCTTCTTTTTTGCATCTGCATCTGTTCCCCTTGTAATTGAAGTTTTTCCAACTCTATGTCCTTTGCTATCTGTAATTTCTTCCCAAACTAGACGGAGATTTCTTCTTTACACTTGAAACCTCCTCTTCAAAAATACCTGTTTGTACCAAATAGTGTATCAAGATACTTCTAATATATTGTTTTAACGTGGAAGCTTTCGCTTCAGTCAGACTATAATGTTTAGCAATTTGAAGTAATTCGTCCTTCTTTAAAGACTCAAATTTCTCCTGGGTAGGATCAGCTACGAAACTCTCTACTCTGGATGTCATTATGAAAGCCTGTTTGTTTCTCTTTATATCTTAATCTGAAAATCAAAAAGACCACTAAAATTTCAAACAATGAAAATCAAATCCCAAAAAGAAAACTTTCCGAAGTATAAAAATCTCTGAAATATTAAAACCTCGAAAATATTTAACTAGATCTAAATTCCAATTATTCAAATTCGGATTCCGAAATTATTCAAATTTCTAAATCCGGACGAGCCCCCAATTTCTTCTGTTACGACTAGGGGTTATGTAACAAAAGAAAAGACTGAAACAAGCTTTTAAGATTTAAAATATAAATCTTTAATTTCCTAAAATATTAAAATATTTCAACAAACAATTAAAGTGAAAAAATTAAAAATAACTTACAGTATAGAATATCCTTAAAAGTCCTAAATTGTTTTAAAGTTCACTGTTCCGGAAGTTAATCCAAATATTCCGAATGTAGTATTCCGAATGAAATAGCCTTCACTGTGCTAATATGTTCTTAAGTTTAAGTATATCCAAATAATCCTTGTGAATCTGGAATCTCACAAGCTTTAGAAATGTTTCCGATAATTCCACGAAGCTGTATAATAATTCAGATTTAGACAGTACTGAATCCTAAATGTACTGTACTAATAATAAATAAATCTCCAAATAAGTATATCCCACACACAAACTGAACCAATTTCGTAATGACCTCTCTGTTCAAAGGTAACTGTAAAAGAATCTTTAATCACAGGATTATTTCCTATATATATAACATTAATGCGCAGAATCGAAATGAAAACCCATTCTACGTCTTCAATTAACAGGATATTTCAAAATAATGCAACCTTCTCCGAACCAATCAGGAATTAGGTTATGCGTGATTCTGCTAAGGTGCTTCAGTAACATATAATTTAAACAGTACACACTATATTGATTCATTCTTAGAATGTGACCTTCTAATGTTTACTCCGAACTAGGTCGAAAATTCAGCATTCTTTCGCGCGTAAAACACGTCACATGACTAAAGCTACACGCAAACAGGTATTGATCGAGGCTACCGTATGTATACTCATAAGACGACAGCTGTTTAGACTAAAAACAGAGATCATAAACTAATAAACTATACCATTATAAAAAGAAAAATATATATAATTCCGTAACAAATGTGAATCGTAAATGTTCGCAAAAATAACACTAACGGAATATATTAATTATAATTGATAATGATGTTGATCATGATAATGATGATGATGATAATGGTTCCATATATATTTGGAGGAAATAAAGAAAATCACGTTTAACAAAATCATCATTGACAAGAACAACAAACAACAACATCTTCATCATCAACAACAACAACAACAACAACAACATAATAATAATAATAATAATAGTAGTAGTAAATAACTAAATAAATAAATAAACAAATAAGTAAATACAGTGAAACCTGTCTTAAGTGTGGTCTCTTAATACAGGTAAAAATCAGCAGTTTGGAATGGAATTTTGTTGTGTCTTAAAACAGGTGGTCTCTTTCAAAACCTGATCTTTAACACAGGTTTGACTGTAAATAAATAAATAAATAAATAAATACATTAATAAAATAGGTAATTGGTTAGTTCTTCCTAATCAATATATACGGTTGTTTTGTCATAGCGGCTAAGTAAATATATATTTCTTTTTCGACTGGTATGATTCAATGACATATTTTCCAAGAAATCTCAGATTATTAAGGTAATTTGTTAGAAAAAAAAGCGAATATGCCTCTTAGATTGTCAGCAGTTGGAAGCAGAAAAATGTCGATGGCCTGTCATCGCATATCCCCACGCTGGGTGTTTGTCGAAAGACCAAGACCGAAGTTGATTGTAAGTCGGAATTCGTCTTCCCAAGACCATTTAGCGACCTAAGGGTAAACCTCGGGGGGGGGGGGGGGGAGGTAAGACCCAGGGGCAAATAGTTTCCAAGGTGTCACCCAGGGGCCACATCTCCTGAGGGTTAGGCGAGATCCAGAGGCAAAGGTGGCTGTGTAAATGTAGTCGTCTTTTCATGACCAGTAAGTGTATATATAGCCAATGGGGATCTCAATAGTTCCAAAGTTGTGACCAGGAGCAGCATACAGGTTGGCCCCTGGGGGTTAGGCAAGACCCGGAGTTTGACTGTGCGAATGTTCTCGTCTCTTAGTGACCGGTAAGTGTAGGCATGGTTATAGGGTAGGGATCTACATAGTTTCCAAGTTGAGAACCAGGGTCTAAGTCATCACACCTGGGGCATGACCCCGTGGCACTAGCGCAAACACGTATCAGATATGATGCACCTGCGTGCAATGATAATCATTACGAGACGTGAAGCGTCGAGTCATGACCCAGATTTTCTGATGGAGACTAGAAGACGTGATGTAGCAACCAAGATCGAATTACTGTGATAATGATGTTCGTGTTATATACGTATAAAGTTTCAGATAATGTAATAAAATCCCTAAACGTAACTGAAAACAAAATTGCTTTGCATTTCAACCTTTCTGATAAGAATTTCATCTTAGGTCATAAACCGAATTTCATTTTGATCAGCTGATATGCGCATAAATATCATTTTTATGAATGAAGCATGTGTAACAACAGTCACTCATTTTCAACACTATCACTATCAATAATACGAGTTCTTCGAAGCATGGGGGCAGCAGACCCATATTATTTACAGTTATTGTGCAGTTGTCAAATTTTGCATCACGGATGAGTTCACCAGCTGAATAACTAGGAAAGTTTCTATCTGAGGCGAGGCTGATAGCGTTTGAACTGTTTCTGGCGCAACATTGTGAGAGGTTCCGATTAGGACTTGGCATTTGAATGACAGCATTATTTTGACAGTTAATTACAGCAGGATTGGACAAATTGATGGAACTAGATGATACATATTTGTTATAGAGAATGCTACTCAATTTCCATTGGTAATCAAATGAGGGTACGGCATAGTTGTTCAAGCTTGTTCACTTGTAATGAGGAAACCTCGAGGAAAAATTCGTTCTAGCCTCGTTTGAGAGCATGGTAATACGGAATCAGAAAACGACAGTATTGTTTTCCTACTTCTGGGAAATGACGGTAAAATTCTGGCTCATTCTTGGGTAGAAATTGATAGGTATGTAATAAAGCAATGTATTACTCGTATATTTACAAATGAATTTATTATAAAACGTTTTTGTAAGAGTCCTTGTAATATAATTATCTAGATTTTGCAGACAGTGGCACATGAACAATGAGCAGCTGGGCACCCGTAGTTGTCTATAGACCATTTCGGAAACGTTGTTAGCTCCCTTTGTTGATTATTTCCCTTGATTTTTGGTAGGTACATCTTGCTCAAGAAACAATATAACATCCATCCGAAAACAGTTACATATAATTTTTCAGCCTAAAATGGCACCGTGGCAAAGGATTTATATTGAATATTGCATCTATGATTGAAAGAGCAACAACAACAGCAGTAATAATAATACTACTAATAATAATAATAACAATAATGGTTTTAGATGAACCAGTCTGAAGTTTAAACACGGTGGTGCGATAAAGTAAATTTGACACGACATTAACTGAATTCCGTGACTTAATTTGCTATAATACCCGTTTCACTGACATATGCACGCATTAATGAGGTTTATGGATACGATGAATTTCGTTGCTTTCGTCTCAAAAATAAAGATCTGCACAGAAATACTCACGTTTTGTTGATACAAAGATCACCAGCATGTTCGCGACAATGTGCACTCTTCAAGATGGTCTTTTTATCCGACGCAGTAACAACTTTAAGTTCACCAGCCTATGATTTGTAGAAAAGACAGTTGTCCTTCAAACAGAAATTGTTTACACTATCTCTGAAAATTCCGTTGGCCGGTTAAATATTTCTTAACTCTGGGAGGATATATTCTTTCAGGATATAACTCCTTATTTCAACAACTTCTTTGTCATCCATCCTTCTCCGAGATCATCGGACAAATATGGAAGTTACTCGAAACACATGCCTTTTGCTAACATCAACCGCATGTACTTTCATCGGCCCTAAAATGATACGTTGATCTCCACCGGCAAATAACCGTTCTCCGAAAATGCGACGGCGGCTAAGAACTGTTTGTTTGATTTCTCATCGAAAAAAGACATAACTCAGAAAGTTAATGGCATGTCAAAAATATAATTGGCTCTACTTTTACACTAAATTTCGGTACAACTTTACTATATAATTTTCAACAATAGAATACAAGGAACGCAAAAACCATTGATACACTTTAAAGATACAAGACTTTAATGAAAGACCAACTGTGCAAATTTAATTAGAACACTACACATTATTACGTTGTCCTGATATTGACAAGAGCATTAAAATCGCTCTTTTTCTAAAAATACGTATCCTAAATTCAACGTGTCAATACTAATCATAGATCGCCGACTTATTGCGATTAGAACCGAATATTCAGAACAACGCTATGATTGGCTGAAAACTTTATTTTGACCAATAGCATTTTGTGCAAGTTCAGTTTACATACAGTGTCGCATGTTACTCTGTTGTAAATAATATACACGCTACAGCGATAAAAGATAGTCATTAAAAGCAGGATATAGGCAGGATGATACGTACATCGAATAATCAGACAAAATTTACAATATTCGTATTGAAACAATTAACTGGCCCAACGGTCTCACTTCTAGAAACTTGAGCTGGCCACGGTCAGCGGACCAGCGGCTAAATCGACTCCAGCATAAAAAGATTTTAGCACGTACCGAGCGAAAGTGATCAAAAAGAATTAACTAAACTTTAATCTCGTACTCCTATGAACTTCCCTACGGGTTTAGAGCCAAAGACTGTGATTGATAGTTACATAAAAGCTTCTGCTATGAAACAATCACGAAAATTATCCAACTTTGATGGCCCGCCATCGCATATCCCGCGCCGAGTGTCTGTCAAAAGACAAAGACTAAATATGATGATGTGTCTGAACTTAACTCTTCATGATCATCAAGTGTAAATATGGTTATGGGTTGAAGATCTCAATAGTTTCCAAGTCAGTATTCAGGGTACAACTTGCTCAACCCACGGGACACTAAGCCATGACCATGGGGCTGATTTGGGATGCATATGCATTCTAGTCTTTTCACACCCATTATAGGATGGGGATCTCAATAATTTCCAAGTTATCTTTTAAAGAATTTTAACATATTTACCGTTTATATCTTTATCTTGTAGGACTAGATGTTTACGTTTATTTGCAAAGGTTTTTTATTTATTGTTTACGCTCATAATATTTGAACTTGTAATAGGTATTATATAGCCATGACTCTGCTGACGTGCCGTCAAACCCTGTACATACATACATACATACAATTTACACGAAGCAGTCGAAGAAGGTATGGAAAAATGTTTGCTAAGTCTTTACTAGCTAAAACAAAACCTCCACCATACAAGTATTCTCAAAAATATTCCTATTTTCGCCAACATGTATTAAAGTTTAGGGCTAAGATTAAGGCGTTTGATTAGTAAAAGTCGAGTAAAGCTGAAGTTTTATTAAAAAATTGTCTGAATTGCTCAACACTTTTATGTAATATTGTACACAATGGATTTCATCCGCATATTAATCCTACAGATGGCTATGTTTACTATGAGTCTTTTGGTTTCCTGTTAAAAAAAGAATGGCTCATGAGGAAAACCGTCTGAAACATTGAACAAGTCTTGAAATCACATAATTCACTCACGCCATCTGGCGACAAGCATGCATAATGGGTGATTTATCTTGTGTGCAAATGCGGGTCGGTCTGCTATGACATGTTTCATACGATTATTAATTTTTACAATTTATTGATCAACATTGAATATGATAAGAAGTAGACTTTATTCCAGTAAATAGATGTAGAATCGCACTTTTCAAGATGATATTTATGAACAACCATGGATTAATGTACATCTTACTTTAGATTCTAAATATTAATGTAGCTACAGGTGGCCATATATAGGATTAGTGGGATATATCCATTTTACCATCGATTCAAGTTTAAATCTTTTAAAGTTTGCATAAAAATGTCAAGTTATTTCACCTGAGATAAGACAGTTTCATGGAACAGTTGTTTAAAATTTGAAATAAGAGTTATATGCTGGGTATTCAAGTTTTTGAAGCTTGCAACCTAAATCCTTTTATGAATGGGTCACAGCTGCAGTAAATGGTGTTTCCGGATAGCCTTACTCAAAATGGCTTTCCCATAATTATACTACGATATAAGTATTTAAATTAGTATTTTTTGTTATGCAAAATTTTTACGAGATTGTATTTCAAACTTGAGGAACAAATGGCCAAATTCAGCTTATATTAAGCTATTAGTAGCTGAAACAACATAAGAAACAATTCACGGGATATATATTTTTGTTTTTTAGAATACGGTATTATCTTGAAATTTCCTAATTCTAAATGAATAGATTGTATTATAAGGGATGTACGAGTCTTGTTTACAGCTACAACGACAACATCGGAGCCGATAGGTAGTCAGATTTATTTGTTTGAAGTAAAATCACTTCTAATGCTTTCAAAAAATGTTGATCTAAAATTGTAATGTAAACAATTGAGTTTGCCTCATATGCTGATGACGATGTTATTAATGATGATGATGATGATGATGATGATGATGATGATGATGATGGTTATTATTATTATTATTAATGACCAAGATTATGCTTTGTGTGGTTTAAGATTTGGTTCTCATACATTGGTTATGGATATAAAATAAACAGGCAATCATTCAATGGAAAGATTTATGAATCTCCTTTAGGCTTCAGTGTTGGATCTAGAAAGACGCTGTTCTTTGTTCAGATGACTGTTAGTGAATACAGTTGCTACACAAATTCGAATTTCACTATATCTACGAAATAGGCGCGAAAAGACCATATACCGTATATACTCGCACATTGGTGGGATCAACTGCCAACAACATAGATCCAGATCTGCCTTCTCATAATGCGCCGGCAGGTCAGGGTCTATGTTGTTTGAAGTTTTATTCGACTTATACGCGGGTATATACTGTAGTAACCTTTCTCTAAATGCAGGAACACTTGTTGAGATGACATTCATCCGCCTTAGAACATTTCATGATACTTAGAAAATGTATATTTCTATGTTTAATGAGAACCTTTGCTTTAAACAGACTAAAAAACAAACTATAAAAGCACATTAACTATTTAAAAAAAATAGTATCAAATATTTAATGAAAATATTATTTGTGCCATTTTTTCATTCTTGGTCTGGATGGTCACACACACACACACACACACACACACACACACACACACACACACACACACACACACACACACATATATGCAAGACGTTAGCACAGAAGCTGTTTCTGTTTAGACGGAATAGTGTCGCGAGTAATAAACTCGAGTACTTTACATTCTTAGACATAGTGAATATTTGTATACCTGTGGACATGTTCTAAAGCTTTCGGTGCGATTTGGGAAAAGAGGAAGATGCGGTGACTCAGTGGTTAGCGTGCTGGACTGACGACCGAAAGGGTGTGGTTGCGAATCCTACCACCGGACCAGCCTGGGTCAACTACCGTGGTGTGTCCTTGGTCAAGGGACTTTAGTCCAATTGCCACGGCACTAAATAACCTACTTGTGTTGCTGTGCCGTAAAGCACCAAACCAAACCAATATGGGAAAAAGCAGGAATTGTTCCAATTCATACGGCATACGTAAACCATAAAAAAGAAGAAATTGTTCCAATTCGTACGGCATACCAAAACCATAAAAGCAGAAAAAACCTAAAAAAAATATTTTCCAAACATATATTGGAATCATTTGAAGAGTAAATGCGATAATGGTTGCTTTTAAACTCCACTGTATCACAGGCCAATCATAACGCACCGGCAACAATATTTCTATGAACTGGCTATGATTAAAATGGCGGAATCATTAGCCAAGGAGAGGGTTCGTGATAGGTTTCTATGTTTTATTGATATAACAATAATGCTGGTGCTGGCAATAGTCACACAGAATGTCTAAAAGATTAAATTTTTGACCCTTACTTTCAGTAAAATGAATTTCTTAATAGTTGGCTGCAAAACTGATCACCGTTTGACACATACGCAGTTAAATTTGCCGTTTCAACAAAGATCTTCGATTATCTGAGATTAGTTCGAGACCTTTGCTAATTTCAATACTTGCTATGAAATAGCGCATAATTCAAAATAATCCTGCCAGTTTTCGTAGATAGAGAACGAGTATTTATTGTTTTGTGGCTGTGATTTCATTACAAGGTATTGTACAAAGATTTTACTACAAAGAAAATCCAACGCTGCAGCCATCATGTATTAAAATAGCAATCGTTACATTATCGTTTTCTTACTATTTTGAAGTAAAGTAATAATATAAATGAACTATACGGTTATACTGCCCATGCAGTTTTAGCTAATCGATATGTGAAACCTATTTTTACAATTGTATCCGTGGTTAAGAAGTTTAAGCTGATGGTAGTACGAGAATGACGAATGGTATTGCAGGTGCGCAGCCCCAAAAACCCACAAACTAGGCTCGAAAATACATATACATACTTGTTTTAGTGATTCTGTACTATAAATAGCACATTTACAACTTACAGAGGTTCTGCTATCAAAATATGATATCATAACGTACAAATGTCGAAACGTAACTACCTGCAAAACTGAAATTTTCTCCAATTCACACGCACACACACACAAACACACACACACACACACACACACAAACACACACACACACACACACACATATATATATATATATATATATATATATATATATATATATATATATATATATATAAATATATAGATATACGTGAGAAAGAGAGGACCACCAATATGCAACTATTGCAGTCGAATAGTTGTCTAAGCCCGATATCTGTATTTGCCCAATCTTACTTGTGTATTTGGCATCATATCCTAAGGATCGTTTCCAACGTTTTTGATGATACGAAAACATGCGACTAAAACTGAAAATTCTCAAAGGACGCAAATTACTTTATTTCACGGATCTCATCGAAGTAACTTGGAATTTGTTGTCTAACCTGATATTCAGTGGGCGCTATTTCTACGATCCAATAATAAGATGTCGTTGATATTTTATTTTTTTTGTCAAGAAATGAAAACAATGGGAAGTTGATATTTCATATTCCTTCAAAAGAAGACTGGTAAAAGCAAAACAAAAGTATATACAAAGGATTTAAGACCAAAAATTTATATAATGTCCAACAATATTATAATTAGCCAAATTTGAAGGAAGAAATATTTTATAAAGAAATATACTGAATGCTTGAAAACTTCTGTCACGAGATATATAAATCTAAGTATTCTCTTCAAACAGCTTTCATTACATAAGTAATTCTCCTCATTTTCAAAAGAAACATTATGGTATGTAAAGCAAAAATCTTGTAGATAGGACCATAACTGGTTGATTCCGACATTCTGTAATCCACTGAAGCCCTAAGTAAGATGTAAATACACTTTGAATGATGCATTGCACCTAACGATCGGCTAAAACTACACGGAGAACATGAAAACATAGTTCTTTTGCACGATTACTTACTTTACTTGACAATGACATGTACATGACATAGTAAAGAGTGATATTTGATACATGATGGAAGCACCGTTGGATCTGCGTTGTAATAAAATCATTATATATTGTGTTGTAATAAAATCACAGCCATAAAATAATAAACGCGAGTAGTAGAGTGGGGGTATTGAGAGCCAAAATTTTGTGGGGGCACTTGAGAGCCAAAAATGTTCTGTATGGCTCTCAAGTGCCCCCACCACGTTAATTTCCCATAGGGGGTCTATCCAGACCCAAACGGGAGTTTTAACGTGGGGGTGGCACTTGAGAGCCACAATGTTAATTTCCCGTATGGCTCTCAAGTGCCCCCACCACGTTAATTTCCCATAGGGGGTCTATCCAGAGCCATACGGGAGTTTAACGTGGCGGGGGCACTTGAGAGCCATACGGGAATTTAACATGGTGGGGGTCTCTATAGGGACAACGGGAGGGAGGGAGGGGAATAGAATTAATCTTTCTTGATAAAGGGTGGTCCTGAATCGGTTTTAAAAAGCAATGTTATATTTCTTGTCGAATGACTGCAGTAGCATTTGTTGTATGCCTCCCAAATATTTAAGATATGTTATGTTTTGCTGCACACGCCTTGCGGCTACAAACAATGTTACAACATTTCCCAAAACCTAAGACGGGAGAACAGTAAAAACACGTCTTGTTTTATCGACAGTCTGAAATGGACTGACTTAAAATACATTGTTACAGTTTTCATGAACGCATGTTTGGGCTCAAGAATGAGAGTGTAGAATAGGACGGGTTATAGAGTGCAGAATTGGATGGGTCATACTCGAGTCATTCTTACACCGTAAAGCTATGTGCTTGTTTGTTTTGTTTGTTTGTTTGTTTTTTTTTTTTGTTTTTTGGGTTTCCTTCTGAAAACGGTAGATCTAGAATTTTTTCGTGACACATTGCAGTGCCAAAATAGGAACAAAGCTAAGATACCTGACATGCACAAGAACAACTAAACTCAAGATTTTATATAATCCAACGATTTACCTATGGAAGAAAAATCGTTGTACAATTTTAAGGGGTGCAAGTTTTTGAAAAAATTACAAAACTAACGTCACATTTCACATAATCATTGTGACTACTGCCAACATTTGTGGAGAGGCATCTTAAAACGGGAACAGATACCATTATCATTTCAATCGAAATCATTGTATAAGAAACTTAGTGTGTGTGTTTGTGAAACAGAGAGAATTGACATTACGACGGAGAGAGAGAGAGAGAGAGAGAGAGAGAGAGAGAGAGAGAGAGAGAGAGAGAGAGAGAGAGAGAGAGAGAGAGAATATTTTATTCCTACTTTTAAAAATATCACGACACTTACGTTTTTTTATGGTATATTTTCCTTAAGAAATTTCAAAATCACACATTCCATTTAAAAAATCACATCGATAGGAAAAAAATCCTCTTTTTTCGGTAAAATATCACAAGGTTGAATTGGAGACATAGTCTACTAAAATCCTTCTTTTGAAAACGTAGATGTAAAATTCTCACAAAATAATACATCCAAACGTTCCGTGATGTATTTTGACTTAAGGCTGATACACTTTCCATTGATCACAAATTATACGATGGGGTTGTGCACAGAACATTAGATTATAATGGTCGAGACTAAAAGTAACACTAAACTTCCGAAATTGTACCGGACGTTAGCGGAGACTGAAAATAATCCGGAAAAAAAAAATGGAAAAAATTGGCTGACTAAAAAATAGTACTAAAATTTCGTAACTCATTTAAAATTTTTTTGTTATTTTATATTTTTTTTATATACAAACCCAAATAAACCCAAAACCCAAACCCAAACCTAACACACTATCCCAAATGCCTTGTGTGCTGCCTAAAAATCCCAAAAACCTGCTATCAGACGAAAGGGTATGACAAAGGGATGAAATCACGCCAACATACTATCCAACATATAAACCATCCATTATTTAACTTTTTAAAATTTTTTTTATATATCAAACACAAAACTTACACACACTACACAACCATTTTTTTATTTTTTAAATTTTGTTTATATCAAAACACACACCACAAATATACAATCCATTTAAAAAAAAAAAAAATTTATTTGATGGACTGCAAAAGTTGTTGTTGTTGTTGTTGTTGTCTTTGCTGCTGCTGCTGTTGGTGCTGTAGTCTATTTCTTTCCTCCCAAATTTAGATCGATAGAAAGAGAGGGAAAGTGATTTTTTTTGGTTTGGTGGGTAAAAAACAAACCACACAACACCATTCAGATATATACATCAATAATAATAATTATATTTTATTCAATGTATATACATTATGTTACTCGTGGTAATAAAACAATTTCATATAAGTCCAATACAGTTCAATACACTTCCATATTTACCATTTCATTCTCTTATTGTTCTGACACTTCAGGAAGATTCTTGTCTACAATTCTCTCATAACTTTCTTCTGGACTCTCATTGATAAACTCCAACTTAATAAAATGTCCATTATCATCTCGAATCCACCGCTCTTTTTTACAAATCTTGTAAACTTTACTATGATCTAATCCAAAACACCTTGCCACATCACGAATGGAATCCATCCGACTATATAATCCTGAATTCAAGTCAGTTAATTTCACAGGTCTCACAAATCCTCCAATGACTTGACTCTTCTTCTCTGGCTCTTCCCATCTAGCTTGAAATCTTTTCTGGAACTTCTTCGAAAAGACCGACTTACAAATTCCAGTACAGCAATAGTAGACACTTGATGAAACACAATCAAAATATTCAGCAGCCTTTTCCATACTTTCAAATCTTCTTTCCTCTGTCTCACCAACAAACTGGCACAACACACTTCTATCACTTCCAAAATTAATTCTCCTTCCTTCTTTATCATTCTTCACATGTTTATGCAAACATGTTCGTTCACTAGCAGTCATCACTTGAAGATTTTCTATTCTATCATCATCAAGTACATCATTGAGATGTACCACTTCACTCTGTCTTGGTAGATCCACTCCATTCACCGCTTCAAAGACAAATCTCCCTCGATTTGTTTGTTTCTTCCTCTTTCCTTCCTTACCAGTAACCTTAATCTTTATCAATCCAAATGAATTCAAATTTCCTTTGACTTTCCTTCCATACTTCATATGATAGACATTACCAAGTATGTCAGCAGCATAATTATCATACACCTTATGAATATACTTATTCAGTTCAATTCCAGCATCTTGACTTTTATCTCGAGCGCAGTACTTTTCCATCTTCACAGTTTGAAAGTTCAATCACGACTAGTGATTCTGAGGGTAAGAAGGTCTATATATATATAGGTTCCCTGGGTGAAACTGAATCAGTTTCAAAGTAAACTTCAAGATGAAAAGATCACGCCGAAGCCATGAGAAACCAGAAGAAGAAGAAGAAGAAACAAAGAGGCCACGACGACTAAGACATTCCGTACCGCCTGAAACACCGCTAGATGAACTACTAGCTCAAGTCCATGCTAGTGACTTCGAAGAGGAGATGAGTGAACCTGAAACCCAAACTTCTAATCCACCCAAAACAAAATCCACTACCAGAACCCCAGGCCAAGAAATACAACCTAGTACTTTGGCTCCTCCTGAAAATTACTATTGGATTCTAGAGACTCAAAAAAAAAACTTCTCGAAAATTTAAAACTACAGCTTACACTCACACTGTTCACTTTAAAGACTTCAAGTCCAAAGTACCTCCCAAGAAAACGGCGGGGTTCATTAGCGATTTGTGGGATTCTGTCTTAATGAACTTGAAACGACAATGTGGAGCCAAAGAAGACGATCGATTGAGACTGGCCATTCATCATGACAATTTGAAGAGTCCTGTTTGGATCGAGTTCAGCACCCCGGCAGAATTAACGCCAGACAAAGTCATGTCCAAAATAGAACATGTGCAACAATCCAACGACAAGTTTACCATCACCGATGGAAAGGCCACACTTTACTTGACACACGTTTCCCCTCCTTGAGGAAGTGGACGAAGTAGGAAACCGTTACTGGTGGACGATATTCGAAGTACCAAACGCAGTTTCGTCCAAATCGACAATACTCAAGACCAGATGTGCTTTGCTCGGGCTATTGTGGTGGGCGAACATATGCCAACAAGAACGAGAGCAAAGAATGGAAAAGAGCCTGGAATAACATTCGACAGTCGGACAGAACCAAACAACGAAACGAAGCAGAACTCCTGTTGCAACAAGCAGGCATCCCTAACCAGCCAAATGGTTAACTTTGAGGTTTTGAAAAATGCTTTGCTGTCTGGACAAGTGGAAGACTTTCGAGTGCACACGTTAGAACCTCATAAGATCGTACGGTTACCTAATCATCAAATTGTCACTCGTCCTTTACGAAAAGTGTACCAAATTGTGAACCAGAAGCGAGTGAGACTTCCAGACCACACCACTTTACATTACGGACACGCCGATCTGCAGTATAAAAAAGGGCACCCCTTCCAAACCTAACCATTCATTGTGACTTTCAACGTTGACCGAGCAAGAAGAAGAAAAAAAAGATTAATTTTGTCATCCTCCCACCAAAGATGAATAAGAATACTCATGCCACCCACCCACCGAGGGAGAAATCTAGTGGTGTGAACTCCAAGTACCATTACGACTTGGAGTGCGATGCAGTGCCATGCGACGAGACGGATTCCGTAAGCGTTGACAGCATCGATTCACACGATCAGACGGATGCCGTACGCTTGGACATCGTCGTTGTAGCACGTGTACCTCACCGTCCCTCTAGAGATGCAGGACGACCTTTCTTCTTTATTGGGAAGAATGCTAAACGTACCTGTGAATGTCATAAAGAATTGACGATACCTGTGGCTTTGCCTGGTTATTCCAAGTATGATAATCGACTCGAGACGTTCAAAGACAAGTGGCCTAAATTTCTACTACAATCCACTACTGACAAAGCTTTAGCCATATCTGGATTTATCTACTTGGGAGAAGGAGATAAAGTTCAATGTTTCAGTTGCGGTGTGAGACTTCACCAATGGGAGCCTACTGACTCAGCTTACATTGAACATGCCAGATGGTCTCCGCACTGTCAGTTCTTACCTTTAGTGGCCTCAGAAGAGTACGGGTACGATGAGCCAGATGCCAAGAAGAAATAAAAAAACATGTCGGAGGATACTTTACAAGAATACATTTGTGGTTTTACCTTTGGAGCTGCGAGAACGCATTTACCAGTATTTTGTTCCTAGTTTTAGAAGATCGTATTGGTGGATTACCTTCGAAGTTGCGAGTACGCATTTACAAAGAGTTGGTCCAGATCCAAGTGAAACCCAAACTCAAAGTCATTCCTCGATTTGCACACTACCGTGACTTTCACCGTATCAGAAATCTGATTTTGAAGAAAAACTATCACGAGTATCGTGAAGAATACAAAAGAGAGTTACTTCTTTCCAAGTCGGAAACTTTACCCAAGTACATTGCTGGCATGCCTTTGGAATTGCGCGAAAAGATTTACCAAGAGTTTGTCAAAATCCAAGTGAAACGTAAACTCAAAGTCATTTCTCGCTTTTACACTATACCCTCTTTCAAGGGCATGGAAGAATGGTCATGAGAAACGTCTATCGCTACTACTATCCTGAACGAGACTGTCTCAAAAGGTACCAACCTTGGGAGCCTGGCTATAAAAACATGCCACCCAAGATACCTACCTTGGCCATCGACCACTATAAAGAGGCGGCACGTCTGCACCTTTCACGTCACTCGTGAAACGGATTCTGTGGAAGGAAGTCAAACATGAGCCTACATGCTTTATCGGTACACGAAAGAGAAATTATACTCAAAGTGTTGAGAGTGGTGATGAACATTCCAAGTGGGGAAGAAGACATTAGTCAAAATTTATCTTGCCTTGACACGTTTGAAGAAGTGTGCCTTGTTAGTTGGATGCACCAACAACTTAGCTGTTGGAAAGATGTACGTGACTGGAAAAGTGTTGGCTTCGATGCTTGGCTACAAGAAGTACCACAGTTTGCCAAAGATCTAGCCCGTCACCACTAAGTGTCCATTATTGGACACAGCCTGACTATAAAAGAGGGGGTTATGCCTGAACTCTACACGCCACTTGTGAAACGGATTCCGTGGAAGGAAATCACAGAGGATGTTCAGACCTTAGAGGATTATAAAAAAGTGATACAAGAACTGTGTCCATTAAATTTTGGACGTTATGTGGTGTGTGTCTTAGTGACTACTTATCTTGGAATTCGTTTTCCAGGACATTCGTTGTGGAATATTTTTGAGGACAAGTGTTTGCCTTGGATTCTTTTGAACGATCCGTGGTTGTTTTGGACTCAATTGTTGTTGAGTTCCAAAAAACAATATGACCCTGTGTTCTTTTTCGGACTTAGTAGAAGAAGAAGACTATAAAAACTTGATTTTATCAGTCCAAGAAAGAAACATTGTACGTAAAGCGTTGAGAGTGGTGATGAAAATTAGTGACGCACTTCCATGTGAAGAAGACATTCGTCACACTTTATCTGTGTATAAAACATTTCAAGAAGTGTGTTTTGCTAGTGAGTTACACCAACACCTTTTCCATTGGAAAGATGTACGCCCCTGGAGAAACCTTGGTTTCCAATATTGGTTACAAGAAGTGGCTCAGTTTGCCAAAGATTTGGCCACTTGTCCATAAGAGCCTAAAAGTGAAAAAATGGGAACCTCCATGGGAAACCCTAAAAGAAGAAAAAGAAGAAGAAGAAGAACCTAACACCACCACTGTGGTTCCAATGCCTCTTGAGGAACACCACCCTTCTTTACCACCACCATCGTCGTCAGAGGATTCAAAAAAAAAAAAAAAAAGACGACCAGAAGAATGTCACCACTCCAAACAGTGTCTTTCATGACTAGGACACGAAACTATTGTTGTACATTGACGTGTTTATATGACAGTTTGATGGCTTTAGTAGGAGCCTTCATTGTGTACCTGATGATTTTACTTTGCTATTTTATCACTCGCAGTGTGAATGACTTGTAAAAAAATATGTTTTTTTTTTTGTTGGTTGGTTGGTTGTTTTTTAAAAAAAAAAAAATAAACGTGTATGAAAACGTATAAAATGCCTTGGGTTTTTTGTCTTCTTCTCAAAAATCTTCTTACCTCAGACATGGCTACATCCTCCTCTTCTTCTACCTCGTCTACCTCTTCTGTGGTTAAAGTGATTGACGAAAAGTTAGATCGACAAAGTTGGAATGCTTTGTATCTACGCCATCCATTTAACATGTTGATTGCTGGACCGAGTGGTTCAGGCAAAACCGAATTTGTCAAACGATTGATCGAACACAAAACTGATTTGCTCGATCGTCCACCTCAACGTATCGTGTGGTGTTACAAAGAGTGGCAACCGTCTTACACGTTATTGAAAGAAAGTCAAGGAGAAACCATTTCATTTGTAGATGGTATTCCTCACGAAGACGATGGAATCGTGTCTGACGTGAGTCAAACTCATTTAGTTATTTTTGATGACATGTTAGGAGAAGACGAAGAAGAAATTAAACTTTGGTTTACACGAAAAGGACACCATCGTAATGCTAGTATTGTCTACATTACTCAAAATTTATTTCAAGAAAGTAAAGCCCATCGAACCATTAGTTTGAATGCTCATTACGTGGTCTTGTTTAAAAGCCCCAGAGACAAATCTCAAGTACAAGTGTTAGCCAAACAGTTAGGGGCTCCTTGGCTCAATTATGCGTACGACGATGCCACTCAAACCCCTCACGAGTATTTACTCATCGACTTAAAACCAACCACTCCTGACTATTTGAGATTTCGTGCCCAATTGTTTCACCCTTGGGGTGAAGAAGGGGGTCCTGTCATTTACACGTCCCCTTCAGCTCATTTTTTAAAAAAAAAACTATAAAAACAACCTACTACGTCATTTCTGTCTCACACTCTTTTTGAGAGAAGATGACTTCCTTTCAACCTCATCCTTCGGCTAAATTGATTCGTGCCTTGTATGGCATCAGTCGTGAAAAAAATGCACAAGTCCGTGCTCATTTGTTAGAAGCGAGTCTTAAAGAAGTGTTACGATGGTTTACTTTGACGGCACGTCAATTACTGCAAGGCATCATTCACATCCCTCATCAAACTCAACGTTTTTTTCAAAAACATAAAGGAGCATTGTCACAACTGGCTGATCCTAGAATCGATTCACGGACTAAAAAACAAATCATTTTAACTCCTGGTGGAAGTGGGTCTTTAGGAGGGGTCATGATTCGTTCCCTTTTGAAATGGGATCCTAATGATACCCAAGCCAAAAAAACCCAAAGCACCCAAAAAGAAGAAAAGTCCAAAGAAAAAGAAAACCACCCACCAGAAAAAGAAAAGTTCTACCAAGAAGAAGAAAACACCTACCACTAGCACCCGCCGCAAAGAGGTACTGCGGCCAGGACGCAAACGTACACCCGCAAGACACCACGACAAACAACCGTGACGAGGTCTCCTTCTCCTTCGTCCCCATCATCTTTGTCTTCTTCACCACCCTTCACGATGATGCCTGCCAAACCGGACTTAAGACAAGTGTTTCCTAATTTGATGCAAAAATGGAAACCTATTTCAAAAGTCACCCCTTCGGGACCCTCGACGACATCGGCTGATCTGTCCTATGGCAGCGGCCGCCAACAAAGTACCATCCCCTAAAACCAAAGTTCAAGAAAGAACCGGCGTGTTACAAAGTTTAGTGGATTTATCCAAAGAAGAATTGAGACGATTTAATCCATTGAAAACACCTCAACGTCAAGTGATGCCTGTCGTGAAGTTGGTACGTCGTGCAGACAATCAGTGGAGACGTGTTCCAGTATAAAATAGAAGAGTACCCTGCCAGAGACTTCAGACTTACTCCTCCTCACCTCTAAAGATGGCTCCCAAACGTGCACACCGCCACCACCAAAAAAAGAAGAAAAGTAAAACTACCAAAAAAGGACGACTTCCCCCTCGTCTGACTAAACATTGGGATGTCTTGTCTGTCCTGACCAAATCCAATCCTCCCATGCGAAAACAACTCATTCAAACAGCTCCTAAAGAAATCATCGATACCGTGTGTGAATGTTGTTTGAACGTGTTGAAAGGAACGGTACCTTTGTCCAAGATACAGAAACAAAAATTAGGGAAACATCGGAACGTTCTTCGTCAAATGGTAAAAAAGAAAATACCTCTTCAACAAAAGAAAAAAATGTTGGTACAACGAGGAGGATTTCTACCTATGTTGATAGGTCCGTTGTTAAAAATAGCCGCTCCTTTGTTAGGAACGATTGCTGGACCACTTTTAGGAGGGGTCATGCGATAAAAAAAGAAGATAAAAAGGACCACCCTTCTCTGAAAAGACCACACCTTTTTGGTACCTTTGGATGAAATGGAAGGACGAAAACTGACTTTAGTACCTTACAAACGATGGATGGAATTTCATCGTTGGAACGAACAACGGATACCTCATTTACCACCCAATCCTAATCTCAACGAAATGTCTCAGTTACAACAAGAAATACAATCCCTGATGGAACGCAACAATGTGTCCGAAACAGAAAAATCCCAACGGTACGGTCAACTTTTACAACGTCTACAACTCTTTCGTCAAAAAGCAGTCGACGAAACAGCTCCACCCACTCTGAGAGATTTTAAGGCTCTGATGAAAAGCGAACCTAAAGTGGTTAAAACAGACACCGGTACAGGGATGACCGTCAAAGAAGAAGAAGAAGAAGAAGAAGAAGAGTTTTTAATAACTCCACCTCTTAAAAAAATAAAAAAGTTGGCCACACCGGATTGGATGAAAAAGAAGATGCCTACCCCTTTACCCTCAGAAAAGAAAAAGAAAGAAGTGAAGAAAGAAGTCAAAACAGAACCGATGACCCCTGTTCAAACTCCCTTTACCCCAGTAGCACGTCGGACACGTAAACAACAACAACAATCCAAAAAGATACCTCACGAAGAAAAGAGTATTGGAACTTGGTTAACTTATTCTTAAGGAAATCATCATCATCATGGAGAAACTGTTAGCTAGCCTTTATTACAATCCTGGCCATGCTGCTGGTTACGGAGGAGTTCAAAAATTATATCGAGCTGCTAAAAGTCAATTGAAAAGTGTACGTTTGCCAGAAGTAAGACGATGGTTACAAGAACAATCGACGTACACGTTACACAAACCCATTCGACGTAAATTTTCTAGAAGTACCACTCAAGTGGAAGGGATCGATCATCAATGGCAAGCCGATTTAGCTGACGTCTCTCATTTAGCCACTTACAATCGTGGTCACAAATATTTGTTTTGTGTCATCGATGTGTTTTCCAAATTTGCTTGGGTCGTGCCTTTGACTTCTAAAAGCAGTACCGAATTGGTACGAGCCTTAAAATTGGTCTTGAAACAAAGTGGACGCCAACCTTTACGATTGCAAACTGACAAAGGCACCGAATTTCTAAACCAAGCTTTTCAAAAAGAATTGAAACAAAGACAAATTCATTTTTTTACTACCGAAAATCCTGAAACCAAAGCCAGTATCGTGGAACGTTTTCAAAGAACTTTGAAAGAACGCATGTGGAAATATTTTACACATCAACATACTCTCAAGTACATCGACGTGTTACCTCGTTTGATCAAAGCGTACAATCAATCGTACCATCGTAGCATCGGATGTGCCCCCGAAGAGGTCAGCCCTGAAAACGAAGTGTCTGTGTTTGATAAATTATTTGGTTCACCCCAGAAGAAAAAAAAAAGTAGAAGAAAAACCTTGTTGGAGTTAAAGACGGGAGATTGGGTTCGCATCGGAAACACCAAACGTACATTTGACAAAGGTTATTTACCTAACTGGACCACCGAATTGTTTCGTGTCACTACCCCCGTCCGTGGACGTGATCCTCCCGTCTATAAATTGGAAGACATGCACGGTGAAGTGCTCAAAGGAACATTTTACTTGCCTGAGTTACAACGAGTGACTAAAAAAGAAGACACCTTGTACGACATCGAAAGCATTCTCGAACAAAGAACACGTAAAGTAGGTAAACGACGAGTAGAAGAAGTCAAAGTACGTTGGAAGGGATATCCACCTAGTTTTGATTCTTGGATTGCGGCTTCTCAAGTCGTCGACTATAAAAAGAAAAAGAAGTAAACTCACAACATGCCATTCAACACAGTAGCCACCCAGACGACTTCAACGACTCCTTCACAGAGTTCTTCTCTTCAAGAATTACAAAAACAACCACTTTGGGTGTGGTGCGGAGAACGTGTGCCTAAAAATCAAATCGTCTTTTTCTGCCAAATCTTTGTAGTGTATTGTGTCATCGGAGCAGCTATTGCCAATTTGAGTTTACAACAAGGAGACAAACAATTGTGGACCAATTTACTGAGCAGTTGCATCGGTTATCTTTTACCCAGTCCCTCTTTGAAATTTACGACGACAGACAACAGCAGCCATAGCAACAACCACGCTAGTTCGACCAACGCCAGTTCACCTTCTTCTTCGTCCAGTCACCACCACAATACCAATTCTCTTTTGGAACCTTTTGAACATCATTCTTCTGTTCACTTGAGTGACCCCTCAGACACCAGAACCACCTTAGAACTATGAATGACCAATTTTATTTAACTTTACCCAGTGACAGTTCCATGGATGTGTTTCCCAACAACAAATTATGTTGTTTCACGGCCAAATTACCTCAGGCCTTCCAATTGGATCACGACGCTCATTGGGAAGTGGCTTTGGTAGAAATCATTCATCCTACGCAAATCAAGAATGTGTCTGGAAATCAAACCATTTTTCACGTAGCAATCTATAACGAAAAAGTGCAAAAAGAGTTGAACGCTCATGATCCTGAAATTGGGAAAAAAATGAGTTCAAAAACTGACAATACTCCCTATTCGACCTATCGCATGAGAATTCCTGAAGGGTATTATTTTAGTGCTCAACATTTGGTGGAGACGATTGCGGCCGTCTTCGAAGCCCAATTTGGCAAAGCCTTGGAAAAAAAACAAAAATGGGTAGAGATCAAATACCATCCTGTGGCACGCCGTTTCCTCTTGCAATTTTTGAAAGGGCATGAGGGAAAGCCATTCGACGAGAAAGAAGACAAACACTTACCCGCGCACGAAAGAAAATTCATGACTATCACTTTTTCTGCTGGGTTGTTTGAAATTTTGGGTGGAAATAAAAAGTATCATGGTGAACGAACAATCCACACCAACACAGATTTCGGAGAGGCTTTTCGCACCCCTATCGAATTGAACGTTGGAGTGAATTTAATGTTTGTGTACTCCGATGTGGTAGAGTACAACGTGGTGGGTCACACAGCTGCTCCCTTACTGAGAGTCATTCCTTTCAAAGTGGATACTGCTGCTGGTGCGTACGAAGAAGGTGGAAACACGTTTCACGTTCACCGTGAATTTGTACATCCTCATTATCTTCCAGTCAGTAAATGGTATTTTGACAGTGTCCACATTAGTATAAAAGGAGATTTGGGACAAGATGTGCCATTCATTGACAAAGGAAAAGTCACGGTGAAACTACATTTTCGAAAAAAACAAGTTCTCTAACGAATTGTAACTGACCCAAACAAAAAAAATGTATCCAGTGTACCAAGGAGTGGCTCGACAACGAGGACATGGTTTAGGAGATATGTTAAAATCGGCTTTTCGGACGGTAGCTCCTATTTTGAAACCGATGGTGACTCGAGGATTTCATGCCTTAGAAGATGCCGCTTTGACACAAGGAAAAGAATTTTTGCAAAATGGCCTCATCGACAAACAAAATCCCAAAGAAGCCTTTATGAGAGCAGCCAAAAATGTGTTGATGACTACTGGTAAAGATCTTTTAGGCCTCCAAGAAAATCCTATAAATACGCTTCACGCTTCAGACCCTGGCATTACTTCACAGCAGCAAGGACAAGGTAGAAAGAGACGACAACAACGTCTAAATCCTTTCAAAGTTCATAAAAAAACACACGGCAGTTCCAAAAAGAATAAGAAAAGAAGAAGAACCGTCAGAGAATTAGACGTGTTTGATTATTAACTGTGAAAAAAAATGATGCACCGAGATTCTTGCGAATGTACCAAGTCAGAACTGGATATGTTTTCTATGCCTCCCACCATGATGACGATGCAAGAATCCCAATGGGTGGAATTTCATCCTGTATCGTCTTTGACGGAATCAGCTCCTATCGAATTTGAAATCAAAGGACAAACCGAAGATTACATCGATCTGAATAACAGTTCCTTGTACCTGAAACTTCAAGTACAAAAAAATGACAACACCCTTCCTGGGGAAGCTGCCCGAGTGGCACCCGTCAATAATTTCATGCATTCCTTGTTCAGCGGAGTAGATTTGTGCTTGAATAACAAACTGGTCAGCAGCAGTTTGGATACTTACCCTTACCGTGCTTATTTGGAAAATCTCTTGACGTACGGAAAGGAAGCCAAGAACACTCATCTGGATGCTTCGGTGGTCTGGAAACCTGACACCTCGGAAAAGTTCAACGACACAGAGCTGTCAGTACCGGCGAAGACTTCTGCTAATGATGGTGATCCTATAATTCCAGCAGTCCCTCACAATGTGGGATTCAACGACCGTCGAAAGAAAATCAGACGAAGTTTAGAACTGATGGATCGTTTGCATTTGGACATGTGGTTGCAAGACAAGTATTTGTTGAACGGAGTAGATGTACGCCTGAGACTGAATCGCAGTAGTGCCGCCTTCCATTTGATGGCTCATGCTAACGAGTGGAAAACCAAAATCCAAGAAGCCAAACTTTACGTGCGACGTGTAGAAGTCTTACCAAAAGTAGCCAATGACATCAGTCAATCCTTGAGCAGAACCACTGCTAAGTATCCTGTGCGACGAGTGGAAGTGAAAACCTTTACCATAACCGCTGGACTCCGATCCAAAGTCGAAGATCACATCTTCCAAGGACAGCTCCCCAAACGTTTGCTGATTGGCATCGTCAGTAATGCAGCCCTCAACGGAGTCCACGATCAGAATCCGTTCGAGTTTAAACACTACAACGTCTCCAAGATAGAAGTCAGTCGAGATGGCAAGACCTTGTGTACCAGACCTTTTGAACCTAACTTTAGCGACGGCCATAAAAATTACTTGCGATCTTACCTGAGCCTGTTTGAAGCCACAGGCCAGTTAGGGCGCGACACCAGCCACGGCATTTCGTACGAGGATTATGCAGGAGGGTATGCTTTGTGGGGATTTTATTTCACTCCTGACCAAGGCAGCGATGAAGGACATTTTCACCCTATAAAATCAGGCCCACTTCGTGTGGAACTTCAGTTTGCAGATCCTCTACCCGACACAGTGAACGTCGTCTTGTATGCAGAATTTGATAATACTCTAGAAATCAACAGTTTGAGAGAAGTGATTCTAGACTATTAGAAGAAGAAAAAAAAGATGCAACACGTAGAAGAAGAACCTATGGAAATAGATGAGGAATTTTGTGAGAAGTCACAAACTACCACAAATGATGATGATGACGAAGTCATTCATTCAGAACCTAAAACCGAGTTTACTGGATTTATTTCTCGATGGCCAGAACACGAAAAACAGTTAGTGTCCTGTTATGCTCAGGAATTGAGTAAAATAATTAACAGTCTAGTCCAAGAACAATGTTCTGTATGTCAAATCGATCATCCTAGTCAGATACAACACGACCAATGTATGATGTTGGCAGGTGAAGAACAATTGGACAACTATTTGGAAACGGCTTGGTCCCAGAACTCGGACGAAAAAGTGTTGAGACAATGGTATAAAGACTTGGTGAATTCTTCTTTTCCTCCTCCACTTACTCTTCTGGAGATCAGACGCATCGAAGGGCTCATTCAACAGAGTACAGAACCTATCCGCCGTGAATATTCGTGGAATTACAAGGCAGATCAATTCAAGTTTAAAGTCAGGTGTGCATTGGTGACCTATTATTTCCATTGAAGAAAAAAAATGGATACTAGAGAACTTTATTACCTATTGACTCGTAGTTCCTACACTTCTTATTGGAATCCTGTGGTATGTGCTAAAGATGAACTACCTCATCGTAAACCAAAAAACGTTCATGCTTATGTCATCAATACTGACGACAGTGATCTACCAGGAACCCATTGGATTGCCGTGTACTTTCCCAACGATCACTGTGTGGAATATTTTGATTCTTATGGATTACCTCCTTTGGAAAAAGACATCATCGAGTTTATGAGAAGAAATGCCGTCTCGACTCGATTCAATAATGTGAGACTACAAGGATCTGATAATATGGTGTGTGGACAATATTGTGTTCATTATCTTCATCAACGCAGTCTTGGATATTCCTTAGAACATTTACTGACTTATTTTGATAGTGACTATGTTAGAAACGATGCTAAAGTACAACAATGGTTTTGTCAACGTTATGGTTATCTCTTGTCTTTAGCTCACAATCGTAGTGTACATCAAAATGATGATGTCGATGTAGAAAGTTTAACATTTACTTTACCTTCCCAACGTTGTCAACCTTGTAAATATGTTCCTGTTTGAAAAAATTTCTGGTTGAATGGTTAGTTTTTTAATGTTAGAATAGTTATTGTTGAATAAAAAATTTTTGTGGATTGTTGAAAAAAAATGGTGTTGTGTGGTTTTTTTATTGAATTTGAAATAATAATGATTATGTTCTTTCTCTCTCTTTCTATCGATCTGAAGTCACCCCCCCCCCCTCTATCTATTATCTCACTGTCGATCTGAACCCTATTTTTAGGTCAGCGCAATGGATGGTGTGGTGTATGTGTTGGATAAAAAAAAAATTAAAATAAGAAATGGGTGTGTGGAGTGTGTTTGTATAGAGTGTGTTTGTGTTTTGTTTTTTTTTAAAAAAAATAAAAAATAAAAAAAGGATTTGTCAAAAAAGGAAGTGGATTAGAGATGATAATGGACATTTTATTAAGTTGGAGTTTATCAATGAGAGTCCAGAAGAAAGTTATGAGAGAATTGTAGACAAGAATCTTCCTGAAGTGTCAGAACAATAAGAGAATGAAATGGTAAATATGGAAGTGTATTAAACTGTATTGGACTTATATGAAATTGTTTTATTACCACGAGTGACATAATGTATATACATTGAATAAAATATAATTATTATTATTGATGTATATATCTGAATGGTGTTGTGTGGTTTGTTTTTTACCCACCAAACCAAAAAAAATCACTTTCCCTCTCTTTCTATCGATCTAAATTTGGGAGGAAAGAAATAGACTACAGCACCAACAGCAGCAGCAGCAAAGACAACAACAACAACAACAACAACAACTTTTGCAGTCCATCAAATAAAATTTAAAAAAAAAAAAATGGATTGTATATTTGTGGTGTGTGTTTTGATATAAACAAAATTTAAAAAATAAAAAAATGGTTGTGTAGTGTGTGTAAGTTTTGTGTTTGATATATAAAAAAATTTTTAAAAAGTAAAAAAATGGATGGTTTATATGTTGGATAGTATGTTGGCGTGATTTCATCCCTTTGTCATACCCTTTCGTCTGATAGCAGGTTTTTGGGGTTTTTAGGCAGCACACAAGGCATTTGGGATAGTGTGTTAGGTTTGGGTTTGGGTTTTGGGTTTATTTGGGTTTGTATATAAAAAAATATAAAATAACAAAAAAATTTTGAATGAGTTACGAAATTTTAGTACTATTTTTTAGTCAGCCAATTTTTTCCATTTTTTTTTCCCGGATTATTTTCAGTCTCCGCTAACGTCCGGTACAATTTCGGAAGTTTAGTGTTACTTTTAGTCTAGACCATTATAATCTAATGTTCTGTGCACAACCCCATCGTATAATTTGTGATCAATGGAAAGTGTATCAGCCTTAAGTTAAAATACATCACGGAACGTTTGGATGTATTATTTTGTGAGAATTTTACATCTACGTTTTCAAAAGAAGGATTTTAGTAGACTATGTCTCCAATTCAACCTTGTGATATTTTACCGAAAAAAGAGGATTTTTTTCCTATCGATGTGATTTTTTAAATGGAATGTGTGATTTTGAAATTTCTTAAGGAAAATATACCATAAAAAAACGTAAGTGTCGTGATATTTTTAAAGTCGGAATAAAATATTCTCTCTCTCTCTCTCTCTCTCTCTCTCTCTCTCTCTCTCTCTCTCTCTCCGTCGTAATGTCAATTCTCTCTGTTTCACAAACACACACACTAAGTTTCTTATACAATGATTTCGATTGAAATGATAATGGTATCTGTTCCCGTTTTAAGATGCCTCTCCACAAATGTTGGCAGTAGTCACAATGATTATGTGAAATGTGACGTTAGTTTTGTAATTTTTTCAAAAACTTGCACCCCTTAAAATTGTACAACGATTTTTCTTCCATAGGTAAATCGTTGGATTATATAAAATCTTGAGTTTAGTTGTTCTTGTGCATGTCAGGTATCTTAGCTTTGTTCCTATTTTGGCACTGCAATGTGTCACGAAAAAATTCTAGATCTACCGTTTTCAGAAGGAAACCCAAAAAACAAAAAAAAAACAAACAAACAAACAAAACAAACAAGCACATAGCTTTACGGTGTAAGAATGACTCGAGTATGACCCATCCAATTCTGCACTCTATAACCCGTCCTATTCTACACTCTCATTCTTGAGCCCAAACATGCGTTCATGAAAACTGTAACAATGTATTTTAAGTCAGTCCATTTCAGACTGTCGATAAAACAAGACGTGTTTTTACTGTTCTCCCGTCTTAGGTTTTGGGAAATGTTGTAACATTGTTTGTAGCCGCAAGGCGTGTGCAGCAAAACATAACATATCTTAAATATTTGGGAGGCATACAACAAATGCTACTGCAGTCATTCGACAAGAAATATAACATTGCTTTTTAAAACCGATTCAGGACCACCCTTTATCAAGAAAGATTAATTCTATTCCCCTCCCTCCCTCCCGTTGTCCCTATAGAGACCCCCACCATGTTAAATTCCCGTATGGCTCTCAAGTGCCCCCGCCACGTTAAACTCCCGTATGGCTCCGGATAGACCCCCTATGGGAAATTAACGTGGTGGGGGCACTTGAGAGCCATACGGGAAATTAACATTGTGGCTCTCAAGTGCCACCCCCACGTTAAAACTCCCGTTTGGGTCTGGTTAGACCCCCTATGGGAAATTAACGTGGCGGGGGCACTTGAGAGCCATACAGAACATTTTTGGCTCTCAAGTGCCCCCACAAAATTTTGGCTCTCAATACCCCCACTCTACTACTAACGCGTATTCTTTATATACAAAGAATGCCAGAATTGTGTTGAATTGTGTGCTCTTTTGTGGCAAGTATTGAAATTAGCGACAGGTCTCAAAATGATTTCCGAAAAACTAAGATCATTGTTGAAACCGTCAATTTAACTGTGTGGGTGTTAAACGGGGATCAGTGCTGCAATCAAACCTCATGGAGTTCATAATTACGGAAGGTAGGAATAAAAATGAATCATTTAGACATTCCGTGTGAGTATTACCAGCAGCAGAATTATTGACTTTATAGGAATAAAACAGAGAAATCGATCACTAACCCTCTCCGTGAATCCTTCTTCCGCCATTTTTTTTTTATTTTTTTTTTTGACCGCTCCTATAAACATTGTTGCCGATGCGTTATTATTGACCAGTGTGTACGGGCAAACATTTTGTGGAAAATACGATAGTTATGGGCTGTTTGTGTTAGATGAAACAGCAGCACAAAAACGGACTCTTGAGATTTGATAGTATCAATGAATATAATAATGAAAAATATTTGATGATATATCACTTTGTACTGGTACTACTGGTACAAAGTGCGGGTTTTACTTAGCTTGATATGAAGAATTTTGTGGCAATAATACCATATCTGTTTAAACGATGCATTCTTTTCATTATGTTACACTTGATTTTATATACAGAAATTCCCTGAGTAGTATAGGGTGGGTAAATAGGTATGTGGTGGCACTTGGGGTATCAACGGGAATTTAGCATTGGGGCTGGCACTTGGGGTACCAACGGGAATTTAGCATTGGGGGTGGCACTTGGGGTACCAACGGGAATTTAGCATTGCGGGTGGCACTTGGGGTACCAACGGGAATTTAGCATAGTTGGCACTTGGGGTACCAACGGAAATTTAACATGGCGGGGGGCACTTGGGGTACTAACGGAAATTTAACATGGCGGGGGCACTTGGGGTACCAACGGAAAAAAAAAATAGAGAGAAGTAGGGGAATCATTGGAAAATTTATTTTTGCTTGAAAAATGGGTGGCCCTGAAAATGGCCGTTGTTTTTTTTTTGTTTAACATACACATCTCCTGGAGGGTCTTCTTTTTCGGAGACTTCTACGAACTTCCGGACCGTACATCAAGACACGCTTTAAACATCCTTGTCGTTCAATATAGATGCGACGTTTCCAGATGGCGGTCTCTGTGATTTTAGTAATAGCCCATGAGGCTTTTACATACATGGGGAATGCTGGGTCGAACAACATCCCCGAGATGATACTGGATGACTCGACGCTAGTCCACATTTTGTTTTGTTTCTTCTGGAGTGGTCTTGGAGAAAAAAAAACCTGTGAAGCTTTATGAGACAAGCGGTCGTATATATACCCTACGATCGGATTGAACTGAATCGAAATCAACTACCAATCCAAACACGCGTTACAAGCGGGTCGGTTTTTCTTCCAATGGGAAGAGAGTGGGGGTGTGACGTCATTTGGAGTATAAAGGCATCACAGCGTTCGTAGGGATTTTACTTTTTGGACAGCCTAAGTGTGACGGAGACCGGAAAGATAATGTATTGGAGTGAGCCTGCAACGAATACCGTGTTGAGCTTCCAACCGGAAGATTTTAATTTAGATTTTCTGTCTCAAGAATTTGAGCCTGAAATAACTACGACTGCTGCTGTACCACTTCCCTCTTTGCCTGCCCTGGATGATTTTAAAAAGAAGCAACAAGAAGAAATGGAAATTTTTTTACAGCGACAGAGAGAAGCGGAAGAAGTGTTTCTTCAACAAGAAGAGGAAAGGAGAAAATGAGAAGAAGAACTAAGAAAGTTAGAAGAGGAGAAGAGTGAAGCACAGAGAGAAGAGAGCGATGAAGATAAAACGGTGAGTCTACTACTCCAAGACATTTTACGTGAGTTAAAGCATCTAAGAAAGTTATATGAATATTCTTTAACTCAACACAAGAGAAAAAGACCATCACGGGCTAAACATGCGAAACCCATCACAACTACTCGTGAGATGCTACCACCACCACCCCCACCGCCACCACCAGTCACTACTACTACTACTACTACTACCACCAAAGCAGCAGCAGCAGGAATTGGACTGGGTCGTGGAAAAGGATTGCGACAGTTGAAGCTAATCATGTCGAGCCCATAAGTTTGTTTTAACAAAACAAACAAATACCCCAACGGTCCTTTTCAGGGCCACCCAGATCTCTAGAAAAGAAATCAATTTTGCCAAATCAAGTAAAACTTAAAAAAATCCCCATTCCTTGGTTTTTTGTGTAAGAGTGAGTGAGTGCGTGAGTGCATCCATACTCTAAAATAACAAAAAACACCAAAAAAAAAAACACTTACTTTTTTTTCCATTCTGGTCTATTCTCATTTTTTTTTTACAAAATAATTCACCATGAACATCACATAACACTCCAAAAAAAGTTCATTGTTCACTGTCTGTCTCTCTTGTTCTTGAATTTCTTCACAGGGATCAAGGGTTCTTCTTCTTCATTCTCACTGTTTTCCAGTCGTCTAGCTTTCTTGCTTTTCTTGACGATATGTTCTTCTTCTTCTTCTAGGTTTGAAGATCCTTCGGCTTCCTCCCTCTCTGGTAGGTTTTCTTGTTTTTGAGGACACTCCGAAGACCAATGTCCTTTTCCTTTACAATGATAACAGGTATCTTTCCCTTTATCTCTGTTTTGGTTTTGACGTTGTGGACATTCTGGAGCCCAATGTCCTTTCTCTTGGCAGATATAACAAGTATCTTGACTTTTATCTCGAGAGGTAGAGGAGGAGTAGTCCTTTGTCTTATCGGTATACTTTCCAAGGACTCTCTGTAAAATTGTGATAGCCACAGCCGTCTGTTGTGCTGAAATTTTGAGCAGAAGGGCAAGGTTTTCTGACTTCTTCTCTTCCATCTTTACAGTTTGAAAGTTCAATCACAAAGACTGATTCTGAGGGTAAGAAGGTCTCTCTATATATAGTCTCCTGTGTGAAAGTCCATCAGATCTAAATCAGATTTATTTCAAGATGAAAAGATCACGCCCAATCTATGAGAAAACAGAAGAAGAAGAAACAAAGAGGCCACGACGAAGACTGTCCGTGCCGCCTGAAACACCGCTGGCTGAACTGCTAGCTCAAGTCCATGCTAGCGATTTCGAAGAAGAGATGAGTGAACCTGAAAAATTACCACCTTCTAACCCACCCAAAACAAAAACCACCACCATCACCAACACCTCTGACCAAGAAAGTCCTACCGTGGCTCCTGAAAATTACTATCGCATTCGAGAGACGCAAAAAATAACTTCTCGAAAATTTAAAACCACAGCCTACACTCACACGGTTCACTTCAAAGACTTCAAGTCCGAAGTACCTCCCGAGAAAGCGGCGGGGTTCATTAGCGATTTGTTACAGAACTTGAAACGACAATGCGGAGCCAAAGAGGACGATCGATTGAGACTGGCCATCCATCACGACAATTTGAAGTCGCCTGTTTGGATCGAGTTCAGCACCCCGGCAGAATTAACACCAGACAAAGTCATGTCCAAAATCGAACACGTTCAACAATCCAACGACAAATTTATAATCACGGATGGAAAGGCTACACTTTACATGACTCACGTTCCTCCTCCTCGAGGGAGTGGACGAAGTAGGGAAGCGTTACTGGTGGACGATCTTCGAAGTACCAAACACAGTGTCGTCCAAATCGACAATACACAAGACCAGATGTGCTTGGCTCGGGCCATCGTGGTGGGGCGAACGCATGCCGACAAGAACGAGAGCAAAGAATGGAAAAGAGCCTGGAATAACATTCGACGATCTAACAAATCTAACAAACAACGAAAAGAAGCAGAACTCCTGTTACGACAAGCAGGCATCCCCAAAGAGACCGTGTGTGGCATTTCTCAAATGCAACAACTTCAAGACGTCTTGGCTCCTGGCTACACTTTGAAAGTACACCCTCAAGAAGTGCGCGGAGATATGCTGTTTCGAGGCCCCGATTTCCCCGAAGGAAAATACATTCACGTGTATTACCACCAAGAACATTTCGATGCCATCACCAGTATCACCGGATTTCTGGGACACTCTTACTACTGCGAGAAATGTGACCAAGGATTTAACAATTCGGAGCGACACATTCATTACGGTGAGCGATGTCGGGGCTGTTTAGCGGACAAACCATGCCTTCCTGAACAACACCACGTCCATTGTGAGACGTGTCGACGAACTTTTGTCAGTCCCTCTTGTTACCAACAGCATCGCAAGACACAAGGACACCAACAAAAATGTGCTTGCGACTTATTGAAATTGTGCTCCACGTGTGGAAACCTGATTCGCACCAACGACCCCAAGAGACACGTTTGTGCTGGAAAGAAAAGATGTCCTATTTGTTACCAGATGGTGAACTTTGATCATTAATGTTTTATTCAAAAGTACGACAAGACAGGGAAGAAAGAATTAAAGAAGAACAAGAACAAAGTGGATTTCATCTTTTTGATTTTGAATGAATGCAAGAAACAGGCTTTCACATTTCCAATTTCTGCGTGGCTCATCGGGCTTGTGAGAAGTGCATTCAAGAATCTATCCATTTTCACTGTCCTCATTGTAGTCGGATTCCAGGAGGACGTGAAAAAATCTTTCGTGGCCCTAACACTCTGTCTGAGTTTGCTGAATAGATTTTAGACCCTACCGACGACACTGGAGCGAAGAGGACATTCAACGTTACGGAGACTGTCATCGCTATACGACCGTCATAGCTCACAATTTCTCGGGATACGATGGACAGTTTTTGTTAAATTATTATTTGCGACAAGGTACCGAACGCCCTGAAGTCACCATGAACGGAAACAAGCTCATCTACATGAAAGTGGGTCAAGTCAAATTCAACATTCCATGAGTTATTTGGCCATGCCTTTTAGTCGAATGCCTAAAACATATGGCATGACAGACATGGCCAAAGGCTATTTTCCTCACTTCTTCAACACCGGAGCTAATCAACATGCCGTCCTACCTCATTTGCCTGACCTCCATTATTACGACCCCGACAGAATGCGCCCCGAACAGCGAGAAGCCTTTCACGCTTGGTACCGCGCTCACCAGTACGATCCATTTGACCTTCAAGAGGAAATGCTCAAGTACTGTCGATCCGATGTGGACATTTTACGGCGTTGCTGTGGAAAGTTTCGAGAGTTATTTCTAGATCACGGAGACGTCGATCCTTTGAAAGATGCGTGCACCCTACCCAAAGCCTGTTCCTTAGTGTACACCCAAAATTTCATGCCCGAGAACGAACTAGCCATCATCGACTCCAACACGTCTCTCTTTGCCAGTCGTCAATATTCGGCCAAAGCTTTGCGTTGGCTCCATTACTTGTGCCAAAAAGAAGACAAATGGATACAACATGCCAGAAACGGAGGAGGAGAAAAGAAGATTGGATCTTATTCCGTGGATGATTGGGATTTAGAAAACCTGCACACCGTGTACGAATTTCAGGGTTGCTTGTTTCACGGATGCCCTACCTGTTTTCCTGACCGAGACCTGAAAAATCCTTTCACGGGAGTCAGCATGGAAGCCTTGTACGAACAGACTTACCAACGACGACTCAAGTTAGAAAGTCAAGGATACCAAGTGGTTGAAATGTGGGAGCACGAGTACGATCGACGTTTGAAAACCGATCCTTAATTTAAGAGCATCACCGAAAGTTACGACGTGGTCGACATCGAATCTTTAGATCCACGCCACAGTTTATTTGGAGGACGAACCAATGACACTCGCTTGCTGTACGACGTAGACGAATCCAAAGGAGAAGAAATCAAGTACATCGACGTGTGTTCGTTGCATCCTTGAGTGTGCAAATATGCTCGATTTCCAACCATACACCCTGAAATCTTGACAGAACACATCGACGTGGAACACATTCGTCAATACGAAGGATTGATCAAATGTAAAGTCTTACCCCCGACAAACTTGTACCATCCCATCTTACCTCACCATTGCCAAGGAAAACTGATGTTTCCTTTATGCCGTACGCGTGCCGAAATATGCAACCAAGATCATCCCTGTCACCACACGGAGGAAGAACGCGCTTTGACAGGAACGTGGGTCAGTGCCGAATTGTTTCGAGCTCTGGATCGAGGATACCGTTTGTTGAAAGTGAACGAAATCTGGCACTTTCCAACCACCGCACAATACCAAAAGGACGACGCCACGAATCATCCAGGCATTTTCTCGGGGTACGTCAACCAATGTTTAAAACTGAAACAAGAGGCCAGCGGCTATCCCTCGTGGTGTCAGACTCCCGAAGACCGAGTTCGATTCAAAGAAGAGTACCGTGACGTCGAAGGCATCACTTTGGAAGACGTGGAAAAGAACGAAGGAAAAAGATCGTTTGCCAAAGTCATGCTCAATTGTTTGTGGGGAAAAATGGCCCAACGACCCACCTTAGCCAAGACGGAATACGTGACCGATCCTTATCGCTACTTTCAACTGGTGGACGACAAAAGTGTACTAGTCAAACACGTCGAAATCGTCCGTGATGATTTGATCTTAGTCAATTTCGAAGAAGAACCCAAGTTTGTAAAACCTGACAAGTTTAGTAACGTAGTCATTGCCGCCTACGTGACAGCCCATGCTCGTTTGAAGTTGGGAGATCGTGTCCTGTACTTTGACACCGACAGTTGTATCTACATCCATCGACCAGGTTGCCCACACCCTACCATCCAAGGAGATCGTTTAGGAGCCTGGACAGACGAGCACCCTCAAGACACCATCCTGGGTTTTGCCAGTTTCGGCCCTAAAAATTACGGCTACCGATACCGAGACCCACAAAACTAACTTCACACCCAATGTAAAGTCAAAGGATTAACCCTAAACTATCGAACCAGTGAAGTGGTCAATTTTGAGGTTTTGAAAAATGCTTTGCTGTCTGGACAAGTGGAAGACTTTCGAGTGCAAACGTTAGAACCTCACAAGATCGAACGGTTACCTAATCACCAAATTGTCACTCGTTCTTTACAAAAAGTGTACCAAATCGTGTACCAGAAACGAGTGAGACTTCCAAACCACACCACTTTGCCTTACGGACACGCCGATCTGCAGTATAAAAAAGGGATCACTTCCAAGCCAAGCCATTCATTGCAAATACAGACGTCAACCTAGAAAGATGAATAAGAATACTCATGCCACCCACCCACCAAGGGAGAAATCTAGTGTGAACTCCAAGTGCCATCACGACTTGGAGTGCGATGCAGTGCCATGCGAGGAGACGGATTCCGTACGCTTTGGCATCAGCGATTCACACGATCAGACGGATGCCGTACGCTTGGACATCAGCGATGCAGCCCCTCACCGTCCCTTTAACGATGCAGGACGACCTTTACTCTTTATTAAACGTACACATGATTGTCATACCTACAGGAGTGAAGAATTGACGATACCTGTGGCTTTGCCTGGTTATTCCAAGTTTGAAAAGCGACTCCAGACGTTCCAAGACAAGTGGCCTAAATATCTACTACAAGCAACTACTGCCAAAGCTTTAGCCAGATCTGGATTTATCTACTTGGGAGAAGGAGATAAAGTTCAGTGTTTCAGTTGCGGTGTGAGACTTCACCAATGGGAGCCTACCGACTCAGCTTACATTGAACATGCCAGATGGTCTCCGCACACTCAGTTCTTACCTTTAGTGGCCTTAGAAGAGTACGGGTACGATGAGACGAATGACAAGAAGAAGTAACATGTCGGATGATACTTTACAAGAATACATTCGTGCTTTACCTTGGGAGCTGCGAGAACGCATTTACCAGTATTTACCTAGTTTAGAAGACCGCATTCGTGGTTTGCCTTTGAAGTTGCGAGAACGCATTTACGGAGAGTTTGTCCAGATCCAAGTGAAACGCAAACTCAAATTCATTCCTCGATTTTTAAACTACTGCGACTTCCACCGTATCAGAAGTCTTATTCTGAAGAGAAACTATCACAGCTATCGTGAAGAACACAAAAGAGAGTTACTTCTTTTCAAGTCGGATATTTTACAAGAACACATTCGTGGTTTGCCTTTGGAGCTGCGAAAACGCATTTACCAAGAGTTGGTCCCGATCCAAGTGAAACGCAAACTCAAAGTCATTCCTCGATCTGTAAACTATGCTTACTTCCAAAGTATGAGAAGACTGATTCTGGGAAGATTCTATCGCTGGCACCTTGAAGAAGAGTATCACAAAAGATACCAACCTTGGGAACCTGGATATAAAAACCCACCACAAAAGATACCCACCTTGGGAATCTCACAATATAAAATTTCACCATGTCAGGACTGTGGTCTTCACTCGTGAAACGTATTCCGTGGAAGGAAGTCAACGATCGTGTTCAGACCTTAGAGGATTATAAACACTTGATACAAGAACTGTTTCCATTGAATTTTGGACGCTATGTGGTGTGTGTCTTAGTGACTGCCTTTCTTGGATTTCGTTTTCCAGGACATTCGTTGTGGAGTATTTTTGAGGATCAGTGTTTGTCTTGGATTATTTTGGAGGACCCGTGGTTGTTTTGGACTATTTTGATGAACCATCAAAAAAACCCATGACCATTCATGCTTTATCGGTACACGAAAGACAAATTGTAAGCAAAGTGTTGAGAGTGGTGATGAAGACGAGTGGGGTACCTCCGTGTGAAGAAGACATTAGTCAAACTTTATCTACCCTTCATACGTTTCAAGAAGTGTGTATTGCTAGTGAGTTACACCAACAACTTTACGATTGGAAAGATGTACGTGACTGGAGAAAAATTGGTTTCGATGCTTGGCAACAAGAAGTGGCCCAATTTGCCAAAGATCTGGCACGTCACTAAGTTTCCAAAAGTGAAATGGGTACCTAAGTAAAATAAAATGACCTTAGAAACAATCCTGGAAGAACCTGACACAGCAGAGAAAGACCACACCGTCGTCGTCGTCCAAATACAACCCCCTGAGGAACACACCCCCTCCTTACCGTCAGAGACAATTCATTCTACCACCACCACCAAAACAAAGACGAGCAGAAGAATACTACCACCAGTGCCTGTGCCTTCCATTCCTAGGACAGTGTTTTGTTCTTGTTGTACATTGACTTGTTTATACAGAACTTTAATTCTTTTAGTGGTTGCCTTAATCTTGTACCTGACCATTTTTGCGGTATGCACTTTTGTCCTTCATGACTTGTAAAAAAATGTTTTTGTTGTTTGTTTGTTTTTGAAAAAAAAAATAAACGTGTATGAAACGTATAAAATGTCTTGGGTCTTCTGTCTTCTTCTCAAAACTCTTCCTACCTCAGTCATGGCTACATCTTCTTCTGCCTCGTCTGCCTCTTCTACTTCCTCTGTGGTCAAAGTGATTGACGAAAAGTTAGATCGCCCCAGTTGGGAAGCTTTGTATCTGCGCCATCCATTTAACATGTTGATTGCTGGACCGAGTGGTTCAGGCAAAACCGAATTTGTCAAACGTTTGATCGAACACAAATCTCATTTATTCGATCGTCCACCTCAACGCATCGTGTGGTGTTACAAAGAGTGGCAACCGTCTTACACCTTACTTCGTGAAAGTCAAGGAGAAGCCATTTAGTTTGTAGAAATCATCCCTCGCGAAGACGATGGGATCGTGTCTGACGTGAGTCAAACACATCTGGTCATCTTCGACGACATGTTAGGAGAAGACGAAGTAGAAATTAAACTTTGGTTTACACGAAAAGGACACCATCGAAATGCCAGCATCATTTACATTACTCAAAATTTATTTCAACAAAGTAAAGCCCATCGGACCATCAGTCTTAACGCTCATTACGTGGTGTTGTTTAAAAGCCCCAGAGACAAATCTCAAGTGCAAGTGTTAGCCAATCAGTTAGGCACTCCTTGGTTAAATTATGCGTACGACGATGCCACTCAAACACCTCATGCGCATTTACTCATTGACTTAAAACCTACCACTCCCGACTATTTGAAATTTCGTGCCCAATTGTTTCACCATTGGTGCCAAGAAGGAGGTCCTGTCATTTACACGTCCCCTTCAGTCACTCTCTCTAAAAAAAACTATAAAAACATCCACTACGTCATTTCTGTCTCACAGTCTTCGAGATGACTTCCTTTCAAGCTCATCCTTCGGCTAAATTGATTCGTGCCTTGTATGGCATCAGTCGTGAAAAAATGCACAAGTCCGTGCTCATTTGTTAGAAGCTAGTCTCAAAGAAGTGTTACGATGGTCTACTTTGACGGCACGTCAATTACTGCAAGGCATCATTCACATCCCTCATCAAACTCAACGTTTTTTTCAAAAACATAAAGGGGCGTTGTCACAACTAGCCGATCCTAGAATCGATCCACGGACTAAAAAACAAATCATTTTAACCCCTGGAGGGAGCGGTTCTTTAGAAGGGGTCATGATTCGTTCCCTTTTGAAATGGGATCCTAATGCCCAAGCCAAAAAAACCAAAACACTAAAAAAGAAGAAAAGTCCCAAAAAGAAAGCTACAAAAAAGAAAAGCCCTAAAAAGAAGAAAGCTCCCAAGAAAAACAAAAGTTCTGCCAAGATGAAAAAAACACCCACCACCACCACTGGCACCCGCAAGAGAGGTACTGCTGCCAGGACGCAAACGTACACCCGCAAGACACCACCACGACAGCCAGCAGTGACGAGGTCTCCTTCTCCTCTTGCGTCCACATCTTCGTCTTCACCTCCCTTCATGATGATGCCTGCCAAACCAGACTTAAGACAAGTGTTTCCCAATTTGATGCAAAAATGGAAACCCATTTCGAAAGTCACCACTTCGGGACCCTCGACATCGGCTGATTTGGCCATGGGAGCGGCCGCGAACAAAGTACCATCCCCTAAAACCAAAGTCCAAGAGAGAACCGGCGTAAAGTTTAGTAGATTTATCCAAAGAAGAATTGAGACGATTTAGTCCGTTTCAAACACCTCAACGTCGAGTGAGGCCTGTCATGAAGATGGTACGTCCCGGAGACGTGTTCCAGTATAACATAGAAGGGTGACCTGCCAGAGACTTCAGACTTACTCCTAACCTCTAAGATGGCTCACAAACGTGCACACCACCAAAAAAAGAAGAAAACCAAAAAAGGACTTCCACCTCGTCTGGCTAAACATTGGGACGTCTTGTCTGTCCTGACCAAATCCAACCCTCCCATGCGAAAACAACTCATTCAAACAGCCCCTAAAGAAATCATCAATAGCGTGTGCGAATGTTGTTTGAACGTCTTGAAAGGAACGGTACCTTTGTCCAAGATACAGAAACAAAAATTAGGTAAACATCGGAACGTTCTTCGCCAAATGGTCAAAAAGAAAATACCTCTCCAGCAAAAGAAAAAAATGTTGGTGCAACAAGGACGATTTCTACCCATGCTGATATAACCGTTGTTAAAAATAGCGGCTCCTTTGCTAGGAACGATTGCTGGACCACTTTTAGGAGGTGTCATGCGATAAAAAAAGAAGATAAAAAGGACACCCTTCTCTGGAAAGACGACACATTTTTGTACCTTTGGATGAAATGGAAGGACGAAAACTGACTTTAGTGCCTTACAAACGATGGATGGAATTCCATCGTTGGAACGAACAACGGATACCTCATTTACCACCCAATCCTAATCTCAACGAGATGTCACAGTTACAACAAGAATTACAAACGCTGATGGAACGAAGCGATTTGTCAGAAACAGAAAATTCCCAACGGTACGGTCAACTCTTACAACGTCTGCAACTCTTTCACCAAAAAGCTGTCGACGAAACAGCTCCACCCACTCTGAGAGATTTCAAAACCCTGATGAAAAGCGAACCTAAAGTTACCACCACCACTAAAACAGACACCGTCACGGGGATGACAGTAAAAGAAGAAGAAGAAGAGTTACAAACTCCACCTCCTAAAAAAATACGAAAGTTAGCCACACCGGGTTGGATAAAAAAGATGATGTCTACCCCTTTGCCATCAAAAGAAAAAAAGGAAGAAGTGAAGACAGAAGTCAAAACAGAACCGATGACCCCTGTTCAAACATCCTCCTTTACACCAGTGGCTCGTCGAACACGTAAAGCATTGCAATCCAAAAAGATACCCCACGAAGAAAAGAGCATTGGTACTTGGTTGACTTATTGAGGAATCAAACAATAGAGAAACTTTTAGCCAGCCTTTATTACAATCCTGGCCATGCTGCTGGTTACGGAGGAGTTCAAAAATTGTATCGAGCTGCCAAAAATAAATTGAAAAGTGTACGTTTGCCCGAAGTACGACGATGGTTACAAGAACAATCGACGTACACGGAAACCCATTCGACGAAAATTTTCTGGAAGTCCAACCCAAGTGGAAGGCATCGATCATCAATGGCAAGCCGATTTAGCTAACGTCTCTCATTTGGCAGCCTACATTCGTGGTCACAAATATTTGTTTTGTGTCATCGACGTGTTTTCCAAATTTGCTTGGGTCTTGCCTTTGACTTCTAAAAGCAGTACCGAATTGGTACGTGCCTTAAAATTGGTCTTGAAACAAAGTGGTCGTCACCCTTTACGATGGCAAACTCACAAAGGCACCGAATTTATAAACCAAGCTTTTCAAAAATAATTGAAACAAAGACAGATTCATTTTTTTACCACCGAAAATCCTGAAACCAAAGCCAGTATCGTGGAACGTTTTCAAAGAACTTTGAAAGAACGCATGTGGAAATATTTTACACATCAACACACTCTCAAGTACATCGACGTGTTACCCCGTTTGGTTAAAGCGTACAATCAATCGTACAATCGAAGCATCGGATGTGCCCCCGAAGAGGTCAGCCCTGAAAACGAAGTGACCGTGTTTGATCGATTGTTTGGTACACCCCAGAGCAGACCACCCCAGAAAAAAACCTTGCTGGAGTTGAAGACGGGAGATTGGGTTCGCATCGAAAAAACCTAACGCACTTTTGACAAAGGTTATTTACCCAACTGGACCACCGAATTGTTTCGTGTCACTACACCCGTGCGTGGACGCCATCCTCCCGTCTATAAATTGGAAGATAAGCACGGTGAAGTGCTCAAAGGAACATTTTACTTGCCTGAGTTACAACGAGTGACCAAAAAAGTAGAAGCCTTGTACGACATCGAAAGCATTCTCGAACAAAGAACACGCAAAGTGGGCAAACGTCGAGTAGAAGAAGTCAAAGTACGTTGGAAAGGATATCCTCCTAGTTTTGATTCTTGGATTGCTGCTTCTCAAGTCGTCGACTATAAAAAGAAAAAGAAGAAGTAACCTAACATGCCATTCAACACAACCACGACCTCGACTCCTTCGCAGAGTTCCTCTCTTCAAGAATTACAAAAACAACCGCTCTGGGTGTGGTGCGGAGAACGTGTACCTAAAAATCAAATCGTCTTTTTCTGCCAAATTTTTGTGGTGTATTGTGTCATCGGAGCAGCTATTGCCAATTTGAGTTTGCAACAAGGAGACAAACAGTTGTGGGACATTTTACTTAGCAGTTGCATCGGTTATCTTCTACCCAGTCCCTCTTTGAAATTTACGACGACGGACAACAGTCACCACAACAACAGCAGCCAACACCACGGTAGTACGACCAACGCCAGTCCACCACCTTCTTCCAGTCACCACAGTAGTCCTCTTTTGGAACCCTTTGAACATCATTTGAACTCGAGTGACTCCTCGGACGCCAAAACTTTGGACCTACTATGAATGACCAATTTTATTTAACTTTACCCAGTGACAGTTCCATGGATGTGTTTCCCAACAACAAATTATGTTGTTTCACGGCCAAATTACCTCAGGCCTTCCAATTGGATCACGACGCTCATTGGGAAGTGGCTTTGGTAGAAATCATTCATCCTACGCAAATCAAGAATGTGTCTGGAAATCAAACCGTTTTTCACGTAGCAATCTATAACGAAAAAGTGCAAAAAGAGTTGGACGCCATTGATTCTGAAATTGGGAAAAAAATAGGTACACAAAAGGGTAATCCTCCCTACTCGACCTATTGCATGAGAATTCCTGAAGGGTATTATTTTAGTGCTCAACATTTGGTGGAGACAATTGCGGCCGTCTTCGAAGCCCAATTTGGCAAAGCCTTGGAAAAAAACCAAAAATGGGTAGAGATCAGATACCATCCTGTGGCACGCCGTTTCGTCTTGCAATTTTTGAAAGGGTATGGGGGGAAGCCATTCGACGACAAAATTGACAAAGACAACTTTCAGATTCACGACAGAAAATTCATGACCATCACTTTTTCTTCTGGGTTGTTTGGAATTTTGGGTGGAAATAAAGGCTATCATGGTGATCGAACAATCGACACCAACACAGATTTCGGAGAGGCTTTTCGCACCCCTATCGAATTGAACGTTGGACTGAATTTAATGTTTGTGTACTCCGATGTGGTAGAATACAACGTGGTGGGACACACAGCCGCTCCCTTACTGAGAGTCATTCCTTTCAAAGTGGATACTGCTGCTGGTGCGTACGAAGAAGGTGGAAACACGTTTCACGTTCACCGTGAATTTGTACATCCTCATTATCTTCCAGTCAGTAAATCGTATTTGGACAGTGTCAACATTAGTATAAAAGGAGATTTGGGACAAGATGTGCCATTCATTGACAAAGGAAAAGTCACGGTGAAACTACATTTTCGAAAAAGGTTCTCCGACGAATTGTAACAAACAAAAAATGTATCCAGTGTACCGAGGAGTGGCTCGACAACGAGGACATGGTTTAGGAGATATGTTAAAATCGGCTATTCGGACGGTAGCCCCTATTTTGAAACCCATGGTGACTCGAGGATTTCATGCCTTAAAAGATGCCGCTTTGACGCAAGGAAAAGAATTTTTACAAAACGTCCTCATCGACAAACAAAATCCCAAAGAAGCCTTTATGAGAGCAGCCAAAAATGTGTTGATGCACTCTGGCAAAGATCTTTTGGGTCTCCGAGAGACTCCTATAAATTCACTTCACGCTTCAGACCCTGGCATTACTTCTTCCTCCACTTCACAGCAAGGACAAGGCAGAAAGAGACGACGTCGAAATCCCTTCAGAGTTCATAAAACACACGGTGGTTTAAAAAAAGAATAAGAAAAGAAGAACCGTCAGAGAATTAGACGTGTTTGATTACTAAAAGGCATTGAAAATGATGCACCGAGATTCTTGCGAATGTACCAAGTCAGAACTGGATTTGTTTTCCATGCCTCCCATCATGATGACGATGCAAGAATCCCAATGGGTAGAATTTCATCCTGTATCGTCTTTGACGGATTCAGCTCCTATCGAATTTGAAATCAAAGGACAAACCGAAGATTACATCGATCTGAATAACAGCTACTTGTACCTGAAACTCAAAGTGGCCCAAACGAAGGATGGTGCCCCTAAAGATGCCGATGACCTAGTGGGACCCGTCAATAATTTCATGCATTCCTTGTTCAGCGGAGTGGATTTGTACTTGAATAACAAACTGGTTAGCAGCAGTTTGGATACTTACCCTTACCGTGCTTACTTGGAAAATCTCTTGACGTACGGAAAAGAAGCCAAGAACACTCATCTGGATGCTTCGGTGGTCTGGAAACCTGACACCGCGGGAACGAGAAAGGAGGGGGTCCACCCTAATACAAAAATTGTTCATATCTTCAACGACACACTTGCGACTGTACCGGCAAAGGTTACGAAGGTTGGTGCCGATCTAACTGAACATATAACTCCAGAAACCCCGTTCAATGTGGGATTTAACGACCGTAGAGAGAAAATCATAGACCGCCCTTTAGAACTGATGGATCGTTTACATTTGGACATGTGGTTGCAAGACAAGTATTTGTTGAACGGAGTAGATGTACGCCTGAGACTGAATCGCAGTAGTACTGCTTTCCATTTGATGGCCAATGGTGACAACAACCAGTGGAAAACCTTCATCGAAGAAGCCAGACCTTACGTGCACCGTGTAAAAGTCTTACCTAAAGTAGCCAACGACATAAGTCAAACCTTGAGCAGAACCACTGCCAAGTATCCTGTGCGACGAGTGGAAGTGAAAACATTTACCATTGGCACTGGAGCCCAATCCAAAGTCGAAGATCACGTCTTCCAAGGACAGCTACCCAAACGTTTGCTGATTGGCATCGTCAAAAATTCAGCCTTCAATGGATCCCACAAAGAAAATCCGTTCAACTTCAAGCACTTTGACGTCAAAAAGATAGAAGTCAGTCGAGATGGCAAGGCGTTGTGTACCAGACCTTTTGAACCTGACTTTGGCAAGAAAAATTACTTGCGATCTTACTTGAGTCTGTTTGAAGCCACAGGACAGTTAGGCACCAACACCAGCTACGGTATTTCGTACCAGGATTATGCAGGAGGGTATGCCTTGTGGGGTTTTGATTTCACTCCTGACCAAGGACATTTTCACCCTATAAAATCAGGCCCACTTCGTGTGGAACTTCAGTTTGCAAATCCTCTACCCGAGACAGTGAACGTCGTCTTGTATGCAGAACTTGATAATACTCTAGAGATCAACAGTTTGAGAGAAGTGATTCTAGACTATTAGAAGAAAAGAAAAAAAAGATGCAACACGTAGAAGAAGAACCTATGGAGATAAGATAATGATGAGGGATTTTGTGAAGCACAACAGTCACAAACTACCACTGATGATGATGACGAAGTCATTCATTCAGAACCTCCAAAAGAAGCAGAGAATAATACTGTTCCAAAGTTTGCTGGATTTATTTCTCGATGGCCTGAACAAGAAAAAAATTTAGTCTCCTGTTATGCTAAGGAATTGACTGAAAGAATTAACAGCCTGACCCGAGAACATTGTCATGGATGTCAAATTGATCATCCCAGTCAGAGACAACACGACCAATGTTTGATGATGACAGGCGAAGACAAATTGGACGAATATTTGGAAGAGGCCTGGTCTCAGATCTCGGAAGAAAAGGTGTTGAGACAATGGTATAAAGACTTGCAGGATTCTTTTTCACCTCCACTCACTCCTCTGGAGATCCATCGCATCGAAGCTCTCATTCAACAGAGTACAGAAACTATCCGCCGTGAGAATTCGTGGAATTACTTGACAAAACCATTCAAATTTAAAGTCAAGTGTGAATTGATGACTTATCATTTCCTGTGAAACCAGAAAACTTGGATACCAGGGAACTTCATTACCTGTTGACTCGCAGTTCCTACACTTCTTCTTGGAATCCTGTGGTGTGTGCTAAAGATGAACTACCTCATCGCAAACCTAAAGACGTTCATGCCTATGTCATCAATACCGGCATCAGTCATCGACCAGGAACCCATTGGGTAGCTGTGTACTTTCCCGACGATCACAATGGTGGTGTGGAATATTTTGATTCTTATGGATTACCTCCTTTGGAAGATGACATCATCGACTTTATGAGAAGAAATGCCATCTCTACTCGATTCAATAATGCCCGATTACAAGGATCGGATTCTATGGTGTGTGGACAATATTATGTACATTTTCTTCATCAACGCAGCCTCGGATATTCCTTAGAACATTTAGTGACTTGTTTTGATAGGGAATATGCTCGAAACGATGCTAAAGTAGAACGATGGTTTTGTGAACGTTATGGTTATCTCTTGTCTTTAGCTCAGAAACGTAGTGTGCATCAGAATGATGTAGATGTAGAAAAGTGGATGTTTTGTTTGCCTTCCCAACGTTGTCAACCCTGTAAATACGTTCCAGTTTAATATCTTGTTGATTGTTTGCATTTTTATGTTTAGAGAAGGTTCTTGTTGTTCATAAAAAAATGTTGATTTTTGAGAAAAAAATCGTGTTGTGTGGTTTTTTATTGAATTTGAAAAACAAAATGTATATGCTCTATCTATCTATCTCTTTCTATCGATCTTAAGTCACCCCCTCTATCCATTTTCTCACTCTCGATCTGAACCCCATGTTTTCCATCGCGTCCGCGCTTCTAGCATATAAAGCGGTGCGTTGGCCAGTGTAGTCACTCTCGTTGACTCGTCAAGATCTCAACAACACTTCAAAAAATGGCAGCAGCCAAGATAAGCAAACTGAACGACGCTATGGTGAATATACAGAGGGTGAAGCATCATTTGATGGAGACCAACCCAGAGAGAAAGACAATGATCTTTCTACAAATGGCTCATGATCTGGTGGAAGAAGTCCTAAGGGAAGAAATCATCAGGGACAGAACGGAATGGGAGGAGAGACAAAGACTTCAGCAGCAGCAACAGCAGCAGCAAAGACAACAACAACAACAACAACAACAACAGCAGTCCAACTCTTGCAGTCGATGAAAGTACCCGACTCCAAAACAAAATTCCCATTCCCTGGTATGTGTTTGTAGAGTGTGTTTGTATAGAATGTGTTTGATTAAAAAATTAAAGAAAAAAATTAAAAAAGGGTTGTGTGTGATTGTATGTTTGATAAAAAATTAAAGAAAAAAAATTAAAAAAGGGTTGTGTGTGATTGTATGTTTGATAAAAAATAAAAAAATAAAAAAATGGATGGTGTGGTGTGTGTTTTGTTTGTATGTTTGATAAAAAATTTATGTTTTGGAAAAAGGAATGTTTTCCTTCACGTCAGCGCTCCTAGCATATAAAGCGGTGCCTTCCGCAGTCGCACCATTCATACTTTCACTCCGATACAATGAACACGGTAGAGCTATTGCAGGACGCCTGGGATATCATGGTGGGTGTGGAGTCTTTGGCGGAAAGGTTGGAGTGTTGGTGGAGATATCCTGCCACCAAGCCATACGTCACCAGCCAACTAGCGGCTCTCACTTCTGCGAGGAGGCTGGTGAAGGATGTCTTGGTGGAGGAATCGCAAAAGACTTCTTCGGCTCCTTGTCGTGTAATCTTTATCAAGTCGGCCCTCGACTTACTGGATGGGGTGGAATACTTCCTACACCAAGTGAAGGAAGATTGTTGGATCTATCCACACGCCAGTAGCGTCAGGCGTGAAGAGATAAATCTTCACACGACAAAATTATTATTAAAAAAAGTTTTGGAGCAAGAAGTAGCCCACATTAAGATCTTGTGGGCTCTGGAACGAAGTCAAAAGGAGCAAGCCAGGGAAAGAAAAGAAATTTCAACGCCTGAATTTAAACTGGATTAAAATCCAGGATAAGTTCAGACGTATGGAACATCCCGACTGGCTGCCCAATCCACCACCACTCCAGAAGAAGAAAAAATCTCACACCACCTTCCTAGGCTTCTTCACTCAATGTTGGAGGAAAAAGTAATCCTCCTCCAATGGCCCTTTTCAGGGCCACCCATTTTTCAAGAAAAGATTAATTTTCCAATGATTGCCCTACTTCTCTCCATGTTAAATTTCCGTTAGTACCCCAAGTGCCCCCAGCCATGTTAAATTTCCGTTGGTACCCCAAGTGCCAACAATGCTAAATTCCCGTTGGTACCCCAAGTGCCACCCCCAATGCTAAATTCCCGTTGGTACCCCAAGTGCCACCCACAATGCTAAATTCCCGTTGGTACCCCAAGTGCCACCCCCAATGCTAAATTATCGTTGATACCCCAAGTGCCACCCCGTACCTATTTACCCACCCTATACTACTTCCCTGTCGAGGTTTACAAAAAAGTCTTATGCATAGGTTATTTTCCCGTTTTTCTCTAGGTAAACTCTTGAGGTATTAGGCAAAGGATATGTGGAACACAATTGAGTAAATTACACAAGAGATTGTTCATCCTATAGAAGAATATAACAGAGTAGCACATTCACATTGAATTTGCTGAATTTATAGTGATTTAGCAAAGTGCACAGCAAAAATGATCTCTCTCTCTCTCTACATGTATATATATATATATATATATATATATATATATATATATATATATATATATATAACACATCTATTGTTTAGAATGGCGACAACCAAATTTCTCCAATTTTTGTATTTATGTGATGTGTTCTTACGAATACAAGAAAAGGTTACAATTTATGTCAGAGAGAAAGTGAGTTTAAGTTCAGATGTGTTCTAGGGTATGAATATGTGTGATGAGATGGTGAAAAGAGAAATGTACACACACACAAGCATACTCTTTACGACATCGATAGTTTCGAAAGGAAGAGAGATAGAGCAAAGACAGAAATTACTCACCAGATCAGTCATACCAGAATATAAAGTCAAAATTATTTGAGTACATAAATACAACAAACATCGAATTTTTGTTTGATGCTGGCCACTTTCGTGACTTTGTATTCAACATGAATGATATATAAAGAAAAAAAAAAGAACTATGTATTTACAGTATAACATAACTATTGGGACAAAGTCTAACGAGTAAACGTGCTAACAAATGGAATTATGAAACATACAGCATTATAAAGAAATTGTTGAGGCTGCAACCGCCATAAACAGAAATACAGGAAATAGATCTTGCTGTGTTTCTGGCAGCCCAAAAGGGGTGGGGAGTGGGGATGTGAGGAAATAACACAAATGGCATCAAACAGGGAATTGTTAATGTTGAGCAAGGTGAGCAAGGGTAAAGTGATTTCATTTGAGTTTCCAAAAACTGGTCCTATGATGTCCAAGAATACATGCAGGAAGAAATGGACCCCTGGAAGAAGTAATATGTACAGGTAACGGGGCAGGGGTCTACATCAATAGAGTCAACAGTAATTCGTGTCCTGAGATGAAGAATCAAAGGTCATCTTATCTCGAGATGGACAAAATGTCACATAGTAGAGCCAAGTTGGCTTCATCGGGGAAACCTTGTAAAGCCGAGACAGTAGAACACCCTCATACGCCCCGGCAGTTACGATGTATCCTCTATATACTGCAGCTGAAGGAGGAAACTTTGTAGCAAATCCGCATACTTCCTGTATCCGCTGCTGGTCTCCTGGAGCTGGTAGAGCACCCTCTTACGCTCCTGGCGGTCCAAATGGCAGATAGACGCAGATGAGTCTGGATGGAACTGTATGTCATCCCAGCAAAGCACGGTCTATGCCCAGGCATGCAGGTCTGTGAAACCCACGAGACCTGACAGAGAAAGTAGTACAAACGGCAGAATGGCGATCCTTATGAAAGGTGAGCGAGGTCTTACAAAGCTGAGACCCTCCTGCCTAACCTTATGTATGTCTTAAATGCATCTGATTTCCAGCGGCCTAATTGCCTTATTTGATTGTCACTGAAAAATTGACTGGCCGCCTCAGTGGCAGCCCCAATTCGGAAGCTATGGGACTTAAAATGGTCAGAGTTAAAGCCAAAAAAAGCAAAGTGCTCTTCTAAGTTCTGTATTAAATTCTACTATTGAAACTGGCTGACCGCTTCGGCACATAAAGAGTGATCCTGGGGTATTACCTCTGAGGGGTAGGTACGCTTGTAAATGAGCTATAGGACACGTACCAGGATTTTGTTGGGCTGCAACATATAACAGATAGGGTTGTCCCGAGCTGTGTTTGAAGTGTCGAAAAGTTAATGTAAGACCCTTTTGAGAAAAGGTAACTTGAGATAATTGTATCAAAATATTCTTTCGTGCAGTTGTCTGCATTGCTATTTCTCCTATTCCAAGAAAAGCATGAAAAGCCAACGTAAACATGGCTGAATACATGTTACGCCTGAAATGGTCTGAAATGGTATGTGTCAATGAAACTAAGTTTATCCAGTACACCTTTGTCGATTGGCAAACGAACATCGTGAGATTTACTTTTGTGAATGGTTTGAATGAGTTTTTGAACAAGGAAAGAGGAAGAAGGGTCTGCGAGGCCATTAAGTTTGTGCGCATAGCCAACTGCTGAAACAAAAGTGGATATTGAAGATGCTGCATATTTATTGTTGATTAAGTGCGCTATGAAAAGTGTCTGATTGATCACTGAAACTGGGAGAGAAAATTCGGTCGAAGTGTTTAAAGTGAAGTCCTTATATAGCGTCCAAGCCCGCTTATATGTGCTTTGTGTTGCTGGGTTTAGCATGTGTTTAACAAAATGTTCCAACGTACGTTCTATCTGGGCAAGATTGGAAGAGGTGGAATGTGATGTGAGTCAGCACAGGGGACCATCACGTGGAAACTCAAAACCTGTTGGCGGGAAATGGCATCAGCGAGTTTGTTATGTAAACCAGGTATATGTTTAGCCTTAAAGAAGATATTGTAAGAGAGTACAAATGTCCGAATGAAGTGCATGATTTTGTCTCCTTAGAAGATTGTTTGTTTATGATTTCACCTAAGGCTTGATTGTCGGTGTGGAAATATATGCATTTATTGGACAAGCGTTCTCCCCAAATCTCAACTGCGAGAACGATGGGGTACAATTCTAGAAACGTAATATTTTAATATGCCCATGTATGACCACACAGTCCATAGAAATAATGCATACCTAGGACCGCACCGTATTCCACAGAGCCAGAAGCATCTGTGTACAAGTCCAATGAGACAAAAGTCGTCCAAAGATCAAACAAGAACGCTGATCTACCGTTAAAACCGGTTAAAAAGGTTTGCCAGACCATTCAATCTTCTTTTACCTCCTTTGTTTATTCTAATGCGGTTTGGAGATGCCAATTGTCAAGTTGATGAGCCGCATAAGGAAAGCCCGCCCTGCCAAAACTACTGCGCAAGCAAAGTTAAGAGTACCTATGATGGATTGCAACTCTTTGAGAGTGATTTTACTTCGAGCCGAATATAACTGTATGAGTGTATTACATTGTTCTAGTTTGTCAGTGGGAAGGCGACCCTCCATTCTCACCGAATCCAATTCGTATCCGAGGTAAATCATGGTTGTTGATGTGGCAAATGTTTTATCCGCAGCCATAGGAACGCCGATGTCGGCACATACTGTCAGGAAGCGATCACGCTTTTTCTATAATTGGGCACGAGTTGCATCTAGTATAACAAAATGTCCAAATATGTGTCATATGTGTTATTGATAATTTTGTGTTTGCTATCCATTGAAGAGAATTGCTAAAGGTCTTAGATATCCGTTAACTGAAAATACAACCCATTGGTAAGCGTTCATCGAAATAATATCCGTTTTGCCACACACAAAAAAAACAAATTAAAAAAAAAAAGATATGATATTGCATGGGACATATAGGAAGAATGCGGAATGCATTTGATGTCTATTTTGGCCATAAAACACCCCCTACCCATCTGATTTATAAATGTAATGGCATTATCGATACCTTCGTAATAAACTACCGATTGCTGGGTCGGAATTCTATCGTTAACCGAATTGCCCGATGGGTAGAAGAGGTGATGAATAATTCTGAATGACCCAGGGATTTTTTTCTCGACTAAACCCAATGGTGAAATGTGCAAATTAGGGAATGGTTTTGTATCGAAAGGCCTTGAAAAGCGACCAGCTGCCAATTCTTTCTTTTCTTCAGTAATTTCGGCGTTTGTTTGAGCTGATTTCAAATTCTTACATACGTGCGTTTGCAGTGCCTCTTTAAACCCTACATGATAACCCTTTTGAAAACCTAGAAGGAGGTATTCTTTTGTGGTAGGATCAAAATCGTGGAGCCAATATTGCAAGCGGTCGAGTTTGATTGCGGTAGGCAAATGATCAGCCCTATCTACCTGCTGGATTCTTGTTATTTGGGTTTACGGTTCGGGGTTGTTCGAATCGTTGTAAACGAAAAAGCTGGTTGCAAGGTCGCTGCGGTTGCTGGCCGTATTGTGGTAGAACGTTAAATGGTTACGCAATTGGCTTCGGGCAGCGGATTAGTGAGTGCTCCCTAAACAATTGAAGCACTTGTGCTGAAACCTGCAAGAAAATCCCGCAGAACAGCGACCACTCTTGTGGTAAGTGAAGCAGCGTATGTTTGCCATGGGCGAGGGAATGCTTTGTGTCGAGTTTGTTTGACCAGACTCGAGTACAGCCTTAATATATAATTCTAAATGTGTGGTTTCCCATTGAGCTTCACCTCGTGCGACCAACTGTCGAAAGTTTTCATCATAATACAGCCAATCAGCGCGTTTCTCTTTAAGTTTAATGACAGTTTCCATATGTTGGGGGAGAGAGGTACTGATCAGTGGATTTTTTCACATAGGATACTAGTAAACCTGCTCCAAGCGTGAACCCATTGTCCTATTATGAGTTTGACGTTCCTAATTTTAGGGACAATGCTAAGTTGAGGACCAGTACTGTGTGTATCGAGTTGAAATTTGAAACCCGCATCCTGTGAGTTATTTAGGAGGGTAGAAAAATGTATGTATGAACCCGCCCATATGATTGCCTTACCTTTATCAGGGATTAGAGCAGACGGGAAGACCGACGAGCTCACCAATTGTGATTGAGAAAGACCCGCGGAGGCAGGATTCATTTGAATAATTGGCTGATTGGTAACATTACCTGTATCCACGGCTGTGCCTGTAAGTGAAGCTGTGGCTTGAACAGTGGCACGGGAAACCACGGATGGGGCTGGTGCGATGTCGTTTGGCATGGAGGGTCAAGGTTGAGGACAAGTTGTTGTCGGACTATTTTTGGTGGAAGGCCTACGCAGCGCTACCAGCTGATCAAATTTATTGTTGATCTCCTGTGTCACTTGGGTGGTGAGCCTGTCGGAGATCTGTTGCGTTAATAAATTAAAAACATGGAGATCGACCCAAGCTCCTTCGCTAGATGGTCCAGGTTGAGGATTGGTGGCCGCTGGTGCTGACGATGGTGCTGCCGTTCTGGCTCTCCTCACCGCCTCTTGTACCTTGGACCTTGATGATCTGCCTCTCTTCACCGCCTCTTGCGTATCCGTCGCAGCTTTCCTTCCAGTTGGCATTCTGTAAGGAATGTTGAAGAAATGGGACCTGTGAAATAGTAGGAAAGTTGGAAGATAGAACCCCTATTGACTAGTTTGAAGTCATGTGTCACCGTAATGAGGTGCGGAACCAAACGAAGTTAACAAATACATAATTGTCAGTGCATGAATACGTAAATTCATAGCCCATATTGTACTATTATGAAAGTCACGGTTCACTGCAGTGAGGTGAGGAGCCAAATTACGCAAAATAAAACCCCTGAAAAAACCCACCAGGTACCTTTAGAACATTACAGTGCAGTTGTACGGAACCAACTGGGGAAAAAGGAGCAAAATTTGACTATTTTGAAAATTACGGGTCACTGCAGTGAGATGCGGAACCCAACTACCCCAATAATGAAACAAGTACAAACAGAAAATACAGGCAAGTGGTACGGAACTAACTGGTTAACAACACAACCGATATCTGACTAATTTGAAAACCATGGGTCACTGTAGTGATGTGCGAAACCCAACTAGGCCAATAATGAAACAAGCACAAACAGAACAATTACAGGCCAGTGGCACGGAACCAGCTAGTAAATACACAATCCAGTGGTACGGAACCAACTATTAGAAAACAGAACCCATATTTGACTGATTTGAAAATCATGGGTCAATGTAGTGAGATGCGGAACCCAACAACGCCAATAATGAAACAAGTACAAACAGAAAAAAAATACAGGCCAGTTGTACGGAACCAGCTGGTAAACACACAGTCCATATATATAGCTTCCTGTGGGACGGTAGTTCTTCCAGGGGTTTTCTCGGGTACTTCCTCCACCAAATATACTGGCCGCCATGTATAGCCTATCATGTGCTGAAAAATGGCGTTAAACCCACAACAACAACAACTCCACCCTTTCCCTGCCTTAAAAACGCGGCAACATGGCACAAATGACTACCTTTTTTGACCTCGTATTTACGTTGCAAGAGAGATGCTAATCCTAAAATCTTCTAAGCGACTTCTTCTGACGAAGTCGAACCATCCCGATTAAAATCGTTTTCCTCAACCAAAAGAACAACTATGTAAGGTTTAACTTTACGTACCACCGAAAGATCGCGCCTGATAATTTTTTCCACAGTCCTGCCCTCAACTCCGTGTATATACATTCTAGAATGAAGAGGAATATTAAAATCGGGGCGCAAGTGTATGTTTCCGATTTCAAATGCCGGTGTTGCCATTTACAGATCGAATGCCCCATTACAAGTGTGGCGTAATGCATAACAAAGAGAAAAGTAACAAAAGTTAAATTGTGGAATGCAAAAGGAGAATATAAATAAATACTCAACTTTCAGGGCGATCTGTCTGTACCTCTCAGCTAGAAAACAGCACGTCCACAAAGAAAAATTCGTTCAGACAAAAGAACAACTTGTCTTGACCGCAGAAAGAAATTGGTTCTCAAAAGTCCTTAGCAGAGAGAAACCCTACGCTTGAAGCCGGCGATAAAGCATTGCGATTGGATGGGCAGAACATGTGATCCGAAACGTTAAATATGTTGTCCCTTAACAGCGGGTTACACGCCAAAGCTGGCGGGAACATGTGGACCTAATCACATCTCCCATAAATGACCTTACGCGAGCGTAAATAGTTTTAGAGGATGGGAATTGGGCACCTTGGAGCGGTTGGTCGAAGTGTTCTGTAACGTGTTCTAAAGGAACACATACACGGGACCGGACGTGCATATTTCTTTCAGACCGTACACATGGAAACAACTGCACTGGAATGAGCCACGAAATTGAAATTTGTAATGCGAACTTTGCCCGGTAAAGCATTTGTCAAATGCAAATATAAAACTGATCTGAGACGAAACCAGTTAGGCACAACATCGAACATTTTCAAACAATACTTCCATTAGATATAGTCATGTAAATTTTTGTAATTTCAACGCTTTATTTTGTGTGCATTGTTTGTCTTGTCTTTGTTTTAAAACCAAGCTGCAAATTTATTTCGGTATATAGATTTCCATTTTCTAATTATTCATGTTTACTTTAGTTGACGGAAAGTGGTCTGATTGGAGCACCTATTCACCGTGTTCTGTGTCGTGCAGTAATGGCACGCATACAAGGAACAGGACCTGTGTATTTAACGACCCCACAGTCCCTCATGGAGCGGCATGTTTCGGTGCCAACTCAGCCACGGAACCTTGCAATGCCGGACCGTGCCCTGGTCAGTGGATTCATATGTATTCACAAGAAAATAAAGAAAATAAAAAGTATAACATGCAAATGCGTGTAAAATTTAGGTTCTAATTTATTATTTAAATGCTTGCATAAATGACCTACACTAAAGTTTTCCTGTTATAAACTTAACAGACTAAAAGAAAATTCAAAATATTCAATGATACTTACCTATGAATCTATAGAAATTTGAGATTTGGCATAAATAAACTTTCATATTCATTGATAAAATCAGGAATAAATTTAAAGAAATCTTGACAGTTGATCTGGTTGTAGATTTAATGTTTGTGACTCATGAAGTTAATATATCATATATTTAAAAGATTTATATACACTATCAAAGTCTCAGTGTCACCAGACGCTTTTGAAATGCTTGTTGACTTTTAAACTCTCTGCAATCTTGACCCTGAGTATGTGAACGGTTTTTATTTTTTTAATGCAGTTCCATTCCACGATAAATAATTAATATGATTTCATTTTATTCCTCTGGAGAATATTGTACTCAAAATATTTGGTGCATAAATCATCTTAATTTGAAATGTAATAATTAAAAGTTTAGGTAATCAATATTATTTTATTTCACGTCATAACATACTGTATAATGAACAGTGGACGGTAAGTGAGGTGCTGAGCACAATCACGATGGGCTTCATTATAAAACTTTTTACATTTTTTAAACGCTTTGCTTAACTTTCTTTACTTTCCCTCCAATTGTATGTTTCAGTCAGTCCATGTACACGCATGCTAACAAAACTTTGCTATATTTTTTCATAACCTTTTTGTGCAAAATAATGCCATAAATCGTATGAAAGATGGTTGCAATTAATTGTTACATTCGCTTTTTTTCGTCGTTATATGCTTATTTGTGGCGTGCAGTAGGCATATAAGTAGCATCAACTAAATGTTGTAAAATGTTAAAAATGTCAGAAATTAATGCTTTTCATCTCTCACTTTAAATAGAAAGAAGATCATGTAGACTTTTAACTAAAATAACAATTTTACAAAATATTATTGAAATGGTGATGTTCACACATTTTTTCAATTATTACAAGTAATACAGCTTTCAATTTATTAGTTATGCGATTTGAAAATACTCCAACGTGAAATCATGATTTTTGTTTTTGCATTATTCATGTAACCTTATTCGTCAAAAATATAAAATTGCGCAACACAGATTTGTTTTTTTTTGTATGACAATTTTAACAGAGGATCTTACACTAGTCTTTAGTAGATGTAACATTCATTAAAGAATGTGAATAATGCTGTATACTGCACTTTGTTTGCAATGAGATTTGCATTGTATTGTTAAAACATTCTCATGACTTTTATATATAATTAATATAGTTTGGATTTCTCTATTCCTTGCAACGTTACACTTTTTTGCTTTAACGTGATTTGTGTTTTATGCCAAGATGTCGGAAACGTAATATAACACACACCATTATTACACCAATATAAATTGTATGTTACAAATCCTTGAAATAAACTCTTTCTTATAATTATCAAAAAATATTAATCAGCGAATTACGCCATTATTGACAATGACAATGTTTTTGAAGACCGGCGAATACGTTTGGTTTCCAATCTACTAATTTTCCCATGCAGTTCTTTTCTCAAGCTTCAATAAAAGAGAGAAGAATGGTTTCACAGTCTTATTATATTTTTTCCCCAGTTGACGGTGTATGGCAGAGCTGGTCAGAGTGGTCCCCATGCACGAAGACTTGTGGCACGGGAGTCCAGTATAAAGGCAGGAGATGCTATTTCCCACCTGGTGTTCCACATGGCAATAATTGTTCTGGGCATGACACTGTACAGCAAAACTGTAACACTATCCTCTGTCAGAGTGAGTTATTAAAAAATATTATTTCAATGGTCAGTTTGATAATAGGTCCTTTTAAGTGCACGGGATCTAGCAGGAGATCGCGTGTGTCAGGGATTGAGTAGGATAAATGCAACAAACTGCAAAACTACTTTTTAACTAGCATAAGCGCATTAAATTCTCATTGAGTTTTTGTCAAAGGCAAACACAAAACTGGTCTGAGTCGAAACCAGTTAGGCACGACTTCAAACATTTTCAAACAATACTTCCATTAGATATAGTCGTGTAAACTGTTGTAATTTCAAGACTTTATTTTGTGGGTGTATTGTTTGTCTTGTCTCTGTTTTGTGTTTGAGTTTGACAAAGACTCAGTCAGAGTAGAAATCACTTAGGCTAGTTAAAACTATATATATATATATATATATATATATATATATATATATATATATATATATATATATATATATATATATAACACTTCAATATATTTCATTTAATATTTTGATATTTCACATTTTCATATATATGATATTGTATACATTACTTCACTTCGTTTAGTGTTAGTTTAGTTGTTTATTTGTATTTTATGATCGAAACTGTTTCAAAGCAATTTCATCTCATATGACTTGATAATTCTTATAAAGAATCCTTAGTGTATCGATTGTGCATTAAGTGTTATCCAATTTTACACTAAAGAGATAGCGGTTCAGTTAACTTGTTTTAAAAATAAAGACAAAAATTGGAAATTGCCATAACAAAATGATTTTACTTCGTCATAAATATATACTCAACTCCGATCCTTTGGGAAAATTCTGATCCTGGAATTATTGTTGATAATCAGCTGAATAATACATGTATGTTGATATGCTCCAAGCAGTCAGGTATATGCTTATTTGCCAGGACGAAAAAACGGACAATGCTGATTGAAATACTATAATTGTGACTGAGCTGATAATTAAATTTATAGTAATAAAAAATGTTGACATCTTTCAGGGCTTTATATTTTCTCATATGCTGGTGAAACTATTGAAAATTGTTTTCTTCATAGATAATCTATTTAAAATCCTGTGAAAATCTGATTTTCTTTTTAGAAGCATCTGTTTCTAAAAATAGGTTATGTAATCAATAACCGGAGAGGACCATTCAGTTTTGATGAATCTTTAAATGATTGTGCATACAATTACTATTATCAAACTTTAAATTTTGAAAAAGACATTTAAGATCTTTAATAAAATAATCAGAACTTTAGAATCAGACACTGTTGATTTTTAGGCTATAGATAATTGGTTTTGCCTGCAGTTTTCTGATCGGTAAATCAAATGGTATAGTTTCCATTGTCTCCATTAAATTATTATTATTAGTAGTAGTAGTAATATTAGCATTATTAATAATATTATTATATTATTTACAAGGTCTTATCGAGTGGGTGTTCAGACAATATTATTTTCTCTCATTTTGGCTTCTTAATCGCAAATCATCAATTTACTATTCATAATTTGAACATTTTGGACCCAATGAACTTGTGTATCTTCGTTATTTTAATAATTTAAAGAACAGTGGGTTTTCATTCTTATACTACAATGTTCCGCACATCAACGTCTACAATTACAATGCATTCTGCGACAACCCTCGGTACTCTTATATTGTTGTAGTGACTGATGATTAATCAACAAATTGTAAGCCGACTGCGAAGTCATAACAGCTGTTAATCTGAATTCGCTTTTATTTGTGGTGAACCAATTTTATTGGATTTCACTGTTGATTCAAAACCACAAATTTCGATCGCCAACGATAAGTGGTCTGTGATTTGCAACAAAAGACACATTCACAAAATTAAGTAGCCACGAAAAGGTAATGTAAAAATGGATACATATATATGAAATAAATGAATGCACAGTACTCCTTAATCAATGTTGTCATATACATTGCATGTAAAACTGGATATCTATGAAATAAATGAATGCACAGTACTCCTTAATCAATGTTGTCATAGACATTGGAGTGCCAGATCCAGGAATATCGTTTGGGGGTGGGGGTCGCGCGTCAAGAAGTAGACAAGGAGTTTGTGGAATGGAACCCTGTTGGGGGCCTAGGGAGCTCCTGAAGCTCCTGCTTTTTAATCGTTTCTAGGGCATAGTTTTAACCATCTAACTGTAACGAAAACTTGCCCTCGGAAACGTTCCAGTTGTTTCGAGCTAATTTTTTATTTTAGCCGAGTTGGGGGGGGGGGAATGCGCGTTGTAAATATTTATATATATAGACACACACACACACACACACACACACACACACACACACACACACACACATATATATATATATATATATATATATATATATATATATATATATATATATATGTATAGGGGACGTTATGAAAAATATTTGCGACATTTGCACTGAAATACATTCGAAACAGCGTCGTCTCTTTACATTGCAAGTATAATATCTTTACCTCTCAGAAAGAGGCTCGAAAGTAATCGTAGTAATGCTTCCCAAATCGGGAAGTTTTTGTCGGACGAAGATCCAAGTACGTAAGAATAGATCTTCATAATGAAAGATTCACGCTGAAAATAACTACAACTTACGTTGCTATTAGTGATGATGTGACATTAATGAGGTTATTATTACGTAATAACAAGAACAGGCATAAGGGCAGTTCAAAATGGTCAGTATTTATATCCAAATCTTGTTTGGGTTTTTTTCTAGCATGCGACGGAAAAAGCCGGTGACGTTCTGAGTGGACTGATGTGGTCACTTGCATGGAGAAATATTAAACTGGATCGCGAGTATTCACCCTTCTAAGTAATAATTTGGAAAGCTACTAATTTTCTTAATTTTCCAAATTATTTTACACTTCCAGAGGATGGTGTGTGGAGTGATTGGGAGGCCTGGTCTTCATGTAGCAAGTCTTGTGAAAACGGGACACGGTCTAGAACTAGGCTGTGTCGATTTGACACAACAGTCCCGCATGGAAGAGACTGTCCTGGTGATACCAAAGAGTCGATATTTTGTAATACAGAACGCTGTCCAAGTGAGTAAAGAATTAAATAAATGGACCGTAAACTCCTTGGGTCTAATACTTTTTCTTTGCTGTTTTAATGGATGTTATCTCCTAATTATATTTCTTTAACTGTGTACAGTTCTTGCTCATCTGAGAAGAGGAAGTAAATTGGCCATGCAATTGTATCCATCCACACAACTAGATATAACGAAGCATGTTACTGGGATACAAATGGAAAAAAGCCGGTTATATTATCTATGCAATTTTAGATATATGTTGTTCTAATGGTACTAACATTATGAGAAATCATGCTAAAATTAGGGTTTTCTGGAATCCCCGAATAACAATATTATTAAAAGTTGAACAAGTTTAGAGCACATCATCATGTTGACTTATTTAATGTTGATAAAATCTTTATATACAAGATGGTCGCATAGAGCAAATTATTATTATTATTATTATTATTATTATTATTATTATTATTAATTATTACCAAGGTCGAGTGGTGTATCAGGCAATAGTTTTCTTGGGGGTTTCATTGTTGCTTCCTATCCACATATAACTAATTTATCGTTTTTCAATGTAGTAGCGTCTAGGAGATTTCTTAATATTTATCTGTTGATCATTTTGGACCTAAACTTATAAGAAATCATATTAAAAATCATGATCTGCTAGAATCCATTCATACAGATATATTAATAAAGTATACGCCGGTGTGGTCATATACACACCTTTCTTGATCTTAAATATTAATTGTTGTTGTAAAATTCAATACTCAAGTAGTTTTACCAAAGTCTGTTAAATCCTGACTGTTGAGTAAGTTGCACCTTAGCTGTTACCAAAAAACTTCCAGACGAAAATAATCGATCGCTATTGACTTTTTCAATGGCAAACTGGCACTAAATTGGGTCAAGGAAAGCAGACGTCGGGTATAATCATTACCAGTACAGGGGGTAGCTCAATTGTTTCCAATACAAGGTGCTTTATTGTGACCTAAAAAATCAGCATTGATGAAGAATATGTTCGTTTTAACTTAAATGAAACATTAGTTTCAAATTAGATGATCATACATTTTTTAGAATTTCTGTGTCTTGTCTACTAAGAACCAAGTCCCCCTCCTCTCCATGTGTATACATGACACACATACAATATATTAGGCGGCTTTTTTCAATGCTTGCTCACTTTGGAGAGGAGAGAAGCGTTGTATGCTTTAGGTGGCTAGCCGATAATTTACTAATTTTAAGTGGTGATGGCTTATGGTCTGAATATTAATCACTACTACGTTATATATAGTACTCAGTAAACCATAGTTATCTCTCTTGAGGAGTCCAACATATGTTAATCTTTTCTTATTCATACTCAGTAAACCATAGTTATCTCTCTTGACTAGTCCAAAATATGTTAATCTTTTCTTATTCTACTTTATTTTCATCAGTTACCTGTGCAACTTGTGGAGACAATCCTCCAGATTTGTGTGAATTGCTGTTTGAACACGATACATCCTGCCCAGATCCGTATTGTGTTAATATAATTAGAAACCCAGATACTGGTCGAAGACTTGTGGAGAGGAAGTAAGTTACTCTTTCGCTGTACATTCTCTCTCCCCCCCCCTCTCTCCCTCCCTCTCTCTCTCTCTCTCTCTCTCTCTCTCTCTCTCTCATTTATAAAATCTCAATTGTATATATATATAACTGACAACAAACAGTGCCAAACTAGTTTTTAACTAGCCTAATATTTATCTACAAAAAGAGGAGCGATATCGCCATCTATCTTGCTAATGTAAAGTGGTGTAACCATCTATTAGATCCCTGCTAATTCATTGTTTATGTAGTCACAGTATTAATAATAATAGGAAAAAAAGTTGTTGTAATTATATGTAAGTGAATAATGAACTAAACGAACGAATAATTCAATTGAAAAAGAAAAAGTGGGGACTCTAAACAGATGAAGATTTTATTTGCGTGTGGATGCATTTTTATAGTTTCTTTGGTTAAGCAGTTTAGTTTCAGTGTTCTTCGGCGGCGTATCCAGTAAGATTCTTTTTCTTTCCTTTTTTCTGAACTCCGGTTGCTGTTGTGAGCAATTGCAGTTAGTATTATTTCACTGAAAGTATGGCCAGGGGAAGAGAGGTGTTCTGGAACTGGACTTCTGTCCAGCTTTTTGTCATCCAATCAGATCTGTAAGGATTGATCCTTTTATGTAGCCTTTTGGGTTTTCCTACATACGCAGATGTTACATGTGATGAAATAAATTACATTCTTTATTTTGCAAGTTCTGTTTGAACCATGCATGTTTCCTGTGCTAGATAATGTGTTGGTCAATATCATATGGGACCAGATGTGCCAGTATGGTCTTCGCGTGTGATTGGCTTTAGCTTTGCTCTGACTAGGATGTCTCTGATGTTGTTCTGTCTGCGGTAGGCTACTACTAGTTTGTTTGGGAGGATAAACTTTAGTGTGCCTCACGACTCCACGATTCGCCAGTACTTCTGGGTAATTTTAACTACATTTGGTTTGTCCTATTATCTGTAGGTCTGAATAAATTGTATCGGATTCACCATTTCCTTTTCAAAATACTTTCATAGGTCATTGTGGTTTGTTTATTTAGTGCTCTGTGTTGCCTCCGCTCTCAGGTCTCTGTCGTATTCTAGGTTGATCAATTGTGCAAAAAACTCTTCAGACCTTTTTTGGAATGTTTCATCGTCGGAGCAAATTCTGCGTATCCACAGTGCCTGGCTTTACGGGATGTCCCAAATGCAATGTACACTCAAAGAAAAAGAGAAGAGACATCATAATCAAGCCTGCAGATACTATCTCCGCTGTAGTCGTTATGAATAGGGAAGACTACATAAATGAAGCAAAGAGACAATTAAGCGACGCCACGTTCTACCAAGAACTAGACCAATATCCATCCCAGGACTATGCAAAAACTATTACACATAGACCAGCAAACTAAAGACTACTAAAGTCTGGAAAATTCGAGAGCAGAATGATTCCTAAAATCCACAAACATGAAAACCCGGGTAGACCTATAATTTCCAGTAATGAGCATCCCACAGAAATGATATCAATCTATCTGGATCATTTCATGAGACCACATGTCCACAAATTACCAACCTATCTTCGGACACAACAGATTATCTCATAAAATCAAAGCAAGTGAACCATTACCGCCCGATGTAAGGCTTGTTTGCTTAGACGTCACATCCATGATTACTAATATACCACACAGTGAAGGGATACATGCATACAAAGAAGCATGGAAGACAAGAACTGTACAAGATCTTCCCACTCATTTCCTGCTTAAACTTCGGGAAGTAATCTTACAACTCAGTAACGTTGTTTTCAATGAAACAAACTACTCCAACTAAATGGAACTGCAATAGGTACAACGATTGTCGCCTCATATGCTAATATTTTGATGGGAAGTCTGCATGGTAAACATTTAGCATCAGTAAGACTTACACCGTACCCGTGGGTATTCTTCATCGATGACACAAAAATGAAATGACAACATATCAAAAGCACACAACTTCCATCCTTCAATCCAATTTATTACAGAAGTCTCCAACTTAAACCAAGTTTTTCTGAACACAACAATAAGATTTTTAGAAAACAAACTCCATACCGACATCTATTCAAAACAAACTAGTAAACACCAGTATATTCTCCCACCCAGCTGTCATCCAAAAGATTGCATTAGGAACATCACTTATAACACTGGTCTACGATTGTTTCGAAGTCGTCTGCTTCAGAGATAAACTGTGCTATTTATTAGGGATTTTGATGTGCTGAATTCAAATATGACAATAAAACAACTGATTGGCTACTGTTTCCAAGATATTTAAGTTTTTACATGTTACGTCTATGTATATTGTGTACATAGTAGAATTTTAATCATAAATTGTAAACCTAGGTCTTTTCACGTGTTTATGGTTGCTTTACATGATAATATTTCACCTGTCCTGTTTATGTAACACTTTAAAAAACAGCAAAAGGGTTATATAAATAAAACATATATTGAAACAAAAGTTAAAAAACTATTATGTATATATAAGTACATAGTTTAGTCCTTATACAGTGTCTACTCGGCGCTTCTTGGCTTGTCTCTTGTATTCATTAAATGGAGCATCTCTTGTCACTGTCCAGCAATAGTCTGCAAGCATTGACGGGCTCCATTTGCCCTGATAGCTTTTCTCCATTGTTGCAATGTCCTGGTGAAATCGCTCGCCGTGCACGTCGCTCACTGCTCCGCAGTTCAGTGGAAAAAAATCTAGATGAGAGTGCAAAAAATGTATCTTTAGTGACATGTTGCAACCAATGCTTTTGTATGCCTTGAGGAGGTTTTCCACCAACTCCCTGTAGTTGTCTGCCTTGTTGTTTCCGAGAAAAGTTGTTGCCACTAACTGGAAGGCTTTCCATGCCGTCTTTTCCTTGCCACGCAGTGCACGGTGAAATGCATCATCTGGAAGAAGTTCACGAATCTGAGTGAACCAACAAAGACACCTTCCTTTATCTTAGCTTCACTTAACCTTGAAAATTTTCCACAGAGGTACTTGAAAGCTGCTTGTGTTTTGTCCATGGCCTTAACAAAGTTCTTCATCAGACCCAGTTTGATGTGCAAGGGTGGTAACACAATCTTCCTTGATTCAACAAGTGGTGGATGCTGAACACTTTTCATTCCAGGCTCCAATGACTGTCGGAGTTGCCAATCTCTCTTGATGAAGTGGGAATCTCTCGCACGACTATCCCATTCGCAGAGAAAACAGCAGTACTTTGTGTATCCAGTCTGCAGACCAAGCAAGAGAGCAAGAACCTTGAAATCGCCACAAAGCTGCCACTGATGTTGGTCATAGTTTATGCACCTCAAAAGTTTTTTCATGTTTTCATAGGTTTCCTTCATATGGACTGCATGACCAACTGGAATTGATGGCAAAACACTGCCATTATGCAGCAAAACACCTTTAAGACTCGTCTCGATGAATCAATGAACAGTCTCCACTCATCTGGATTATGAACGATGTTGAGGGCTGCCATCACACCATCGATGTTGTTGCAGGCTACAAGATCACCTTGCATGAAGAAGAATGGGACGAGATCCTTTTGGCGGTCACGGAAGATGGAAACCCTAACATCACCTGCGAGGAGATTCCACTGCTGTAGTCTGGAGCCCAACAGCTCTGCCTTACTCTTGGGTAGTTCCAAATCCCTGACAAGGTCATTCAGTTCACCTTGTGTTATGAGGTGTGGTTCAGAGGAGGAGGATGGGAGACAATATGGGTCATGTGACATTGATGGTTCAGGACTAGAAGTTTCATCCTCTTCCTCGTCTGACTCAAGTGAGAATGATTTTGGTGCATCAGGAACCGGCAGTCCTTCTCCGTGGAGTACTGGGGGTACAGCTGACGGAATGTTTGGATAATGCACAGTACACTTTTTATTCTTTGACACACCTTTCCCAACTGGAGGCACCATGCAGAAGTAACAATTGCTGATATGATCTGTTGGCTCTCTCCACACTACTGGCACTGCAAAAAGGCATATATTTCCTTTTCCTGTTCAACCACTGGCGAAGATTTGTTGCACAAGTGTTGCAGCATATCTGTGGGGCCCACATCTTGTTCGGATCTCCAATTGTGCAGCCAAAATAAAGGTGATAGGCTTTCTTAACCATAGTGGTTATACTGCGCTTTTGTGATGCAAAAGTCACATCCCCACAAACATAGCAGAAGTTATCTGCATTGTTCACACAAGTACGAGGCATCTCTGGACACTTTGGCTAAACAGAAATGTGTCCCTTTGCAAAATCAAATACTGACAAATAAGAGAGCACGACACTGTATGATTTGTAGGGCTGATATAGGGCAATTTCTTCAGCAGAGTGATGTAAGCTTAGTTATGATTGCATCATCCATGACTTCTAGGAATAACATGATGCAATTCATATCATGTATGACACAATACCAGCTTCAGATTGTATCATTCATTGTTTTGCCTAAAAGGCAAGTACTGTCCAAACCCAGTCATAGATTTATTCATAGATCCAGTCAAAGATGTATTTTAGTCATTTCTGGTTTAAATTGAGATCCCTTCCCTTTATAACTCACTTATCCTCGGCCATTCCCAAGTCAAGGGTCGTATATACTAACCGAGTATAATATCTTTAAAACTAGAACCAAGCAACAATTTTAAGCATCATTTTCGTTCTCAGTGACCCAGAATTAGTAAAGTTTGACAACATTTATTGCGGAAGCATTTTGGCTGTAGACCAGTGTAACCAGGTAATGAGGATACGCAGAATTTGCTCCGAGGATGAAACATTCCCCCCAAAAAGTTCTGAAGATTTATCTGAATATTTTATGAATTGAGTCTACGACAGAGTCTTCATAGCGACATCACCACAGAGGGCTAGGCAAACATACCACAATGACCTCCTCAAATAGAGAGAAAAGAAAAAGGTTGCCTGGATACCATTTATCCTGACCTACCATCCAGACAACCCAAAAGGAGGTCAAATCATCCAGAAAGACTGTTCCATCTTGGAATCGTGCGACACACTAAAGTTAATCCTCCCTCCTTCCGAACAAACCAATAGTCGCCTACCCAGACCAAAAAAAAATCAAAAAAATCAGAGATATCTTAGTCAGAGAAAAGCTAATGCCAATCAGAAGCCAAGACCATGATGGCACAGCTGGTCCAAAATCTGTCAACATATGACAGAGACCAACACATTTTCTAGCACAATGACGAGCGAGAACAACCGAACAAGCAAAGCATAGAATGTAATTTATCTCACCACGTGTGAGTTCTGAGGCCTTCAGTATGTCAGAAACAAAACGAAAAGCTACAAAAAAGGATCAATCTACACAGGTCTGATTGGACGACAAACAAGCTGGACAGAAGTTCATACATTCAGTGATATAATACTAACTGCAATTGCTCACAACAGCAACTGGAGTTCCGAAACCAGGAAAAAAAAGTAATCTTACTGGATACGCCGCCTAAGAACACTGAATCCAAGCGGCTTAAGCCAAGAAAATTCCAAAAGTGCATCCACACGCAAATAATATCATCATTTGCTTAGAGCTCCCATTTTTTTCACTTAAATAATCCCTTCATTTAGATCATTATTCACTCACTCGTCTAAAATTGCTACTGTTGTTTGTAGTTCTTGTTGGTATTGAATTATTGTTGTTGTTGTTGTGGTTATTACTGTCATTGGATCATTACATAAGCAATGATTTATCCGGATATAATCTAAGGTTATACCATTTTACATTAGCAAAATAGATAGTGCTATTGCTTCTCTTTTGTAGGTGAATACCAACTATGTTGCCATTTTTTAATCGGAGTTCAAACCAATTAGAGTTGACATCTAAAATGTTCAAACAATGCTTACATTAGACACAGTCATTTAAACTTATGTAAATTCAACGCTTTCTTGTGTGTTTATTATTTGTCTTGTTTGACTCTGTTTTGTAATTGCCTTCGACAAAGCCGCAGCAAGTGTCGACGAACGTGCTTAGGCTAGTTACAAACTAGTTGAGCACTGTTCTTTGTCCGTTTTTTTTTTTTTGTTTGTTTTTTGTACAATTTATTTTAATCCTGACACATTCAATCCCTTACTGGATCCAGTCCACTACTTGAAAGGACTATTATGGTAAACTGCATAGTAAATTTTAGCATCAGCGAGACCTACCCCGTACCAGTGGGTACGCTTCATCGATAACACAGAAATGAAATAACAACATATAAGAGAAAATCTGGATAATTTCATATCAAAATCAAACAACTTCCATCCTTCAATACAATTTACGGGAGAAGTCTCCAACTCAAACCACGTTTTTCTGAACACAACAATAAGACTGTTAGAAAACAAACTCCACACTTATATCTATTCAAAACCAACTGGTAATCACCAGTATATTCTCCCATCCAGCTGTCATCCAAAACATTGCATTAGGAACATCGCGTATAACCAGGTAATGAGGATACGCATAATTTGCTCCGACGATGAAACGCTCCAAAAAGTTCTGAAGACTTGTCTGAATATTTTATGAATCGAATCTACGATAGAGACTTGATAGCGACGTGACCACACAGGGCTAAACAAACATACCACAATGACCTCTTAAAATATAGAAAAAAGGTTACTTGGATACCATTTATTGTGACCTACCATCGAGACAACCCAAGAGTAGGTCAAATAATCCAGAAAGACTGTCCCATCCTGGAATCGTGCGACACACTAAAGTCAATCTTCCCGAACAAACCAATAGTAAAAAAAACCCTCAGAGATATCCTAGTCAGAGAAAAGCTAATTCCAATCAGAAGCCAAGAATTATCATTGTTGTTGTTGTTGTTGTGGTGGTGGTGGTGGTGGTGGTGGTGGTTATTACTGTCATTACATCATTATATAAGAAATGAATTATCCGGGATATAATCTACGGTTACACCATTTTAGATTAATAAAATAGATGGTGCTATTGCTCCTCCTTTTGTAGGCCAATACCAACTAGGTTGCCATTGTTTCATCAGATTTCAAACCAATTAGGTTAAGACATCTAAAATGTTAAAACAATACTTCCATTCGACATAGTCATATAAACTTTTGCAAGTTCAACACTCTCTTTTGTATTTATTGTTAATCCTGTTTGTCACTGTTTTGTAATTGCCTTCGACTAAGACGCAGCAAGTGTCGAAAGTGCTTAAGCTAGTAAGAAACTAGTTTTGCACTGTTCTTTGTCAGTTTTTGTTGTTGTTGTTGTTGGTACAATTTATCTTAATCCTTGACACATTCAATCCCTTACAGGATCCAGTACACTACCTGAAAGGATTATTATTCGCCATATGATATTTTTTTCTTTACTCTCTCTCTGTCTCTGTCTGTCTGTCTCTCTCATATATATATATATATATATATATATATATATATATATATATATATATATATATATAAAATCATACCCATGCCACGAGAAAGGTAGATACATAGATCGATAGATAAATAGACAGGTATTTGTGTGTGCTGGCAGCCATCGAAATTCAGGAACGAAGAGAAGGAATTAGCATGATATAACAGCAAGTTTTCTATTCAAAATTTTTTCAAAGTCCAAGGATGTTTTGAAAACATTGGTTCACTTCTATCTCATGCTTTCAAATTTTTGACCAACTTATCCGCCTATTTGTTTACCAACTCACACATTTTCTTATGTATGTATGTATGTATGTATGTATGTATGTATGTATGTATGTATGATCTTACTTTTATTTTTCTTTCTCCTCAAGATGCGGAAGCCTGCAAGAATGCAAAGTCGATTGGTTGCAGCAGACTACCCTGTTAGAAAAGTGTACATCATTCAACGAAAACTTTATCTATACGGAAACGTTTGACTGTACATACTGCTGCACAACCCCTAACTGCAACGAAGTAACTCATCCAGACCAAAGTACATTATACAAGGAGAATTACTATGTTTTGATGAATTCATCAACAACTGAGTTTCAAGACAATTAAGAAATTGGTAACAATTTCATATGTATCTATTTGAGAATGAAGATGATACTACATTCCTTGTGCAGTCCTTTTTCAAAGATCATGATATGGACGCTTCAGTTGTAAAGACACATTCCATTTTTGTGCTTATAGTAGAAGATCATTTCTCCATTCCAAGCCCTGTTTTTGACCTCGCGTATAAATTTATTTCTTTAATGGGAGAGGAAACTATTTATTAATAGGTGTGTTCTATTCATCGACGATTTTTTCAACAATTATAATAGGAAGTACTTTAATATTATCTATTACAAAAAGCATATTAAAAGTAGTTAGCGCCATCATGTAAGTAGTTATGTTTTAATAAGCAAATCTTCCTGGATATACTCACCTTTTGTGGGCCTTGGTTCCTATATATTTCTGCAACTGACAGTTCATACCTAAGTAAATTCATAAAAGATGAAATAATGTCTTAAATGAGCTGTAAACAGTATACATGAAGTAATAAATTATGATTATTCTAGAAGATACTTTAAAATAAAGACAAAAGATTTCTCTTAGTATGTGTTTACAAGATCAAGAAAGAAGGCAAACATTGAACATAGGATGGAAATATGTTTTGTGGATTACAGACAGATCCACAAAGAGTATTAATTTAGATAATGTTTGTAAAACGGTATTGGTCTTCGTAAACTGCATGACATGAAAACGAGATATGTTGCGCATTTTAAAGCTGGTCAGGGTATATATACAAACACACACACACACACACACACATATATATATATATATATATATATATATAAACCAAAATCAAAGAATATAATACTACCATGTATCACGTCGTTTGTACACTTTACATACAGTGTTTGCGGTTGAATATTTTTGATATATCAACACGTTAACATACTACTTTCTGTGAATTTGATTGGTCCAAATACGTCTATGAAATCCTTGCGCAGTATTCCCAATATTGTTCGCTGCTGCTGTGGGAAGTTTCCTTGATCCTTCTTCTGGAGCCAATTTATTTTACTATTGCTATCAACAATATGGCGGCAGTCTTCCAATCGGTAGTAGAATAGATATTCGGAAGAAAAAAAAACAGGCGACAATCACAAAAAACGCACAGTAGCAGTTAGGTAGGTAGCAATATGTCCCATTTATCCGATGTGGAATTCTCTGAATGCCAAACATAAACTAGAACGCGAGTAAACGTTCGCGTAGTCAAACGGAAAATATGTGAGAACCGAGAATATCCTGCACGCTGTCCAACGCGATCATGCCGAGTTTTATGTAGAGAAACGCTAGCCTCTCAACTGACAAAAAGTTCTTCAACCACAGCATTCTTCCAAATAAAATAATGCAAATATCCAGTCACAAAAACATTAAATATGGGAACGTAAATTCCATGACAGCCATATGAATGGAAATCTGCACCGGCATAATGTATATCTCCGCAGCAACACCTCTAGATTTATTACAAGTTTCTGCTTCCAGTAATCATCCATTCAGACAAATATCCAACAATGTTATTTTTTCTGCTATTTCCAATACTGAATCTGTGGTGAATGTCCATGGTAGAATCGAGACACTTTTCGGTGGAAACGCTGTGAACATGTAAACAGTCACTTTGAAATCTATGTTGACTACTCAATCATTGCCAAAGAGGTCCAACCTTCTCAAAATTGTATCGGTGAATCATTAATATCACTTTTATGTGAAAACATCTTTGTTCAATAACTTAACGACTAGTAAATTAGTCCTTTATTTATTTGCATGGAAAAGAAATAGTCAATAGTCATCTGTTTTCTATTAATCTGAGATTTTTTGTTTTTATGTTTTTCAATGACGTGCAAACGCTCATATAGCTTTGTGTCTAAAGAGACATTTTTTTCTTATTCTGACCGGCGAATTTTCAGCCATTATCACAGCAGTCAGAATTCAAAATGAACACGAGAGAGCTTTACTTCGATCTGTACTCAGTTAGTCAACATGCGGGTAGAGAATGATTAGTTTAAGGATATTTCTAAATTATACAGTAAAAAAAACGTACAAAAAAATAATTTCTTTTCATGCTTTAATGCTTTAATTACATTGAACCAGCAACCCGTGATTCTAAAGTACCGATTATGAACGAGGTGTGACTACTTGGCGCCTTTGTTAGGCCTTTGTTATTTACTGATTATGAATGACCTGTGACTATTGCGCATTTGTTATCCGGTACCTTTGTTGTGTGAACGAGCGCCTTTTATTTATCTGGTTTCAGAGCGTCAGGTGATAAAAGCGTTATAACTGAGCTAATTTTAGCAGGCGGACCGCACAAATCAAACGTTATAACAAAGCCTTTGGAATACATATTAGTTACGAATTTAGCCTGCGAATTTAAACTCAAACGTTATAACACAGGAAACGTTGTATCCAAGAACGTAATAAATAATCTTTACTCTCTCTATATATTAATATATATATATATATATATATATATATATATATATATATATATATATATATATTAATAATAATAAGAAAAATAAGAAAACACGCAGTCCTTGGGAGACAATGGCGTATTGGTGAGTGTGGGTGTTGGTTAGTATATATGGGTGCTGGTCAATAAGACTGTGTGTTGGACAGTAGGTGTGGATGCTGGTCGGTAGGTGTATTTGCTGGTCAGTAGATGAGTGGGTGTTGGTGAGTCATATGGTGTTTTGATTAGTAAGTGTAAGTGTGTTGGTCAGTAGATGAGTGGATGCTGGTCAGTCAAATAGTGTATTAGTTAGTAGGTGTAGTTTTAGCATTACAGTTTTCCTTGAGGCCATAGGACCATTTTTGAAACCAAAAATTATAGCCTCAGTGGTAGATTCCCCTTGAGGCCCTAGTGCCATTTTGAGGACATAGTGCCATATGTCCAAGATGATGGCCGTAATGTTAACTCCCATTGAGGTCATAGTGCCATTTTTGAGGCCATCTCGCCACACTGTACTACTCAAAAAAATTCGTAAAAATGTGTGTGCGTTGACACAAACATTGGTAACGGCGCAGTTAAAAAAACAGTTTCCCAACCTTTCGAGCTAATATAGATCTTCGTCAGCGGAAGAAAAAAGTTACCAAAACAAAACAAACAGAAAAGCACGAAAGACAACAGCCGATAGAAAATGTGAACGATTTACATGATTGAATGACAGAAGAAATCTGCGGAAAAAAGTAAAGAAAATACTAAAAATCAGACGGAGAACAGTATCACAACGTGTAAATTACATCTCTCTCTCTCTCTCTCTCTCTCTCTCTCTCTCTCTCTCTCTCTCTCTCTCTCTCTATATATATATATATATATATATATATATATATATATATATATATATATATATATATATATATATATATATATACACTGATAGAGAGACCCCATGTCTCAACACTCAGCTCCTGTCTTCAAAATACCACCGATTTCCTGGTTGTGTTATTGAAACCAAAATCAAAGAATCTAATACTAATATATCCTTAAAGCAGAATGCTATATACTTTGAACTATTTGGACTATAACTGTAATGAAAATATTAGCCGGGACAAACTTTCTGGGTAGTCATACATCGTCGTCATTGCCTTAACCTTTGTTTCATTCAGTTTAATACATCACCTGTGGGCAAGTTAGACGCAAAATAGATGTTCTTGCCAAAGTGAAGTACCTGATTTTCCAACAGGTAAATAGTTCAAAGTATACAGTTTCTGGGATTTTTTTTAGGACTATTAGGATGGAACATAGCCGCTAATATAAGCGTTCATGAGTAGCAGATACACTCGCATGCCGACCCAGCAATTAAACTCTCATCTAAAACACAGTAACTCCAGATTCCTATGTCAGAAATCAAGGCATATATGAATTAATATAGATATGTACAAACATACACCAGACAGAGTGGAAACTGTTATCACTGGATCCTACATGAGGATGCGAGGAGGTGTGGGAGCTGGTGCTCGCGGACCCAAGTTCGAATCTTAGTAGTGGAAGAATTAAATATTATCTAACCTATATGATAATAATCTTTCTCAATATATAATTTCACTCTATATTATCACGCATCCTCATGTAGGATCTAGGGATAGCACTTCCACGCTGTCTGGTGTATAATTGAACCGCGCGCTCTCTCTCTCTTATACATATATATATATATATATATATATATATATATATATATATATATATGTGTGTGTGTGTGTGTGTGTTTGTGTGTGTGTAATTATGTATGTATGTGTCAGGGGAAGAAACAATTTATAAAACGAAACAAACACGAAAGACAAAAGCCGAGAGGAAACCTGAACTATTTCAATCATTCATTGATAGGAGAAGTCTGCAGAAGAAAATGCTAAATAATAATATAATAATAAACATCATTTGAATAACATTATCAAAATGAGTCAACTAAATATGTGTCATTATATATATATAGAGAGAGAGAGAGAGACAGACAGACAGACAGAATTGAATATATCGCACAAAGCAGAATGTAAAAGAGATTACAACATTACAAATATCACTGGTCTACAGCCAAAATGCTTCCGCAATAAATGTTGTCAAACTTTACTAATTCTGGGTCACTGAAAACGAAAATGATGCTTAAAATTGTTGATTGGCTCTAGTTTTAAAGATATTATACTGGGTCAGTATATACGACCCTTGACTTGGGAATGGCGGAGCATAAGTTAGTTATAAAGGGAAGGGATCTCAATTTAAACCAGAAATGACTAAAATATATCATTGACTGGATCTATGAATAAATCTATGACTGGATTTGGACAGAACTTGCTTTTTAGGCAAAACAATGAATGATACAATCTGAAGCTGGTATTACATCATACATGATATGAATCGCCGCATGTTATTCCTAGAAGTCATGGATGATGCAATCATAACTAAGCTTACATCACTCTGCTGAAGACATTGCCCTATATCAGCTCTACAAATCATACAGTGTCGTGCTCTCTTATTTGTCAGTCACGAAAGGAAAAAGAATTAAATTTGCTGTTTAGACAACCGGCCTTGGAGTATGCGTACGGATATAAGACAAAGGTCCATGAGAGATTCCTGGTTCATTTGCATACACACATAGAATGAGACCCTACGTATCATCAAGCTATCAATACTACTGATCAATACAGAGATTAGCAAAGTATAGACACGGGCAGAACGATGAACTTATCAGTGTTCTGCGTGCAACGTAAATCATTAAGTTTTGTGGTAGAACAGAAAGTAGTGGAATATTTCAATTCTGAACGAGAATATTCAACTTAATTTAAAGACAGTAAATTTAATTGCAAATTGTTCAAATCAATATAAAAATTCGCCTTCATTGCTGACATTGCTGCTTAGAAATCTACATTGTGTCTCAATTGATTTGCATTTCTCCTGGTTTACTTAGAATCGGACGAGCTGAGAAATATATTGTGCAATAAAATCACAGTGCAGACACGGTTCTTGAAGATGACTTTTAGAACGGGGAATGCATGTGTATTTAGGTTCACTTTATTAGAATGAAAAAGGAATGGAATTTACATGGATTTCTACTAATACTAGACCATCTCTGTGATAACGTGAAGGGTAAGTATTTAACAATAATGACATTTTGAATTAATGCAGAAGGAACTAGAATGTACAGGGAAAGTAAATCGACTTCAACGCTCAGACATTAAATAATAAAAAAAAGAAAAAACAAAGAAGAAAAAAAAATGAAAATCTCCATCAACATTAATCGGTAGAACATATCGAGAAAAGGTATTTACGAGTCCATAACATCTGGTTTAGCAACATGCTGATTTAGTCATTACCTTAAACGTTTTAAAAAGGAAAGTACAAACCATGCTAGAACAAACAACTATGTGTGTAAATTTAAAGTGATTACTTTTGATCTAATAATAAATTTCTGACTCTTTGTGAAACTCAAAAAAGTATACGCTGTCACAAATAATCGGCTGACTTAGATTACCTATGTAACCGCAACAAAAGGTCGTTTCAGCTTCTTATTCCATTTTAATTAGGCTGCATTCGTGAAGGACTGACGTTCCAATAGTGGCGACAACAATTTCCAGAAATCCAAGATAAGACCATTTCTTCTTTTCAACTATTGAGTTTTTATACCATCTGAAATGTTCTTGAGCAATAACAAAAACTTTTCAAGATGGCCACATTGCCGCCATATTAGATTTCAGATCGGAACCACTTAATGTAAAACCTAGTAGACATCAATTGAAGTCTTTTAGTGAAAACCCCATGTCGATATGACTAAACATTCAGGAGAAGCAGTGTTAACAATATTTTCAAGCTGGTCGTTGTGGCGGTCATATTGGATGTAAGATTGTCATCATTTTTATTTAGGACCGTCTACGTATCATAATAAGTCTTTTAGTGATATGACTATCCAATCAATAGGAGTCGCGATAGCAAAATGTTCAGGCAGGCGGCCGTTTCGGCCATATCGGACGTCAGATAACCATCAGTTTCATTTACAACCAACTAGACGCCATGGGAAATCTTGTGGTGAAAACCACTTGTTGATATGACTTTCCGTTTAGGAGGAGTAGAGATAACAATATCTTCAAGACGGCAGCCATATTGGATGTCAAGACGGCACCATTTTCATTTAAAACCAGACAGAGATCAGAAGAAGTATTTAAGTTAAAAACCACTTGTTGATATGATTATCTGTTTATTAGCACCAGCAATAACAAGAGTTTCATGATGGTCGCTGTGGCGGCCATATTGGCTGCACGAGCAACAGCATTTTCATTTAGAAGGTCTACTTAGGACGAATGTGTGTGTACAGTTTCATAGCATTCCTCCAAGTAGTTTAGGAGGAGTAATGATAACAAACGCTTTCTAACATGCAACTGACGACAGAAGACGACAAACGGATAGTCGACGGATGACATACAATAGGCCATTCCATAAGCTCTTCGGTTCTACGACTAGAACTTTGACATAATTGCTTCATAAATGATATTTGAGATTCACAATTTCCTACCAAAAAGATTTTTTAAAATTTCTATTTGAGTTGGTAAGTAATCGAATCTATATTTACATGCATGTATATTATGTATGCTGAACATATCGAATACATATAAAAGCATACGTGGCAGGTTAAACAACGTAGAGCTTTAATATCTACTTAAGACAAAATCGAATGCTGGTTAAAATAAAATCAATATTATTGGAACAGTAATCAGGGTAAAGGTATTTCTTGTATCAATGAGAATCTTGGTGATCTCCATGTTAGTTGTGCTACGTCATGCGAACAAGCTGTTTCTTTGTGATTATCAAGAAGTACATAATATTCAAACTGGATGATGACTGTTAAATGTTTAAAGGAAAACAAGAAGCAACCGATCATCTATGAAAAGGCACGCATCTTCTTTGGAAAATTGTATTCATCACAAGCAAACGATTGCTTCAATTTAGTTTCATTATAAAAATAAATGTAGTTTTGAAATCAAAAGTGTATACTTGAAAAGGAACTTCTAAGGTTGTAATGATAAAATTGACTTTTTGATGGTTTGTATTCAGAAAATTGCTCCACATAAAAAGGATGAATTCATTTTTATTTACAAAATATACATATTGCGTTATTTTTAAAAGATATTACTGCCACAAGATTTAAATTGAGAATTGACAGTTATTTTCCTCACATCCTTATGTGGATAAGCAATAATTAATATTAAGTGAATAATACTTGTATAAAGTTGCCTCAAGCAATAATAAGCGTTAATAAGACAGAACAGCTAGCATTGAAACCAAAGCATGGAAGCCTTGCGTGTAAATAATAGTTATTTACTCTTTCCATACGATGTAGGATGATTGAAAACACATGATTTTATTGTAGAATACAGTGTTGTTTCTGTCAATGCCTTTTTGATTTTCTTTTTCATCTTTTAACAATGCTTAAATAAAGTCATTAACTCCTCACAATTTATTTGCTTTTAAACTTAGTTTTTCTGTTTCCAATGAAAGTAAATACTTATTACTTACTGATGTGTCCAATGTAAACTGAAGTACAAATCGCAACGAAAGAGAGAGAAAATGTTTTTATTATAAATACCTTACAAATTAAATGCCATAAAACATACTTTTGTACTGATAGAAATGTATCCTTCGATAAAACTGTATCCGCTTCTGAGACGTCTGTAAAGAGAGCTATAAGATAGTATTGTGGTGTGCGGGCAATGGGGGATGGGATCGGGTTCTAGTAGGAGAAAAACTGTTTAAATAATTAATGATGAACGTTTCCAAATAAAATGGCTCGACTGTTGCTGTCGTCTAGTGAACACTTTGAAGCGAGACAGTTTGTATTGACATAGGAGACTCTACCTACCGCAGCACCACTGAGGGCTGAGATAACTATGGGCTAAAAAGTATACAGAAACTTCTTCTATTGTCATATTTTCTGTGTATAACCCCCCACCCCTTCCACGATTTCCCTCTCCCCCCCCCCCCACCCCATTAAAAAAACCAGTTTACGGTCAATATCTCGATTTGGTTTTCATGATGTACCTTTACAATTGTACCTTTTCAAGAGGTAGCATGGAAGTGTTCTGGAAGGCTTCCTAATTACTATTGGGATATGTTCTGGTTGACAATAACTTGTCCGGAATATGTCACAAATAAATGAGTTTTTGTAAAAGCATTTTCTGTTATGTGTCTGCGATGTTCCAGATTGTGTTCTAATCATATTCTTTTCCCTAACACTTTACTGAATAATGTTGTTAGGCCATAACGTTTGGAATCCCCGTCATGGCCAAGACAAATAGACGATTATCCCCAGGTAACTACTTTGGCATATTCCGAAGAAGATTTTGGGCACATTCCGAACAAAGAATTTAGAATGATGTATTTCCAATTCAAGTTAAATGTACTATTCAAACTTTAGAGGATGGTACATGGTCAAGCTGGTCAGCATGGTCACACTGTTCTCTTACGTGTGGGAATAGGACATGGTCAAGGTCCAGATCATGTGACGTCGAGGCTGGCTATCTTCAAGGTAAGGATTGTGAAGGACCAAGCAATTCTACAGAATCTTGTAACAGGCAACAATGCCCAGGTATAACAGATGAACAGTATTTCTTGCCAATGAAAACGAACGAAATCAGGTTTATTGAGTTATTACTTAAAGGTTCATATTTTTCCACTAAGGACCTGTATTCTCAAACATTTTAGAGCGCAAAAAAAGTTAAAGCCCAAAGTTCCAAAACTTCGATAGCCTATACATTTAATAGAAGCACAGAACTTTCAGATTGTTCTTACCTTGCGTCCCTCTGCTAGACTGCCAAATTTTGATGACATAGGTGGACTAAGTATCAAATATGATTTTGGGGTTTTAACTTTGAGCTTGAATTTCTTGCTCCAAAGGTTATGGTAATACGGAGCCAGAGTTTAGCTACAAACTGTTATCTCATGGTTTCACAACTGAGTGTTCTCTACGCAGTGGCGGCACGATGGTTCGGCGCACCCTGGGACAACGTTCTTTAGTGACGTCCCTACCGAGGCGCATGGGGGCAATGTTCTCTAGTGGCACCCCTACTTTGCTACATAGAACAGTTTGTATGTCAGTTGCCAACCTCCCTTCTTCCCCCACCCCCATATAAGTTTTGTGAAGAATTGCCTCATTACACTAAGGTGAAGGTTAAATACTATGAAAATTTCAAATACCATTTGTGATAAATGATCAGTTATTTTTTAAACATTATTTTTTTACTAGAAATAAGGGGTAAAACTATTTATTATGTCACATATAAGAACAAGAGCACATTACAAATGAAGGATATTTATTTGAGGAAATTAAGGAACTAGAACATTCACTCTGAGTACATCATTTGTCAGGAAGAGGAGTTGACCTTGTCTTAGAGTTTCGTACATCCTTGCTTTATATGTATAGAAAAGCCATACAAATGGTTTCTGTCAAACAATTCGATACTGCTGACAGTGTACAGACCACGTGTGACTATTTTGTATCACCACAGCCGGAATTAATAATCTTTTTTAGTTTATCGATATCATCTATGAATATACGCAAACGAAACACTTAACCTTTCTAAAAATGCCTTCATTTTGGATTATTTCACAGCTTAAGATATTTGCTTTGTATGTGCATGCACATCGCTCGTCGATCAGGGGTTAAAACTTATTTTGAATAAATGTTCCATGCAATTAACATCTTTACGGTTTTGGTCATATATGATTCAGGCTCTTATTTTGCCTCCGCAAATCTGGCAAACGGAGTCACCATTAGTCGGTTAGTGGGTTTCACATGATCGATATCATGGGCCAAGGGAGGGAACTACCATTGGAGGTGGGTGGTGGGAGCTAATATTTCTGCTGGCTGCACAAAATATTTCCATAATAATTTCTTCATATTAATCATTTGTCGATGTAAACAGTTCTAATGGAGAGAAGACTGCGTAACTATATTGTTTAACGGAATCCTAATATTAGAATACTGCATATACCTTCAAAACTATATTTCCATACCGATAATTTTCAGGTAAGTTGTCGTGTTTGGTGTGTACTCCATTTGACCTCTGTAGGTCTCTGATAACGAAACTCACAGCCCAAAGCATTTTACATTGACCAGATGACCTTCATGACAGATATAAAATGGGGCAGTAAAGAAGAAGGCGAAAGGATATGAAAAATTGACAATCGATCGATTGATTGCCTGATTGATTGATTGACTGAAAAACCGCAAAATACACTGTGTTTTTGCCAATTATGTGCATATATTGCACTTTAGATCTTTCATAAACAGATGGGTGGCAGTGGATTAAAGATCTATATCATTAAATATGGCCATATACGCTGAAAGGGTGGTCATGGAAGGGAAAGGATAATAATTGTCGGTGTCAACCGTAGATCCATACCCTTTTTATTAACCTTTGCATAATGCGCCGGCAGATCTGGGTCTATTTAATTTGTTAGGACTCATCAGTACAACAAGCAAAAAGGACCCTGATCTGCCGGCGCATTATGCAACGGCAGATCAGGGTCTATGTTGTTTGTAGTTGGACCTGACTATAAGCGAGTATATACGGTAGGTTGTTTTGTGTCGATTTATAACCTCCTAATTTGTCCAATGACTGACTTTTCATTTAGAATTAGCTTCCATGCTAAATTTTGAACTTTGGACACATAAAAAGGTTATTCTGAATCAAAAATATCTCACGAATCTATCAAACATAATTATTCTCTGTGTATTTTATTTATTTATTTATTTTCGACATAGGGCATTAATAGGAAATACCTGGATATTTGCCGAACCTTTTCCCTGGTGATATCAAGAGCTATTTAAGGTATGAATATTTTTTTCCCTGTGTAACATGATCGGCGATGAATGAATATTTTTTTCCCTGTGTAACATGATCGGCGATGAATGAGGACACAAATATAAAAAGTTACATATAAATTCAAGTTACATAAATGCAAATCATTTCTAGTCATTCGGATGAAGTGGAGATTTTTTAACTCTAAGAACAAATCTGCCACATAATTCTGAATGGATTGAAAATGGGTACCATTCGTATGCTTCAAGAACTGTTAGTCGTACACCACTGAATCGAAGTAGTCGCTCCTAGAGTTAGGGTCACTCGTGTTGAAAACTTGAATGGGTGTTTTCCTGGAGATTTTGCGCACCTACCCAGTTTAATACGGGTTTTGACAACCCGTTATAGACAAACCCTTTTAAATTGAATACCTTTGTGTCAATAAGTTGTGAACTGGGCTGACCATAACACGGGTATGTTAATCAGGGGTAGTTATGGTTATGATCATAGGTCTCTTATCTAATTTAATTGCTTATGTTAAATAAATGGCCTCAGTTTATCTGGTAAATAGTCATTCCAGTGTCGGCCTGGATTAATTTTACCCCTTGTTAGACACTGAATAAGTAATCCCTATCCAGAATTTTGCTTGAAAAAATCCAACGGAAAAGATAGCCCTTTAACATCTAGCCTAGACTGTCGGATGTGGAAACATCCCTACCACCACATTTATAGTGAATGCACCCCATCACTACCACAACCACCACCACACACACCCACACACACATCCAAGATGTTGCTAGAGAGTGACCGAATCTTGCTCCCCAGTTGGTCCTATAATCGTATGCGAGTACTTACAAGAGGCATTGACATTCGGCTGTTTGCATAGTAACAGATAAGTATATGGCATTTCTAAATGATTTGAAAAATATTGTTGCTGTAGACAAACACCTCACTATTAATGTAATAAAGTTTAATATTCAGCAAAAATTATGTTACTACTGCGAAAGTTTCACAATTGATATTTTATTATGCTATTTTATTATGCTATTTTATGATTCAATTATCAGCTTAAGCGTGTATAGAATTTTCTCATTGTTAAATTTAGTTGTATCTATTTGTCTCCGTTTGCACTATATCTGATTGTTAAATTTAGTTGTATCTATTTGTCTCTGTTTGCACTATATCTGATTGTTAAATTTAGTTGTATCTATTTGTCTCTGTTTGCACTATATCAGATTGTTAAATATAGTTCTATCTATTTGCTTCTCTGTTTGCACTATATCTGATTGTTAAATTTAGTTCTATCTATTTGTCTCCGTTTGCACTATATCTGATTGTTACATTTAGTTCTATCTATTTGTCTCCGTTTGCACTACATCTGATTGTTACATTTAGTTGTATCTATTTGTCTCCGTTTGCACTATATCTGATTGTTACATTTAGTTGTATCTATTTGTCTCCGTTTGCACTATATCTGATTGTTACATTTAGTTGTATCTATTTGTGTCCGTTTGCACTATATCTGATTGTTACATTTAGTTCTATCTATTTGTCTCCGTTTGCACTATATCTGATTGTTACATTTAGTTCTATCTATTTGTCTCCGTTTGCACTATATCTGATTGTTATATTTAGTTCTATCTATTTGTCTCTGTTTGCACTATATCTGATTGTTACATTTAGTTGTATCTATTTGTCTCTGTTTGCACTATATCTGATTGTTACATTTAGTTGTATCTATTTGTCTCCGTTTGCACTATATCTGATTGTTAAATTTAGTTGTATCTATTTGTCTCCGTTTGCACTATATCTGATTGTTACATTTAGTTGCATCAATTTGTCTCTGTTTGCACTATATCTAATTGTTACATTTAGTTGTATCTATTTGTCTCCGTTTGCACTATATTTGATTGTTAAATTTAGTTGTATCTATTTCTCTCTGTTTGCACTATATCTCATTGTTAAATTTAGTTGTATCTATTTGCCTCTGTTTGCACTATATCTCATTGTTAAATTTTGTTGTATCTATTTGTCTCTGTTTGCACTATATCTCATTGTTAAATTTTGTTGTATCTATTTGTCTCCGTTTGCACTATATCTGATTGTTAAATTTTGTTGTATCTATTTGTCTCTGTTTTGCACTATATCTGATTGTTAAATTTAGTTGTATCTATTTTCTTCGTTTGCACTATATCTAATTGTTTAATTTAGTTGTATCTATTTGTCTCCGTTTGCACTATATCTGATTGTTACATTTAGTTGTATCTATTTGTCTCTGTTTGCACTATATCTGATTGTTACATTTAGTTCTATCTATTTGTCTCCGTTTGCACTATATATGATTGTTACATTTATTTGTATCTATTTGTCTCCGTTTACACTATATCTCATTGTTACAATTAGTTGTATCTATTTGTCTCCGTTTGCACTATATCTCATTGTTAAATTTAGTTGTATCTATTTGTCTCTGTTTGCACTATATCTCATTGTTAAATTTAGTTGTATCTATTTGTCTCTTTTTGCACTATATCTCATTGTTAAATTTAGTTGTATCTATTTGTCTCTGTTTGCACTATATCTCATTCTTAAACTTAGTTGTATCTATTTGTCTCTGTTTGCACTATATCTCATTGTTAAATTTAGTTGTATCTATTTGTCTCCGTTTGCACTATATCTGATTGTTAAATTTAGTTGTATCTATTTGTCTCCGTTTGCACTATATCTAATTGTTAAATTTAGTTGTATCTATTTGTCTCCGTTTGCACTATATCTGATTGTTACATTTAGTTGTATCTATTTGTCTCCGTTTGCACTATATCTGATTGTTAAATTTAGTTGTATCTATTTGTGTCCGTTTGCACTATATCTGATTGTTACATTTAGTTGTATCTAGTTGTCTCTGTTTGCACTATATCTGATTGTTAAATTTAGTTGTATCTATTTGTCTCTGTTTGCGCTATATCTGATTGTTACATTTAGTTGTATCTATTTGTCTCCGTTTGCACTACATCTGTTTGTTAAATTTAGTTGTATCTATTTGTCTCCGTTTGCACTATATCTGATTGTTACATTTAGTTGTATCTATTTGTCTCCGTTTGCATTATATCTGATTGTTACATTTAGTTGTATCTATTTGTCTCGGTTTGCACTCTATCTCATTGTTACATTTAGTTGTATCTATTTGTCTCTGTTTGCACTATATCTCATTGTTAAATTTAGTTGTATCTATTTGTCTCTGTTTGCACTATATCTCATTGTTAAATTTAGTTATATCTATTTGTCTCCGTTTGCACTATATCTGATTGTTAAATTTAGTTGTATCTATTTGTCTCCGTTTGCACTATATCTGATTGTTAAATTTAGTTATATCCACTATATCTGAAATACCTCATACTTAATAACAGCAAATCATGCTTACTGGGCCATTTGTCAATCATTCCTGTGGTACACAAGAGTCACTGCCAAAAATATTGGTAGTACTCATTCTGAGGGTTTGTTGGGTGAAAACATTCGGTTTACTCGGATCTTCTTCACATTTCATTGTTAGATGATCTAAGTATAAGTAATTTCCAATTTCTATGGCGTAAAGCTGAAATAATTCGGGAAAATAAAGATTATTATGCCCTGATGTCACTATCTGACCTCCACCACCCCACCACCCCGCCACCTACTTAAAAAATAAAAAAATAAAAAAAAAATAAAAATAAAAAAAAAAACAAACAAAAAAAACCATTTTTTTTGAATGGTATTAGTGATAATTGGTGTTGACGGAGATATAAGGATACTACCGAGTAAATAACATATTCAAATGAGCAAACGTTGCCTGTAATTGGTTAACACTTGGACTGAAGTCGATAAAACATGTTTTGGATTTTGATTTTGTCATCTCTGTTCATACTTTTGTCTTTTAGATACAGTTATAAAGAAAGAATTAAAACTGTACCTTTCGTCAGTACATCTCAACCTAAAACGTACAAATCCAACAAAGAAATAATTGCAAATTTCTCGGCGATCAATCAATTCTTTGATTGTATATGATGCATTTAACCCTTGGGCCTATACACAACTTTCAGTCAAGAACTGTTTTCCATGACCCATTGTGGACCAGACACAAATATACTGCAAGTGTTCTGTGAATTATTAGGTAATTGTATCTGTCCCATCTGTTTTCCAAAGACGCTTATCTCAATACTCGGACACCGATAAGTTTTTGTCAAATATTAGACACACATTTTCTTTTTTTGCACATTTTCTGCAACCTGTTTTAAAATATACACACACATATATATATATATATATATATATATATATATATATATATATATATATATATATATATATATATATATATGAAAATTTACAAGCTAAGCTTAGTCGATTGACTAATTATTATAAAGTTGATAATTAGTATTTATTTAATACCTTTTGAGGCTACTCTGCTGAATTTCATGTGCAGCGATACTCCTTAATTTTTATCTCCATAACACAAATGTCATACACATTTTTGTATTATGTTATACTGAAGAAAAAGAAAGAATTGGACAGTGTATACGCAAAACAAATGCAACGAACATCTGTGATGACGTTTCGGATTCGTGTTCTTTATGAATGAATTATATATATATATATATATATATATATATATATATATATATATATATATATATATATATATATATGCGTGTGCGTGTATGTATGTATGTAAGTATGTATCCCAAGCTGCTAAAACGCTGTAGAGCTTACAATAACTTGTGCACAAAACCTTGATTCTTACGACACGAACAAAGTACAGTAGCGAAGTTTAAGTTTATGCCTAGATGAATCTTTTTTTTTAATTTGTTGTTATTCATGTTAGTCAATATGTAGCCACAACATAGACCTAAAAAGACTTCGCTACCAGATTACAGATAAATACTTATACCTTTTTTCTCACAAATCTGATAAACAATTAATCAATGTTAACATTACTTTACGAGATAAGTATTGTTTTTTTTACTGAAACCAACAAAAATTTTGTCGTTCTACACCTTTATTTCGCATGTTTTAGTCGATCCATGAACAAATTCATTTTATTTTGGCAATGTCCTCTCGACGGCTCAGATGTTGGAATTATAAAATATAAACCAATTGCAGTTGCTTATTAGTATTTTTTATTATGTTGTTTTCGTTTTGTGAAACAATTGGTTTAGTCAAAAAAAAAGTCTGTAAATATATTATAGCATTATCTGGAACATATATGAAGGCACTGCCTTGTAGAAGCATACTCACTTTTTCACGTAACAGGAGTTCGCCCGTTCGATTTTGTGTTCGTTCGTTCGCTTTTACTTTTGGGTCTCAATATCTCGGAGCCTATTTCACCTACACTTGTTCAAAATTGGTACATGGATGCATCTCAGCAAGAGGAACTAAGCCATAACAAAACTAGGCAAGTGTGACCACTTTGCATGCTTAAACAACTTTGGTATTTTTTGCTATTCGTTCTTTACACTCACAATGTCCTGGACCCTATGTCACCTACACTCATGAAAATTGGTATGTTGATACATGTTGATAAAAGTAAGTAAATCATACCATATCTGGCTCAGTGTGACCTAATTTGCACTCTTGAGTGATTTTTGTCATTTCAGCTGTTCGTTCGTTCGTTACGGCCCCAAATATATTGGACCCTATTTCGCCTAATCTCATGAAACTTGGCATCAGGAGGCATCTCAAAAGGGGTAACTCAACCATATGAAAACTTGGTCACTGTGATACAATTTGTAGCTTGATTGACTTTTGTATTTTCAGTTATCTGTTCATTTCACCCTCCATATCTAGGATCCTATTTCACTTACACTGATTAAAACTAGTATGTTGGTGCATCTGAAGGAAAGTAACTCAACCATCCCAAAATTAGGGCGATGTGACCTACTTTTCAGGCTTGACTGACTCTGATATTTTTATCTATACCAGTCTGTATTTTATCGGTTACTCCAAATGTTCTCCTGTTTGCGAGGGGATTCATGTATACGAAAAAATACCTTGTTATTACTATTAGTATTACTGTTTTTGCTGTCACTGATAGATGACGTATACTAAGAAATATTGTAAATATCCAAAGTTATATGCTTTTGCATATATATATATATATATATATATATATATATATATATATATATATATATATATATATATATATATATATGAGTGAACTAGATCCTCTCCAGTTTCCAGGCCCCCTTTGTCATCAGAGACACTTCCTTCTACTGCATTAGTAACACTGCCTCACTTTGGGAACAGGAGTAGCCTTGCCCCACAGCCCCATTCAGCGATACAAGAGAGATAGTGAGTGAAGGAAAGTCATGACTGTCCTAGTGTACATTATAAAAGCTGATAAGAAATATTGAGAGGAAGCAGGCTGTGTGATTTGGACAGGATTTGCATGGCTTTCAGGCAGACCACGGTTACAGAAAATGGATTTATCTAAAATATTTTGTAAGTACTTTATGCATTGTTCTGTATTTCTTTAAATTCAAATGCTCGTGATTCATGTAACGATTGCTGTAGTAGAAAAGATTTGACAGACCATAATTTCCCTCATGTGTGTGTGCATATATATATATATATATATATATATATATATATATATATATATATATATATATATATATATATATATCTATATATACAGTCAAACCTGTCAATAGCGGCCACCTGTGGGAAAAGGCAAAACTAGCCTATGTACACGGATGACCTCTGTATACGGGTTCACCTTTCAAAATTGGTTTTTTAACAAATACTATGCACTTAATATCATTATCGTTACTATTATTATTATTATTATTATTAATAATAATTATTATTATTATTATTACGGCGTTATCAATATTGTTTTATTTGCACTATTCAACAAGATCGTAAAATACGCTTATATGTTGTCCACTCCCAAAATTTATGTTGAGCATAAGATTACTGTATCCAGCTCACTTGAATCCATCCTATAAGTTAAATTATCACTGACTTGAGCTAATCACTGATCTTAGTTTGTTTTGTGCACCATGACAAGTCACTAATATCACTACTGATTGACAGCTTACATAGGACTGTAAAACAGAGGACTGGCTCTTTGGTCGGCCACCTTGTATAAATTAGTCTTGGCAACAGCTTCTTCACGCTTCAAAAACAATATCCGGATTAGCCATTTGCTCAACCCTCTGAGATCAAAAGAGAATCGGCTTATGTACGAGGCCTATGATGAATAGGGAATAAAAAAGCATCGCAAGTGCATGAACAGGCAGTACGTCCAGTTCCACTATCGAGTTTTTCATCCTGTACATATATGTAACAGTAGGAAACAATATCACTACAATCTGAAACTGTCAGATATATTCAACAAAGACATGTCTTACAAGCTGGATCCTATTATAATAAGCGGTAAAGGACCTACAAGAAATGAAACATTCGCAACTTGAGAGCGGTGCAGCATGAATATATTAATAGCTGTCAGATGTTAAGTAAGCCTAGCGGATAGAAAGTGGAAAAAGTTGCGTTTCAAATCGTTTGCATAACACGGCATCGTTTCGGTTATTGAAAACCGTGTTCACGTTTAGATATGTTGGTCAATGTTGCAGCCTTGCTTTCGAATTTCACATATTGACACCCTTGAGCTACATTGACAATGCGACAGGACTACGGTGAGTACAAGTGAGATAAGAAGTGTTTCCACATTGATTCACCTTAGATTCCTATATCTAAACAATGTCTTCTTTATGAAGCTAAATTTAAGTTGGGACCGACTGAGCGGTGACTGTATATACGCTTCAGGGACCGCTTAAGGCTTAAGGTAGGGAGAAACCATTGTTTGGTTTGGAAACACCTGGCCGCTGACAGTAGAAAGCACATGTCATTTATATTGGAGATTTGCCGGGTGTAAGTTAGAAAATTAGAATGGTCGTCGCGACCAGGTGATTGCTATATAAAGATGACCGTTAGGACACGGAAAATCTAAATAATTGCTAACTGATGGCAACATGAATTCATCAATAAAATCGTGATTGATAAAATGCATTTCTTGTATAAGGTTCTCATGCATTAAGGTGTGCCCTTCTTGGTTACTACAACACCATGTATGACTTCACATGAGCACAGCAGAAACTATATATTGTAAGTAATTCTAACTGATAGGACTACCTAGAGTACATATTTATACAAATATGTGCAAATAGTTAATCAACTGCCACTAGAACAAGCAATTAAGTATTTTAATTTCTTTGTTTTTCTTTTTTTTCTTTTAGTTTTCTAAACTTCACTAAAAGTTGACAGTTCTAAAGATTGGTATCTAGATTTATTAACTTTTAAAAATTGGACAAGTAATCCAAGGGTCGCAGGTTTTATACCCGCCCAGGCCACCCCGTGTCTGTTGCCTCGATGTGTCTTTGGGAAAGACACTTAGCTCCCATTCCCTCTGCATGATATGGTCAATAATGTGTTAAAGTGCCATTAAAACCCAACAAACAAAGAAACAGCTGCTAAGAAGCTGACTTGATCAAGTCACATTTGTAGAGTGAAACAACGAGAGAAAATATGGCAAAAAGTTTTAGCAAAATTATTTTTGATCCCCCAACTCCCACCTCACTTCCATCGTCCAATAACCACTACTATAAAAACAGAAACGGAATCAAAGCGTATGTGATATAGAGTTCATAACTGGCACACAATGGGTCTAGGAGGGTTGGAGGCGAGGACGGCCAATTTAAACCTTTAACCTGGGATTATTTTTAGATAACTCTGTTCTAACAGAGAGTTGTAGTAGTAGTATTTTGGATTGACGTCGCTTATCGCCCAGTTGTAGGACATTCAATCGAGTTTTATCAGTCGCAATTAAGGTCCAAGTAAATTGCAAATTATTTAAATTTACCTTAATAATTCCAGAATAAATTTCTCTCTGCTAGCAATTCTCTACAACATTTATACTGACTTCAAAACCAAATTGCTTAGGTTTATCAAAATTTAATTGTAAACCAGAGCAGTCTCTAAACTTATCAAGTAGCCATAAAGCAAATTCTGGCGACATGGTGCTTTCATCAGCTATGAGGGATGGGTCAATCGGAAGATTGAAATATAAAACGATCTGAATTCATAATTTTTGGTATATTTATATTTGGGTGATATTTAATGTATGTATGTATATATGTATGTATGTATGTATGTATGTATGTATGTATGTATGTATGTATGTATGTATGTATGTATGTATGTATGTATGTATGTATGTATGTATGTATGTATGTATGTATGTATGTATGTATGTATGTATGTATGTATGTATGTATGTATGTATGTATCAATGTATGTATGTATGTATGTATGTATGTATGTATGTATGTATGTATGTATGTATGTATGTATGTATGTATGTATGAATGTATATATGTATTTTAATAAACCAAGGGTATGTTATATTTGTATTTACATCTACGTTTATAGTTTTGATAGATTTGGGATGATATTTTTCAACCCGAGTAGTTATCCAGTTGCTAGTTTCAGGCATCATACTGAACAGTATTCTTGGGACTGTACGGTAGTAAGGATTAGTTTTGTACAATGGGGACATTTCTTAATGTGGGGATCTCTAGAGATGTCTTCACTTATAAGTGTCTAGAAATTAGAGGTAGGAATAATTCTGTGCATTGGGTGTTTGGGTCCCGTTTAGTGGTGCGTGCATGAAATACCGATGTACGGTTTAGGATTTCGTGCTGATAAATCATGCCAATTTGAAGTAAGAAGAATCATAACAGTTTTAAATTAGAGTTTCGTGAATGTGTGGTCCTTTGTTTGATTAGAGGATAATTATTTTTGGTATCAGCTCATTTTATAGAATCCTTCAGTGACAAAGAGTGTTGTGTTAGGTCCTTGGAAATAAAGAGGAAACAACAACCTCAAGCCAACAAAACAGAATACCTTTTCCAGATTGTATGAGAAAATCATGCTTTTGTATGATTTGGAATATCAACGGGTTGCCATATTTAAGGTTGAGCAAGAAATTCAATGTGGAAAGAGAATCAGAGAAAAGATGACGATTTAATTTTTTGTTGTTGTTGTTTTTATTTTTATTTTTTTGAGGTTTCAGTGTAGTTTAAAGATTTGAGAATAGCTGTAATTTCTGCGGTGTAACCTGGGGCTTAATCAGGTAACCGGCTTTAGATGGTACCATGTGGTATATGGGAACATAGATGTAGCATTGGCAACATGCTGCTTCAAGACGGGGATGAATTCGTATGCCAAAAGGTGGAATAAAATTTGATTTCTGAGCATACAAGATTTTAGGTATTTAGGACTAAAGATAACATCATATGTGGCATTAGATGGCTTAGATAATAATTTGGTAGCGTATTGAACAGCTTGTTAAGTTCGTCTGTTATAAACTGTTAGCTCGTTTGCCTCCATATAGAAGCTTTGTGAACAAAACATTCTAAACGCTCCCAGACAACGTTTAAAAGCAGAGCTAAGCATCCCAGTGCAAATTATGAAACGATATGGAGAGAGAGGATACCTTTGTCTGACTCCCCTTCTAAAAAGCGAGAACAGGGGAATTGTATCATGAAATGTTTGTTTCCTTGTGCAAATAAAATCAATTAGAAAGTTGTAAGGAATCATGATTAGACATTAAAAGATTCAGATTAAAAGTTTCACCCAACAGAATATCTGGCATAAAAGTATCAACTTATTTTACAAAATGACGAGAGTATTTACAGTAATCGTTGCAAAATGATGGTCCGTAAGCCCTGAGTATGTGACTACATCAGACGAAATGTAATGCAGTATAATTTTCAATCAATCTAAAAGTGCAACTCCATCCCCCCAACACACACACATACACACACACACACTGAGAAGTAACAAACGACTGATAGACATCTAATTCTGAAATGATGACTTCACATATATAAACTTTTTCCGCGTTGAATAGTCTAAATATTCATTAAACAAAATTACATACGTAGGTAATTTAAGTGATGGGTTTTATTTTCAGTGAACGTAAATCGTACAGAATGGGTCAGATTTCAACATTCTGCAATAACCTTCGGTTTTAAAAATATGCGAAGGTGGTGTTATTGAAATGAAGTAATATTTTATATTGATGGTAAACTCATGTGGACAATAAAAGCAGTAAAAATTGGTGGATCTTTTGAACATACCAATGTATTGGCAGTAGATATAATCTATGTATATATATATATATATATATATATATATATATATATATATATATATATATATATATATATATATATATATATATAATCTGACAGGATAATGTATTATAATTATATATACCAATATAATCTGACAGGATAATGTATTATAATTATATATACCAATATAATCTGACAGGATAATGTATTATAATTATATATACCAATATAATCTGGCAGGATAATGGATTATAATTATATATACATAATTCATAAATTAGTTTCACTATAATAAAGAAAGGCCCGTGTTTTGTAGTTTCCGTACACCTGTCTTTCAGGAATATTAACGATAATAAGAACAGAACAAATAAGTATTTTTGAAATTCAGAGGACGATTTAGACAGGGTTAAATGAGTTTCACTTGCCCCCCCCCCCCCCATTTTTTTTTTCTTCTTTCCGATCAAAATAGTACACTTTTCACTGGAAAAGAAGGGAAATATAGCAACCTTTAGCGAAACGAAAGAGACTCTTCTCAAAATTGAATTCCAGTAAACAAAATCCTGGATTCGACCCTGAAATTAGTAGTAGTAGTTTAAAATGCTTGGGTCGAATAAGGATTAGACTGCATTTGTTAAATTGTTACATGATAAGGTTAAGGTTATATCTAATTTTATTTTGTTTTAAATCCGTTACAAATTAGTGGTCCTTCGAGTAAGTCATCAACAACAGGACACCTGGGGAATTTCGAGAGTTACGACAGGATTTGTCCCTCATAGTACAGTTTGAACCAAAGTCTTTTTTTCAGTGCTATGTTATGAAACATTTTGTAAACCAAAAATTGCTGGTGTATATTGTTGACGTTAAAATTTCACCCGTCACATTCTTTTCAGAGCAAAATGGTGCCCTATTTATTTAAATTATCAATTTGCATGCAAAGGTACCCTTGTATTACCTAATTATCACACCATTCATCCGTGTACTTATGTATGTACGTACGTACGTAAAGCAACCTGCTTTTTAGACTACAAAATGTACAACAGCATAATATTTGACTGGATAATTCTTTTCGAGTACAAGAAACATATGATCAGAGTCACTAATTGTTTTGCTAGGCTCTGTTTATACAATGGGTGTATGTGTATGTTTATGGACAGGTTATATACATGTACTCACTTCAAAGGTCAAAATGTTTGCCTTTCTATTTCTGACCAGGTTAAATCTCACGCTGTGATCTGTGATATCTATCGTGCCGTGTATGACCGAGAATATCAAACACGACACCTCTCGACTTCAAGGAGACCTTTCTAATTTTGCAGTATTTTAAATTTCAGATTCATACCAAGTAACCTTGTTCTTGAACAGCAAGAGTTACATTTTAGGATATAGGTGCAGTTTATTGTGCAAGTGTAAATATAATATTATATCTTTATTATTAGTATGCATAGAAGGGGTCAATGCCCTCTACAAGTTTATAGTGCATACACTACACATGTTTGCGTAGTTTCAAGATAAAATCAATTGACATAATTGCATTGGAGAGAATTGTGATCATGGTCATAGGTAAACTTTAACAAGATCGCTTATGTAACAGAAAACACAAAATATAGTTAATATGTCCTGGCACCGCATTTGTTGATTTTATCTTACTTTGCGTATTGTTGTTGATGGGCAATATTTTGTCTTACTTTGCGTATTGTTGTTGATGGGCAATATTTTGTCTTACTTTGCGTATTGTTGTTGATGGGCAATATTTTGTCTTACTTTGCGTATTGTTGTTGATGGGCAATATTTTTTTACAGATTATCTTCTAATGAATAAAATGATTATTCATGCAGACAATGTAGGAGACAAATAAAAATGAAAATAACTATTTCAGACAACCTAACTTCCAAACCATTCACATTAAACTTTTTAAGTATACGTTCATGAAAAGAAGACCGGGGATACTAATTTTGTTCAAACTGAATTAAATTCAGCTCTATGTAAACAGTTAGTAATTATTTTGATTACAAAGCTGCTATATTCAAGTTTATAATAAAGAGACGTACACCTTCATTTTCTATGGTGTTTTATATGAATCCCTTTTCTTGTTTAGGGTTTATGTGCCGTTTTGGTTATTACATCATATATTTCGGCCATATGGCTTTAAATGAGTACGGGATAAACTATACTTGGTAATTAATTATAACTAATAGTAGTGACTGGATTACATTATTGTAATTACAAATAGGCACAAAATATTTAATCAAGTTCCACTCAAACAAGCAATTTAATTTTGTTTTGATTCTAAAACGTCACTAGAAAATGATAAGTCCAAAATATTTAAAACCATTTGAAACACACACACGCACACACTACATGTACATGACAGTACATGCACAGGAGTCTTCACACTATAGTGTTTATGCATTCAACTTGTGGTCACGGATCGAGTAAGAAACTTATACATTACAATCAATTCTAACTGATAGGAGTACTTTGATTACATTAATATAATTACAAATAGCTAAAAATGTTTAATTAACTGCCAATTTAATTTAACAAGCAATTAATTTTTTTTATGTTTTCAAAATATCACTAAAAATTGACCAAGTTTGAAAGATTCACATTTAGTTTTGAATTAACCCCTTAAACGTGTTATTATAAAATTGAGGTTAACATATGTGACCACTGGCTTGACTATATGAACACTATGGCTTGAAGACGCCTGTGCGTGCTTCACGATGTAAAATACCATCCGGGCACAAAACCCATAATGAAAAGTATGCTTTATGTGTATATCCAGCCTTGACGCTGCACCGCAAACCTGTTTAGGTAATTTGAGGCTCTAATTTTTTCTATATTGAATAAATGACCGAATGCCACAAAAATACAAAATCGTTCTTCTTCCTTGTGAAACATCCACTTCGTACACAAATTTAGTCATGAAAAATCGAATATTCCCCTGAAATTAGAATCTAAAAAAACAATTATATAAATTATTCAGTCTATCTCAAGGCATACGGATTGTAAAGGCGTAATTTTTTAAAAATTCAAACTAATTTTTTTCAATTCTTGCTTGAAGTAAACATCTATCTTTCACTAATTAGATCCAAGTTTTCATCTTGTGTCGATATATACATCGAACATAGGCTAATTTTGAACACAATGTGTTGCCAAAATCATTGCAGAGTCGTACGAAGAAAGACAAACAATTGACAAAAGAATATACATAAAAATAGATATATACTTCAAAGATTAATTTACATTATTTTGTCGAACATTCAGGCATTTTTTATTCTCAAAGCGATTTTGAAAGAAACAACGTGGTTATTTGTCCATCGTTCGAAATTCAGTCATGTACGTTATTTTCTTATCGCACGTAAGAGAAGTTCATCCTAGAATGTGTCGATATAACACGAATGACCCCATCTGTGGAAATGACGGTCGAAAATTAGGTCATTTCACTAATAATTCTGATTGAAGACACGGTGATCTGTTCTTCTAATAGAGACATAGAATTTATGGGAACACGTTCCCGTATAAAGTTGAATAATTCAACAATAAATTGTACATGTATAGAGGAGTTAAATACCAAACATAAGATTAAAAGTAGTCGTGATTTATACGTCATAGTGACCTGTAAAGGAAAATATCAGTTTCTAAACTCAGTCAGGTACGTCCTCAGATATGTTTTACGAAATACTTGAGATACGCTCAGTCACATAAATACTGTATAGCACAGTTACAAAAAGTCTAAGCAAAGTCATGTAGGTGTGAAATATTGATCACACTGACCTAGGATTTGAAATAGCCCTGTTTCACTTAAATAAATTCCCCAGTCCCACTTCTAGACTGTGGCAATAAATAAAGACGGAAATATGACTTTAAAAAAAATCTCATGTAGGTGGGAATATGGGCCAAATTTATATCAGCATCTATGTTGTTTGCAGTTGAACCCAACTTATAAGCGAGTACATACGGTATTCCCAGGATTGTGTTATACGCATGCGCTTTCAAAAGTCAGTTATGTATCCAAATTAACTAATTAATTTGTTTATTTCTTTATTTTTATTTGTTTTACAAATTCTTATTTTTGTAATATTTTTAGACAAACCGATATGACTTATTACAGCAAAATCCTAGTTTTATATGTGCATTCTTTTTTCTTACAATTTATGCAACCACCACGAACACGTATGCCTATATAGCTAATGCATAGTTCAGTCACTTATCCATTCATTGCACAACTTACATTATTTGTCTTGCAGATATTGCTCTTGTGTGTATATTTTGTACGGGTCTATCGCCGGTTGACTCCCTTGATTGGTGGTCATGGTTCTTCGGGTCAAGAGGTGAGAACTCATGCTAATAACATTTTAATGACTTTTTGTTTTAAGAATCGAGATAAAAATTACCTAATACACAGTCTCTGTGTGGAACCTGCAATCAAGTAAATAGTACATAATCTCTTTGTCCTGTTACTTTAACCTGCAATCAAGTAAATAGTACATAATCTCTTTCCGTGTTACTTTTATCACCGATGGATGAGTGGATTAGAAATGTGGAACCTGCAATTAAGTAAATAGTACATAATCTCTTTGCCCTGTTACTTTTATCACCAATGGATGAGTGCATTAGAAGGTTTCAGGCGACCGATCAGCTCTGAAGCAGAGGTTATGGTTTCGAGCCGAAACGGCGAAGATCTGTGCAAGTGTCTTTGATTCCTAGTCCTCATTCAAAAACCGAGTTCAAGATCCACAAGATCAACTATAACAACAACAACAGCAACAATAAACACACCTTGTTCTGTTTAGACCTGTATAGTCGCAGTGATAAAAAATACGGCAACACTTATAATAACTTCAATGTAGAGATATTGGAGAAGAGAGATGAGTACACGGAAACGGTTGACTATAACGAAAGAAGAGAAAACAGTTTACATCAAGTAATGCAAACCTATTTGTATTCGCAGCTTCTAAGTGTCGTGATTTACAGCAAAAAGAATAAACAAGGTTTACATAAATTTTGGGAAGTAAATCAAGCAAAGATTTGGGACCACATGGGATCATTTTGACGACGATTCACTTTGGTTGACTCAAAAAAACGAGATAATTACTCTCTCTCAGTGGTGTACTAAGGGTAAATGGCGCTCGGGGCGACGATGATAGCCCAAAAGGCCAGAATACGAGGCCCGAATTGTTATCAGCTGTTTTGGCACCACAAGACCTCTGGCGCCCGGCCCCCCCCCCCCCCCCCGTTAGTACGCTACTGCCAGTGGCGTACTAAGAGTAAATGGCGCCCGGGGCGACGATGATGGCCCAAAGGGCCTGAATACGACGCCCGAATTTTTATCAGCTGTTTTGGCACCCCATGACTTTGGCGCCAGTCTTAAGAGAAAACGAAATATACTTTGAAAACTTCACAATAACTTAACAAAGAACTAAATAAAGATTTTATACAAATTACTATTTGAAGGAAAAAAGCGGCACTTAAAAACACAGCAGAAACGTCGTAGAATCCAGCGCGAGAAATTTGGGCATTGCGAAAATAGCATGCTTTACGTTGCCAATTCAGTCCCTTCATTATACGAGATGCTGTCTTTGAAATCTAAGCTCCATTTTATGATTTATTACAATAACTTTGTTATAAAGCGATATTCAGAAATGAGCTTCACTGATTTACAACAATCACAAAACCTATTCGTTATAAGTAAATATATATTATATTGGTTAAAATACACTTAAACATTTTATTCAAATCAAAGCCGTTAAAACAGAAACATTATTATGTCATGATAACGCTTTTTGTTTTTTCCAGAAGCAACCACAAGTCAATTGCATATGAACAAAGATGGTGAACAGAATGACACTCCAAAGATAAATGAGAAAAGGTTTCTGACAGCGGATGCTGAACCCTGTAAGACACCTTCACGTAAACATTAATCATAGAAATGCCATTGGTATATATCTCTTAAAACGTAAGCAAGTGAACACACCCATCACAGTAATTTTGTAACTAGATAAAGTTAGGGTATAATGCCATTCCTTGCCTGGCTCTCTGTTTCAAATAACTTTGTTCATGAAAAAAAATTCTGTAACAAGGACCACATGGCCCACAGTGTACGCGCCATACTGGGAATTACTATTTGGGTTATGTCCATTTGCGCTTAGTTCTAAACTCTGACTTTCGTACTACTAATCCCTTTTACTTTTTAGCTTTCTTTCTACCGTTTTTCTTAGGGGATGGGGGAGGACAAAGTATTCAAAAGTTCTGCGAACAAGTCATGACATGTGTGGCTGTAGAGTGCGCGCTCGATACTGGCAGTGTATAGGCTAAGCCTAACATTACTTACAGGGAAGCAAGATCAGTTAATTTTAGCTTGATCCAGAATCCTATATATTGTTGAACATTTTTACACTTAAGTCTCATAGCTGGTCAATCGCATCATATATGACAGTAGAAATATCAATACTGCGCATGACTAGAATATTTGGTTTCTTTTCGTAAAATGTTTATTTTTTATTTTTTTATTTTTTCCTGGGCGCACTTCAAAAGAATGCAGATATGACGCTGATTCATATTTTTAAAATTTTTAAAAAAATATATTTATAGCCTAGTAAACAAAAACTGTTACAATTATGCGTTAGCATGACGCTAGGGAAAGTGGTATTACACAGGTTTGTAGCATCCCAAAAATATTTGTCGCAACTTGGGTGTTATTTTTATTGTTATTATTATTGTTATTTTCTTCCTCTGTCTGTGAGAGCGAAAACACGTGTTAGTGCGTCCTGCTTCATTTGCGTTTCATGAATTAAATATTTTCGACTTTTCACGACTTCTGATTATTGTTGAGGTGTAGTAACTAAATAAAATGTAAAATAGTGCTTAGGTATTACATGTACAATCATGGTGTGGCTTAAATCTTCATTATTAGATATTACATGTATTATCATGGAGATGGGGCTTAAATCTTTAGTACTAGATATCACATGTATAATCATGGAGATGGGGCTTTACTCAGTATTATTAGATATTACATGTATTATCATGGAGATGGGGCTTAAATCTTTAGTACTAGATATCACATGTATAATCATGGAGATGGGGCTTTACTCAGTATTATTAGATATTACGTGTATTATCATGGAGATGAGGCTTAAATCTTTAGTACTAGATATCACATGTATAATCATGGAGATGGGGCTTTACTCAGTATTATTAGATATTACGTGTATTATCATGGAGATGGGGCTTAAATCTTTAGTACTAGATATCACATGTATAATCATGGAGATGGGGCTTAAATCTTCGCTATTAGATATTACATGTATAATCATGTGGATGTAGCTTAAATCTTTAGTACTAGATATTGCATTTATAATCATGGAGATGGGGCTTAAATCTTCATTATTACATATTACATGCATAATCATGGTGATGGGGCTTAAATCTTCATTATTAAATATTACATATATAATCATGTGGATGGGGCTTAGATCTGTATTATTAGATATTACATGTATTTTCATGGGGATGGGAATTAAGTCTTTCTTATTAGATAGTTCATCTATAATAATTGGGATGGGGCCTAAATTTTCATTATTAGATATTACATGTATCATCATGGAGATGGGGCCTAAATCTTTAGTACTAGATACTACATGTATAATCATGGAGATGGGGCTTAAATCTTCATTATTAGATATTACATGTATAATCATGGAGATGGATCTGAAATATTTAGTACTAGCTGTAACATGTATAATCATGGAGATGAGGCTTAAATCTTTATTATTAGATATTACACGTATAATCATGGAGATGAGGCTTACATCTTTATTATTAGATATTACATGTATAATCATGGAGATGTGGTTTAAGTCTTTGTTATTAGATATTACATCTATGACTATGTATATGGGGCTTAAGTCTTTGTTATTAGATATTACATCGATAACCATGGAGATGGGGCATAAATCCTTGTTATTAGATATTACATTTATAATCATGGGGATGGGGCTAAGGCTTTATTATTAGATATTACATTCATAATCATGGGGATGGGGCTAACCCTTTATTATTAAATATTACATTTTTAATCATGGGGATGGGCTTAAGTCTTTAAGAACAGATATTACATGTATAATCATGGGGATGGGGTTTAGGTGTTTATTATTAAAAATTACATGTATAATCATGGGGGAGGGCTTAAGTCTTTATTATTAGATATTATATGTATAATCATGGAGATTGGGTTTAAATCTTTATTATTAGATATTACATCTATGATCATGGGTACTCGATAATACATGTATACTCATGGGGATGGGCCAAAGTATTTATTATTAGATATTACATGTATAATCATGGGGATGAGCTTAAGTCTGTATTATTTGATATTGCATTTATAATCATCGGGATGGGGTTAAGTCATTGTTATTAGATATTACATTTATAATCATGGGGATGGGGCTTAAGTCTTTATTATTAGATATTACATGCATAATCATGGGGAAGGGGCTTAAGTCTTTATTATTAGATATTATATGCATAATCATGGAGATGGGGCTTAAGTCTTTATTATTAGATATTACGTTTATAACCATGGGGATGGGCATAAGTCTTTATTATTAGATATTACATTATAATCCTGGGGATGGGTTTAAGTCTTTATTATTAGATATTACCTGTATAATTCTGGGGATGGACTTAAGTCTTTATTTATATGGAGTGTTTTAGAGTTGTAGCAAGAGTTTCTAGAGAGACTTTAAGGACGATGGATGGTGAAATATTAAAGGAAATACGTTTTTGAAAACGATATTTATTGCATAATTTAGAGTACACGCAATCTAAAAACAAACTATTTAGAGATTGTGTGCATTTTATTACTGTAGACGAAATTCAATAACTGCCACAGCATTATGGTCATTGCATTCAAAAGTAGAAGAAACGGTATTCTGTCAGCAAAGATCATATAGCCATCTTATCAAATACATGTGCAACAAGAAAATTGAATATTACTGAGTGAATTTGTTTCTCGTTATAACAATTGTTGAGATCCCATTCTGAAACAGCAAGTCTCAAAGTAAATTTACGTCAGGTCATAAGTCTCCAATAATTGTTTCCCAAGGTGTCGTATAAGGTGTAAAGTCATCTTACGTCGCATCTCTTCAAGCGTTCACTAACAAGTAACGTCATTAGATGACGTTATCATGTATTAATACCGCCATTTCGATTAAACGCAGATTAAACACGACTAAACATCCTTAAAATAATTATAGATATAATTCATATATTGTGGCCCCGACGTTATCTTTCACTATCAACCTATTCCAGTATCGGATCCAGAAATATTGGTTGAGGAGGGGGTGGGAGGCGTAAACATGTTGACGAAGAACCTGTGGAAAGGAACCCCCCCGGAAGATCCTGCATTTTAAGCATTTCCAGGGAAAATTTTTAACCATCTAACTGTAAAGAAAACTCACTTTAGGAAACGTTTTGGTGGTTTCGCGCTCATTTTAAGGGGGGCAGGAGTTGGCACGAGGAGGGGGCAAAGGGGCGCCTGCTCCGTTCCCCATCCCCAGATCGGCCCCTGTATTACACACTTTTTCTTTATTCATTATGAAGACCTTTATTTTAATACCAAGCCTGGTCGGAGTGGTCAACTGAGGTTACCCAGTGTTCCGTAACCTGTGAGAGAGGCATTGGTGAGAGGACCAGGACTTGTAGCTCAGGGGTTAGGTCTGATTGTCCGGGACAGGATTATAAGCTCGATGTCTGTGACCTGGGAGTGTGCCATACCGCAAGTGTGTAAGATGCATACATACATCCATCCATCCATACGTACATACGTACATACGTACATACATACACACATACATACATACATACATACATACATACATACATACATACATACATACATACATACATACATACGTACATGCATACATACATACATACATACATACATACATACATACATACATACATACATACATACATACATACATACATACATATATACACCCATCCATCAATGGAGTCATCCATCCATCCATCCATACATACTTACATACATACACACATACTTACAAACACCCTTCTGTCGATGCAGTGATCTTCCATCCATCCATACATACAGCATACATATATATACACACCTGCTTTAGTGGTCAATTCCAAGTAGCCAGCTGAATATAAAGGATACGTAAAATAGATTATAGACATATATTAAAGGCTCAGTATATACATCAAAATCTATACAGACTTATTTGGCAATATATCGAGGTTAGAGTTATAACAAGTGTGTATCTTCAGTGAGGACCAGGACTGTATTTTTCGCTCCTTGTATATAGCCTTTGTATTTCTATGCTGTTGCATATCAGCTCAATGTTTTTTGCATTGCAACTTCGTCAAGAAAAGCAACGGATTTTTTTTTAATATTTAAAAAAAAAATACAAAAAAAGGAACAACATATGTGTATAAATAACGAATACAAAATAAACGCATCATCACCTTGATCATATGTGTAAGGAGAGTCATGTTCTTTATGTATGATGTGATGCAACATGTTGAATGCATGGGTAGTACAGTGATTCTCTTTACCTGCAGGAATTTACACAGAGGCTGATGCTATGCACCGAACGCGCACCACATATTTGTTCTATTGCATTACCATTTTACACGACTTCGTTATGCAGCCGACTTCTCTGTCATGTTCTTTTAGAAAAGCATAATCTTTACATTTTTATAACATGCAGCATGGAATCCGTGGACAGACTGGTCAGTTTGCTCTTATAGTTGTGGTGATGGTTTCCAAGCAAGAACCAGGACTTGCGACACGGGGGTGAAAGAGGACTGTGGTCATAGTGCAAATTATGAGATTCAGAGCTGTAGTCTGGATACATGCTCAGGTAATTTTTTTACAGTAAGAAATAGGGAAATCAACATTTTCTGAGAATTGCTATCTGATAAAATGTTCAGGCACTATTTACTGTGTGCGAGTTAACTTTGACAATAAATCAGAGTTGTGAAACTAGATGATTTAAAATCTTTTTCACTTTCGTTTCATTGGTTCAAAGTCTGTATTTCAAACACATTTGAATTGGGCATTTCTTGTCTTTTATCTTGACTTTATTTTACGCGGCGTCATTGCAAATGTTTTCTTGAAAAAGGCATGCACACGTGCTTCAGTCGGCGGTAAAACTTTGAAAAGCATGGCATTTTCAGTAAAAAAATTTTCTTCAAAATACAAGATTACCGTTTCTTATTTTAATTTCTGCAGCACCAACAACAACTACAGCACCAAGACCTACCACAACCACAACAAGACCCCCGGGAGGTAAGCAACAATATTACAAGGTGAAAATAAAATCATTATAATTGATTTAAATTTAAACCCTTGTTCAATTCATTTACTTGCAATCAACTTTTTTGATCGTAAGCTAAGCTTTTCTACTTACATTGTTATCTGTCTTATTTATCTTATATTACACAGAACAAAAATGTCGTGTATTTACGCGTGAATATACGCTTTAGTCGCTTGACACTATACAAATTCAGCGCTAGTCTGGTACCAGTCTTTTTCTTCTGATATTAGATCGTTGGAATCAAAACAAGTTCAGGGAGCCACATTATATTCACGCGCGGACGTTAGTGTAAATACACACAACAGCTTCTTTTATCCAATGGAACGCATATTTTGCTTAAATAATTTCTTAAGAGACCAATGGCGGAAATATAAAGAATATTAGGGTCGAGAGCTATTTTTGAGCTTTTTTGATATAATAGTTATGTACGCAGTAGCTCACATGAAAAAGTTTCATAAATCACAGAGATTCATGAAATTTTCTTGCAAGCAACTGCTTCCAGAACCTTTCGAATGGTACAAGTAATATGCTATTCTTAATTCAACCAAATCTACATATGACTATAATTTTGATAGAAAAGAAATTCTACTGAAAAACAACATAATATACTGGCTGATTAAGTGATACCTCATGTGTATTGACAAAAGGAGAATGGCATGAAAGAGCAAATGACCTGGAATAGTATTCGGTACTGATGAGGGTTCCCAGTCAATCAATAAATCTGTATCACAAAGCTCTGCTTACCCGTATTTGCATATGGCAGTTTTCGCAAAATATCATGACATTTTGCAATATTATTTATCTTTGTCGCAGAAAAGCACCGTCCACATTTCATCAGAATTTAGACCGTGTTTTTTTAGTATACAGGGTTGAAGTCACTGATCAATTCTTGTATTTAGTGGAGCTTGTTTGACATGGTATCAATAGCTTGTTGGACATAGTAGCAATAGCTTATTGAACACAGTAGCAATAGCTTATTGGACACGGTAGCAATAGCTTATTGGACACGGTATCAGTAGCTTATTGGACATAGTAGCAATAGCTTATTGGACACGGTAGCAATAGCTTGTTGGACATGGTAGCAATAGCTTGTTGGACATGGAAGCGATAACTTGTTGGACATGGTAGCAATAGCTTGTTGGACATGGTAGATATAGCTTATTGGACATGGTAGCAATAGCTTGTTTGACATGTTAGCAATAGCTTGTTTGACATGTTAGCGATAGCTTGTTGAACATGGTAGCAATAGCTTGTGGAACATGGTAACAGTAGCTTGTTGGACATGGTAGCAATAGATTGTTGGCCATTGTAGTTATAAAGCGATGTACAAATGTATAGGGCATATATATAAACAGGAAGATTGTTTGAGAAATTTACTAGCATCCAGTAAGAAATAATATCGGGTTAAAATGCCTACTTTCAAAACAGTATGGTCAGAATGGTCATCTGAGGTGCACCATTGCTCGGTAACGTGTGATGCAGGGGTCGGAGAAAGAACAAGAAACTGCAGTACTAGGGTTGATTCAGACTGTATGGGACTTAACTTCAAATTGGTGCCATGTAACCCACGCCCATGTGCGAGTAAGTTCTACATCTTAATCTCACACTTTTATTAACAAGGCTATTTACAGTTCTACGTCTTTACAATCAGACCAAACTAACAGAATAGATATGGGCTCCAGTTTGAGCCTAAGATTATGTGTCAGCCAATCACAGGTGACACAGCGTTTAAAAAGTCACTTTTGGCTCGGTGAAAAAATAAAAAATATTAAACTTAGAGTTGTATGATTTTTGGGCCTGAAAGGTTCTATTAATATAAAAAAAAATTAAACTCTTCTTTAGATTATACTTTTGCTCATTATCAAAGACGAGCATTATTTTATTGTGATACAACATTTTATAACCTTTAAAGTGAAGTATCTCGTAACATGTCTGTATTTTGATGCTATAAACTAGTCTTTCACGCAAGAACGCATGAGTATAACATATGGTAAAGTTTTAATTTTCAAATCGAACACAAAATATATATAATATTTCAGATGGGAGCATACTTTACTTTTCCTCTCCCTGCATGTATTTTATTTAACTGTATCTTTTCTTTCTTTATTGTATTTTTATCCATTTTCTTCTCAGTGGTTTGCCACCTTTATTATCTCTATCATTATAACTTTCTATCTATCTATCTATCTATCTATCTATCTATCTATCTATCTATCTATCTATCTCTGTGGATGCATCATTCAGTTTTGGCACCTCATGGTGAACATTCAAAACTCTATTTTATTATTTTGCAAAATCTTCTGTATACCTCATACTCATTTTGTGATACTCTGAGCACTGGTTCAATCTGAGATATGGAGAATTAATTATCTAATTATCACTCTCTTTTGTTCCTAGAGGACGGATACTGGTCACACTGGTCAAACTGGACATCGTGTTCACACACCTGTAGTGATGGAGTAGAGACGAGGGTCAGGACATGCGAGTTCGATTCTAACTACAATCATGGGAAAGATTGTTCGGGTTCAGCCAATGAAACTAGACACTGCTATTTCGGGGAGTGCCCAGGTAAATTTCTTGCCATATAAAGGTGTGTAGACGACATGACTAGGTTTAAGAAACAAACGGCATAATTCAGTTTGACAAACGGCAGTACAAACCATGTTCCTTGTAAAATGATAGCATTGAAATATGTTTGAAACAAAATAATTGCTATTTGGAAAGTTTTAACTTATTCTCACTTGTATACTTTTAACGCAGATGTTGCCAATAATGACATCCGTGAAAAATAGTCACTTCAATTTCTGCGAAGTACATATCTTAAAACATGATAAAAAAGAGGACTGACAGGAATATTTGAACTTCAATGGTTCTAAAATTCTTTGATCGAGGACAAATTTATTTCAGTGTTAAGAACTTGATTCACTGCAACTTGTGTATAATTTTCCAATAAAAACTTTATTAGTAATATGAATGATCAAATTTAAAATGGACTACATTAAATGATCACGAAATAATAAAATATTTAAACTTCTACAGTGTGGTATTTGCGTTCCAGAAAAACAACAGTATCCGTATGAAACTAAGGCATAATCAGCACCCATCCTTTAAAGAAAACGGCACCGTAAACCTCAGATGTGCGAAGCTAGTGTTTAACTATACGATCGCAAAAAAGACGGGCAGGGCTATGACAACGGCCCTGATATAAAATAAACTAATGCAACTATTTACACAGTAGAATCTGATCTGACCCTTTATCTGGAAACTTTTCGCGCAGGGAACTCAAACACAAAATCAAAGTTTGAAAATTGTAACACCCTGTAATTTTAAAAGGAATGAGGTTAAAATCATCGAACGTCTAGGATTTCTTTTTAATATTTGACTCCTCTGTTGGCAAGCTATAATTTAGGGACCCATATTTATTCCAAGTACCATGTCTAAATTTGAGATTTTGTATTTTAACTTCACACTCTTGCTCAAAAACGTTCTGAGAATACGGAATGAGGACTCATAATAAAATGATGAAATTCGACCTGCGTTTTTTGAAGTTGGAGATTTAAAAGTATATTGAAGACAAAATATGGACACAAACCTGTGTGTCAAGAAGTTGTGAGATCTGCTGTTCCCTTTATACAAGGCTATGACGCCATAACCCATTTTATACTTGATAGATCTTACCTTTCTTAATTATTGTATTACAGTTTCTTAAGGTGTGTTTTTTGTGTTGTTTTCCAAATCTGTACCCATGTTCATTAACCTATTTTGGATAGTATTACTGGGAGTGCGTTGACTACTAATTGTGGGAGATCGTTCCAGATTTTACTAACTCTGTAAATGAATACATTGACCTTCATGATCTTTAAATCACAGACCATCATACACAAATGCTCTAGACTAAGAATATGTGCCATCTTTTTGTATGACTCTTTAATATATGTCAAAAAGTGTCAAAGAATTTAAGAAGCATTTTATTTTTGTAAAGGTGATGGAAGTTGGGGAGTCTGGACGATATGGACAATTTGCAGCAAAACATGTGGTGGAGGAATACAGTTAAGGGACAGAGAGTGTATATTTCCGGATAACATTCCCAGGGGATCAGACTGCGTTGGTGATGGAGAGGTGGCCCGTATATGCAACATAGACTCATGTTCAGGTACTGTTTATAGTATACGAATCCTAACTACAGCCCTCAATCGTATATGCAACATAGACTCATGTTCAGGTACTGTTTATCGTATACGAATCCTAACTACAGCCCTCAATCGTATATGCAACATAGACTCATGTTCAGGTACTGTTTATAGTATACGAATCCTAACTACAGCCCTCAATCGTATATGCAACATAGACTCATGTTCAGGTACTGTTTATAGTATACGAATCCTAACTACAGCCCTCAATCGTATATGCAACATAGACTCATGTTCAGGTACTGTTTATCGTATACGAATCCTAACTACAGCCCTCAATCGATAAAGAACAACCATTTATGTAACCTAGAATTAAGAAAAGACTCCTCAGCAAATCATGATAAGTAATATCCACTTTATTAGATACCCTGTACAAATCATGATAAGTAATATCCACTTTATTACATACCCTGTACAAATCATGATAAGTAATATCCACTTTATTAGATACCCTGTACAAATCATGATAAGTAATATCCACTTTATTAGTTACCCTGTAGGTAGAGTGTAATGAGAAAGAAAACAAATAAGTACAAATTTCTGTGAAGGCTTTCATATAAGATTGTCTCCTAAACATGACTAGAAAGAAAACCAAACGTAACTAAGCAAAGTCAAAGCCACACAACCTTTCTTCAAAGAAGGAGGCGGCATGAGCTACATGAAAGTCTCTAGTGAGATTAGGCTACTATAAAACGATTTTCACCGAAAAGGCTGGGATAATGCAAGAAGTATTTAAAGGACGTTTTTATTGCCTATAATTTACATTACCTGAATGTTCATACACTTCCAATGGAGAACAGTCCCAACAGAATAAAATTCCTAATGATTATGGATAACTCCATAATGCAGTACAGAATGTTCATTGGGATATTCAACAAATCGCCCAACTGATAAACCGTGGTTTGATTCCCAATTAAGAATAATGATAAGGAAAAAGGATACATCACGCAATTTTTCCCTCAAGCATGGTAGGCCAATCGATTGGAATAAATACAAACAAATCAGGAATAAAGTAAATAACATGAAAACGTATGCTAAAGAACAATATATGGATAATATTTATGCATATCTTTCAAATTCTGACAAAAAAAGATCCCAAAACATTTTGGAAAATTACAAAATCACTTTTGAAACAGACAAATCCTTCAAGTTCTATCGCACCACTCAAAGTTACAAGTAATACTATTTCTTTTTGCATTTAAAAGGAAAAGGAAAAGGCTAACTTATTAAATTAGTATTTTACTTCGATTTCAACTATTGATGATAGTAATGTTTCCCTATTTTTCAAAAAATATGCTTGATACCCTGAATGAAATTATAATCTCTAAAAAAGAAATTACAAATATTATTAAATCTATTCCTTTCATTAAAGCCACTGGGCCTGATAGCGTAAGTCACATGCTGCATAAAGGCGTCAGCGAAACGACAGAAGCACCTCTAAAAAGTTTTTTTAATCTGTCGTTGAAGGAAAACAAATTTTTTCTAGATAAATGGAAACTTGTGCTTATTCTTCCATTTCCCAAAAAGGGTGAGTTAGATGAAGTTTCCAATTATAGACCAATATCTCTACTTGGCTGTGTCGGAAAACGTTTTGAAAGATGCATGTTTAAACATGTGTATAATTATTTTCATAAAAACTGTCCTTTTTTACAAGTATCAGGCAGGATTCCTTCACGGTCACTCCACTGTTTTTCAGCTTATTGAGCTGTATCATAGCATATGTAAGTCACTGGATCAATCTCAACATTCTTCTATTGTATTTTGTGACCAAGCAAAAGCTTATGATCAAATCTGGCACAGAGGCTTATTATTTAAACTGAACGAATAGGCGTTTCAGGTAATCTGATGAAATGGTTCAAAATAACTATCTAAGTAATAGAAAACAAAGGGGCCGTTTTGCATGATACCTATTCACGAGAAATGATTATAAATGCTAGTGTACCACTAGGATCCGTACTTGAGCTTCTTTTGTTTCTAATCTACGTAAACGATTTTGCCGATGGTAGGAGTTCTCTCATCCGTCTTTTTGCAAATGGTTGATCTCTGCATTATTCATCCCCTTACTGTGCTGAAATAGAACTACTCATGAATAATGATCTGATAAAACTGTATAAATGGTCCAAGCAATGGCTCTTAAAGTTTAATCCAGAAAAAAAACAAACAGTGGCTGTAGTTTTTGTTACGAACAAGAAAGTAACAAATATTCTTGAACTTGTTTTGGAAAATACTGATCTTAAGTGTGTGGATTCTCGTGGTCGTCTTGGATCACTGTTTCATCAAATAACAAATGGCCTTGTCATATTGTTAGCATTCTTAACACAGCATCACCTCGAGTGGTCAATCTTCGAAAACGAAAATACAAACTTAGTAGGCAAATGTTATCAAAACTGTATATAACTTATATCAGGCCCATTTTTGAATATGCCTGTGTAGTCTGGGATGCATGTTTGCGGATAGATTCAGAAAAAATTGAAAAACTACAGCTTGAAGCGGCAAAAATAGTTACAGGACTTCGGAAATACACGAGTAGGCAATCTCTCTATTTTGAAACTGGGTGGGAAAGTCTGCAATCTAGACAAAAGAAACAAAACTTATTAACACTCTACAAAATTAACACTAGGCAAACTCCAGACTATCTCATTGAATTACTCCCTCTCCCTGTGTCCGAACAAACAAATAATAACCTTCGACGTTCAAATAATATAGTCACTTGCAATTTCAGGCTAAATTCTACTAAATCGTCTTTAATATCCTCAACAATGACCTTGTGGAAAAATCTTGAAGAGGATACCCAATTTGACATGTCGTACAGCGCTTTGAAAAAGTGTTTATGTCTAAATATCGAATCCAGTAAAATGCCTAGTTTTAGTCAACGAGCCTTGGATATTATTCATACAAGATTGCGACATTATGTAAGCCCACTAAAAATTGATCTTTAACGTGTTCAACTTGTTGACACCCCTTTTTGTTCCAGTTGTAGGATAGAAACTACCATACATTTCATGTTCTGCCAAAGTATAGTCAGCAACGAAGAGAGTTGATGAGAAAATTACTCTCAGTGCCATATCAGCTGTTAGTTTAGACTTATTGCTTGGGGAAATGGCGATGAAAATTAAAATTATAGAATTCTACAACCTGTATGCAAATATGTAACTGATACCGGACGATTGTAATAACGTAATCAAATCGCGAATGTTGTCATTGTTCCGCCCTTCCCCCGTGTCTCTCTATTTCTCTCTCTCTCTCTCTCTCTCTCCAATAATTTTTCATTATTAGTTTCTGCTACCCTGTTGTCATGTTGAAATACTTGTATCATGTAGGGAGAGGGATAATTAATTTATTAGAACTTGTTCCTAATCCCATTGAATCATATTGTGACAATTATATATATATATATATATATATATATATATATATATATATATATATATATATATAGAGAGAGAGAGAGAGAGAGAGAGAGAGAGAGAGAGAGAGAGAGAGAGAGATGCTCAGGGGGCAGTCATTATATGTTGGGGACGATAGAGTCGGGATGACAGTAAATCATATTGCATAGAAAATCAACTACCTCCCCCAAGTTTACCACACAAAAATGTCCAGCCCATATATATATTTGTACATCCTAAAACATCACTAAAAATGGTACACATAAAAAACTTGATTAAATGACTACAGTTCTCTGGTGCATATGTGAAAAATGTAATGCTGAAAAATATAGCTTTTACCCTTTTACAGATCGGAATCATCAAATTTAGACAAGATGTCTTACTTCCAAAAGCAACTGCTATGCACATTAGTTTATCACATAGCTTTGAATTTATTTGAAATTGTATATGGATGCCAACCAAGTTAATTGCATACGTGTTACTCTAATGTATTGTCCTCACCCTTGGCGTGAATAGAAAACATGCGGGCTGCTTAGGTTCTTGCAATCAGATGAGACCATGGTAATTGCTTGCAAGTTAGTGCCTAACACAAGTAAGATAGTCTTGTTACTTTGGAATTTCTAACTAGTGAGTTGGATTTCATCCGAAATGTAGAAAAGTAAAGGAACGTAGTGTAGTGATGCTTTTAATCTGTTTACAGGTTTCATGTTTACTTCCAGATTAGGAAATTGCTGAGTGAGAGTGCAATACCTCTATCTGATGAGCATATATTTAATCCGACCAACAATAACATTGACTTAAAGGAAAACGAACTGCTTTGTGACACACCTACTTTATAAAATGCAAAATGTATCGAAAATTCGGTATTTACAAAAAATGTGCCCCTAAGCACTTTTGGAAGAGATCATTTCTCTAATTCTTTTCCGCAATCGACGACCTTATCGATGCACAGGACGTTACCATATTTGCAAGCTCTTCGCATGTGAAAGCAGTAATTGTCTGTACCTGTAAAGTTGTTCGGTCCATTCTGGTTATGCGACAAGATGACAGTCGGTTGAAAGTGACTGGAAGTTTTGATGGTTGTCAGAAAATTGGATGGTTGTCAGAAAATTGGATTTAATTTTGGATATAATTTGATTTCATATGAAAAAGTACATGTCTTAGCACTATCTTGGAGTATCTTGACAATATTTAAGTTTACGTAGTGAATAATTTATAGTTATTTTGCCATAGTGGAAAGTGGTAGGTTTTCGAAGTAGGTTGCACAAATCTGACAGACTTATAAACTGGTTCTTGGTGTATCTCCATAACCTGATTGCATCATCATTATTTGCTATATAGTTTAACATCGCTGTTCTATGTGATTTTTTTAACAGTTCTAAAATGAATTTTATTTGCTACATCGAACCGGTAGACCAATGTATCGGGGATAGACCTGATGCGGCTTGGTGATGTCACAACTATATTCGTATTGGCGACTTTATTAGCAAATACTATTAACGAGAATTTTTAAAATTAATTGGCCGTATCTTTTAGTATGCCCAGTGAATCAAAATTTAGTATATATTTTCATCTGCTTATTATATTCATTCAAGGCACGTATGAAAATAAGAGATCGTTTAGCTCTAAGACAATTTAAAAACAGTACTTAACAGTTTTAAAATTCCACAATATCATAATTGGAGATATATCAAGAGAGAGAACAGAAACATTCATAGACAAGAATAGGTACTATAATAGACAATATACAAATTTATTTTATTTGAAAAGACAAATTACCCTGAAAAAAGAAATTTGTTGATTCAGTTCGTGGAACTGCAAGATTAAGTCGTCATACAATTATTTTACTGATAACATCGATAAGATGAACCAACTGGCTGGATTAGTTTCTTTATGCAAGGCAGCAATGGATTGATACATTAAGATTTTGCAAGAATATTCAAAAAACATTGTGGATTTATGCAATCTGCATTTTAGGTGAACACGTTCAAAATAGAATAAGCAATTAGAAAGTTAATGGAGCTATTAATTTTAAGACTGAATGGTTGCAACACAGATGAAGACATTATCACAAAATTCCATGACTATAAACTAAATCAAAAGTAAAGTTCGGCTATGCTGGTGGTGACAAATTAGTCTTTCTGTTATCAAGTAACGTAACTATGAAAAAGGACAGTATTTTCGGATACAACAACAATTTACAGAAATCTGAAGACTCGTTTAAACTTGGATTAAACCCTGCCATTAATACCGAGGTAGTTAAAGAAGGTATTCCAAAATGCTGATAATCAATCTATGACAGTATGATAAAAAATTGAATAGGACAAAAATAAGAAGACGAAGTAAGTATCAAGTATGCAGAAAAGAAGAATCATGATGATGTACGCTATTGGCTGCATGAGCTACTTTAAATTACTTTTTAAAATAGTTTAAGAAAACTTTAATTATGATTAGTCTGTGTGCAAACTCAAATGGCTAATGATGTGTTTTATATCTTTGATTTTAAACAATGCAAATAGCAAACCCACTATTGCCAAAAGGTAAAAAAAAAGGAAATGTATTAAGACTCATCGTTTTCAGCTTTTTCATAAGCCAGCTTATTACACTGCCAATAATTCTAATCAATGCTCCTGTCGCTTATTTTGGTTAACTCAAACAAAGAATTGCCAATATTTATTAAGTCTCTTTTAATTTTGGCAATGAGCGAATCGTCTTTGTCTTCTAATGGAGCACTACTGCCACTTGTTCCGCATCTGACTCCTACTAAATATTTCCTATTGACTGAACAACAGTTGAATAAGTCGTGCAATACTAAATATTTCCTATTGACTGAACAACAGTTGAATTAGTCGTGCATATTGCAGTGGCTTTATCAGCTATTGCTACACCCTTTTCTTTAACAGTTCTTGAGCCGTTTGCATAATAGTAATTTATCTTTAACACTTGAATCAATTTTTTCAATTGTTTCTCCAAAAATTTCTATCCATTTTAAATATGCAACCAATTCCGCTTTTTAACATACAACACTTCCAACTTTTCATGCATACGGCTTATTTTCTTTCTCTTTCTTTGCTGATTATTTTTAAGTCTTCTTTCTATTCTGCATACATTTTAAATTCAGATTTCATATATTCTACTCTCGATTCAACTTCTACAGAATTTATATAGCTTCTTAATTCTTTTCCTCTTGTTCAGTGAAAAAAAATGTTCTCTTGCTTGCTTGAATAAAGCTGGTCTTAGGTCCTCTTGCCTGTAAATCAAACGGCTCATTTGTATATTATTTGCATCTCAATGTGCTCAGGTTCTTGCACAAATTGTTGTATGTGAACAACAGTGGATTCCAGATGATATTTACGTCGTGTATCCGGTTTTATATTGTCCGGATGCACCCATCTGTGCCTTCCTTTGTCAAACCTAATGTGACTAACGAACCCTTTCCACTTTGGCCCGTTATAGCGCTAGATGGTAGGAATGATTTGATGCTGCCTTTCATCAAAATGTGAACTGTCTAGTCATCAGATTTGACATAATATAGTGATTAGTTTGTATTTTAAACTTACTTCTCTCCAGTTGGTATTGTGCTTCATTCGTGTTAAATTCTTCCTTCATCTGCTTCTTCAACTAAATTCTAGTGAAACATTTGAACTTGTGACAGTATGTCGGTACTCATTGACAAGATTCACAGTATTATCAATGTGTATTTCAACGTGTGCACATATCACATCGTCATTTTCATATAAATTATTATTTTAAAAACAAATGAGTTAAAATTATTACCATCAACCTCAGCCATTTTTTCGGTTATATAGATTGAGACAATTTTATCATTAATAAATGAACGAGTTGAAAAAGAATGAGGATTTTTTGAATGTATCAAAGAACGTCACCTACGGTAACGAGAAAAAGTACAGTCAGCGGAAACTGAAGAGAACAACAGGAACTGAACATTCCTATTGCAAATGGAACATGCAAAGAGATAACAGGCAAAAATGTGACAGAAAATAGTATACAATATAGATGGAAAACAACGAAGGAAGACGTAATAAATTGTTATCATTACTAGAGCTGCTAAACATTCGAAGTCATTGTCATATGCTGTAATCTACACTGTTACATCGCTAATTAACATATTTCTTCTGATGCTTACATGAAATCAAGTGAAATTAGATGCCTCACTTGATTTGTGTCATTTGAGCTAGATTTGCCTCTATCAGCATTGCGTACTAGTTTGATAACTTTCAAACATATTAAAGTTAAAAAGGCAACGACAGCAAAGCAGAACGCAGATGACTGTGCTAAGCACAACAGAAAGCAAGGAGGAAATAGAAATCACGTCAAATAAATGAAAGGTGAGCAAGGCAAAAAGACTGTGAATCTAAGGTTAGGAAAGAACATGACCTTTTTACTTCGCAAAAGTCCAAAGAAACGTTGGCAGACAATATAGAAGACGTTAACAAAAATTGAAAAAAGCCAAAGCTGAATGTTTAAAGAATGAACAAGAGGGCACTAAATCATCGCACAATGCTGCAAATGTGCCTTTGATATACGACACATTATGTGAAAGAAATAATACAAATTTCCTTATTATTTGATAGGTTGTGGTGTAGCTGTTTCAGATATCTTATTGATTTAGTCTAAAAGCAAAGTTGTTTCTATGTTTAAAGTTGATGAAATCGCAAAACTTGTACAACAGATAATGTTAGAGACCAAGAAAATCAACACTACTAAAAAGAAACAGGAAAGCTCGTACAACGTTGGACTTCGCCCAGTCTCTGACGTTCAACATGACAAGATTTTGTCTACATATAACCCAATCCCTGAAATGCTTTTACGTTTTAGGTAATAAACAGGATAACTCTTACCTACAAACAAATATCAAGTGGGAAAAAAACAATTAGCTCATAACTCTATTTACCATGCAACACTTACATCTACTCTCAAGGTTGCCAACATCATGCCTTTAAAGAAGTTGCTTATGTTGTCAATAGGTGCACAATCAAACAAACATATTAGAGAAAATGCAAAACTAATTATTCCATTTTTACTTAGTTCACAATTTTCTACCTGATAGCACCTGGAGTTTTACAAGAAACAATTGTTAACACTGTACACAAAACGTGTAATAAAACTGTTATTGCTAAAGGCTTCAACTTTATTTAGCTTTAACTTGTAGACAAATGACCACTGAAGCAAAAAGCATTATCAACATAATTACCATGCAACATTAAACTCTGTCATAAAGGTAACCTACGGCATATTTAAAAAACAAATACTGAGGTTTACTATTGGGCCACCATCACATTACGGATTTTGTCGAAGTTGTATAGCTGAAATATACAGTTTCTTGTAGACAGTTCACATCTGTCTACCTGATACACATATACTTTTTAGTTGAAGCAGTTGCTACTAAATAAATGTTTTGCTAAAGTAAAGCTTTAGTGCTATATAAATTATTTATTCTGGGCCAAAGGATTCCACATCTGGTGTACATGCAAAGAACGATTACATTTGTATTTTTACCAAGCAAGGTAAATAAAAGATAAAGATCATAAGATCATAAAAACAAAAGAACAACATAAAACATCTTAAGAGTCAATAACTCCGACTACCACTCCAAAGTCCATGCTGTCTATTTCATATTTATAAATGAGCGAAAAGGCACCAAGTCCTCTACCTTTACGTCCAACACTACCAGCTGACAATTACATTAATTTTACTTTACAAAATGTTAACGAGATAACTTATAATTTGGTCAGAGAGATCGAATGTTACAGAGGTGCTACAAAGAAATACAAAGTAGCATACAAGGTTTTGAATTGGATATAGGTTAGCATGACTACATTTTTCAGGTGGTATGGGTGTAACATCGGCTGGATAAGTTGCTGCAGGAATAGAAGCCGGTGTGCATTTGTCTTTAGGTTTTAGTGGGTTTGGTGCAACATTAATACGACGTGTTGCAAAAGTTTTCAAAAGAAATGTTGATATACAATATGGTTTAGACACATGATAAAATAGAGATGATAAACAAAGCAATGAGTAATGATAAAGTCAATCATGAGGAGTTTATATTAATCATCAATGAGTACAACAGATACAGATAGATCAAACTGCTATCGGAAAAAGATAGGCAGCATTTAAAACTAAGAGACATTGAAATTGAAAACAAACATTCTTATAAAAGATAAATCAATTGAAAGAGAAGTAGATACCGTTAAAAATGTTTGTCACGATTGATTTTGTTGCATCAAGTGCTTATGGTCATTACAAACAATTTCAAAGAGGTACCATAAGCATATTTAATATCAGCATAAGATGGGAAAGTATAGACTTTCGTATTATGTCTGCAATGCACGCTTTTGATAAATAATAAAATGATGACATAAATAAGTCTGAGAAGTTCCAATGAGTTCGTACTTTTAACCATTGAGACAAAAAGAGAGGAGAAGGATGTAACACCAGGTCAAACAATTAACACTGACTTTAACATTGACACTAACCATATTACAAGTCTGGATGATCTTGTTAAATTAACTGATGAAGCTTCTGGTCGGTTTGCACAAAAACGCGTTAATACCCAAATATGTTGGACTCTAGAGTATACTAATTTCAAAGATATTAAGACACGGAGCGAACGTGATGATAATAAATTAACTGATATTGGACAGATCTAAAATCTGCATTAACATATTGACGAGAACAGAATTTGTTGGTTTTGTTTACAAAGAAATGCTGATCCTTACCAAGTACCATTCACAAATTGCGAACCGTGGGAGAAAGAGTGGAAGTTCACGGGTCGGTGCCTAACATTCAGCACTCTTTAGAACCAAGTGAACGGAGGATAACAATTGAGATAAATCTTTTCGAGAGTGACATGGGGGAGCTTATGATATATCTGGAAGAGTTGAGTACTTAACAATCTCAACTAGAACAACAACATCAATATTTCAGTAATCAAATCAAACAAAATGGTCAATAGATTGAAAATCAAATGGATTTTTTCAGCACCAGACTAACTTGTACAGCAACGTAACTAATGACCTGTGATACGTGCAGAAGAAATAATATTTACCAGATATATCCAAACATATAGACGACAAAAGAAAAGAAAATAAATAAGTATGAAAGCACATTACGGGCTGTGGAGACAACTTATGATTTAAATATTACAGATCTGAGTGATAAGATCAAAACGATAAAGGATGTTACCTTTCAAGACTTTTACTGCAAGGTCCATGCTGAGGTTGAACAATCTAAACCAGAAACTAACGAATATGTTGATCGAGAAGTATTAAATAGTATACGTGTGGTACAAGGCAGTATTAACGAAATATACAAAATGATAAAACCAATGAGGAACTATTTAACTGATTTGAAACAACTAAAATAGATGCATTCAAGTCTGAAATAGATAAAAGAGACTCTCGCATTAAGTGGTATAATTGATGCAATTAAAAATAAAAGAAAAGAAAACATAGAGACATACAAAACTGAATTGAACAAGTAAATGCGCATAAATATTTTAGCATTGGGTGTTAGAATGTATGAATTAAAACAACAAATAGATAAAATAAAAAATGAGTTTGAGGAGATGACTAGGTTGATGCCGGGATGTCTAGAGACATTTGAATTTTACAATGCTACGAGTCAGGAGAGTATTGACTAGGGGTGAAACGATACACCTTTGCCGCGTATCGATACGATTCCCGATACACAGGAAACGATACGATACATTATCGGTACACATATAAACTTGATGATCTTTTCATCTTTAGAAGGTCCGTCAGTGGTAGGGTGGTGCCCTTGTATGCGTGTTGTCATATTGGTTATATTTCCTGTAAGCAGATTACAGACAGACAGAGACGTATCATTTCCTTATATGCCATTCTCGTCCATGACAAGATAACAAAAATACTTCCAAACAGACTACATGTTGTCAAAGTTTTCAATTCAAACTTTTAGGCCATTTCAGGTTGCTCCACTTGATTGGATGCATGACTCATCTTGGCCACCATGCCCTTTGTTTTGCACTGAATGAATGTTTTAAATACATCTTATTACCAATTTCATGTCTTCACTTAAACTTTAAAGACATTACGGTGTTATCTTCAAAACGGAATAGTGCAATTTCCTCGTACAAGGAAAATTTCATCTAGAACAAGTTCTTGTGTGGTAGCGGAGATGACTAACAACCAAATGTATCACATTTTACTCCTCCAGATGCAAAACAACTGCCGCGGCAACAGGTATTCACCTTCTATAAATAGTTTACAAATTTACATAGGGTGACAAACTCGTGAGGTTTGAAATCTGCCCCTAGCCGATTATGTGCTTATTGTATTTATCCCGTAGGCACGTTCAGTCACTGATTAGGCACACACAAAAAATATGTGTTTCCTGTCGGCCGGCCGTTGCCGACCCTAGCACTCCCCTCCCAATTTTTTTTAAAATAAAAAAATTCACATTGCCGAAATTGATTTGTGCATCTAATTGAGCCAATCCTGCCCAGTACTTTGAAGCGCTTGAAATATTATTTGATTTATATATAATGTTAAATTTTTTTTTTTTTTTTTTACAAATACCTACCTGCCTACCCTAATTTTAAAACCAGTGCAACAGGAAACACACATTTTTTTGGCCTTAAATATATCAACATAAAAAGAGACATTCCAAACTTGTTCCTCAAACTTGATCATTTAATAACCACTTTTACACGAAGTTTCTTTGTTGCTTTGTATCTGCTTGGATCGAGTTTGGATGCCAATACGTCTGCTGTATCACGCAGAGAATAAGCTACATTAAGTTCTGATTCGTGGTTATTGTTTCCCCTGGACTGAAACAAACAATAATCACCAATCAGAATTTAATGTAACATATTTCACTGCGTGACACACCGGAAGTGTAGCCTTCAAGTTCGATCCAAGTAGACAAGATACGAAGCAACAGAAAAACTTCGCGTACAAGTGGTTATTAAATGCTGAGTAAAGTACTTCATCATATATGGGGAAAAAATCAAGAATGTCTCCTTTATGCTCAACATACTGACGGGATAAAATCGTTAGCATTGAATCGGCCGGGGGGGGGGGGGGAGGGGGTACAGATTTCGAATCACTTCACCTTGTGTTCATTTGTAGAAGGCGAGTGGGTGTTGTCAATAGTTTTGTCTTTTTGACTGACGAAAATGAGTGCCTGTGCCAGCAACAGCTGTCTGATATGAATTCTCAATTTAAAGGAAACCCCCCCCCCCAAAAAAAAAACAACAAAAAAACCCGACTAATATAATAGTTATTCATGACTGCTGAAAATTAAAGTTACTTGTATATGGTAAGTATCGTTTTGTATCGATATTTCACCTCTTATATCGATATTTGTATCGATATGGCACAAGTATCGATGCATCGATATATCGATGAATCGTTTCACCCTTAGTATTGACTGTATTATTTATTCGGGCAAAGTACTGAGATTGGTGTATATTTGGATAAGTTAATTCAAAGTGGCAAAGACCACAGTAGATACCATTTATTATTCAAAACTTAAAAGGTGTTCAGAACACTACAAATTATATCCGAAACATCGATCGTTGAGGAAATATGCTGCATTGTTCCGACTTAAAATAGAAGGTGTTAAAGCAATACTTTCAATTTTCTTGTTCAAGCAGTAGATAAAAAAATGTGTAATTTTATGTTGGAGTGCTATATGTTTGTATTTGGAAAATGTTTCCGACAATAAATATATATGTATGAATTCACACAGCTTTTATCTGGAGAAGAATAAATATATAATGGTTGTATATGAGCACTAATGAAATCGATCTGTACGTTTTGGTAGCAGCAAGGTTACAAGCTGGTTACGGTAGCAATTTTTTTTATACTTAAATACAACATAATGTTACATAAAAAATACTTTTAATTATTTATTCCAATATAAATAATAATAATAATAATAATAATAATAATAATAATAATAAGTCAGCAGCATGAGTAATTATTGGAGGAGAAATATTTAACGTTTAAACATTTGCAGGAAGCATCTATCTCTTCTAATTAGTTGTTTCCGATGGATTTAAAAAAAAGTGAAAAAAAGTCATGTAAATGACCGTAGAAGAACTACAGTGAAAATTGATGAGTTCAATGAAAACATAGCCAGACACTGACTACTTGAATAAAATATTTAATAAGGTTTGGTGACTCAGTATTTAAAAATTCTGGATGGTGCTTTTGCTCTGAATGCATTTACTCATTGTACCGTAGGTACAAGTGCTGTGTATCCTGGTGCATCTTTCATAAGCACCAAAGCCACTACTCACACATAAAAAAAGGTAACACTTGAAAATCCACTATTGCCCAAACGGAATAAATTTTACCAACCTTTTGATGATCAAGTAAAATACAAGTATGCATTCATGGACACTTATGATGGGTGTTAGTGTGTATATTGCTTACAAGTTTCGTTTACATTCTCTGACCTGTCTGTAGGTAATACGTAGTAAAAATGACAACGGACAGTAAATACGTAAATCCTCACAAGAAGAAAAGCAAGGAGTTAAATACCTCAATCCATCACACCGTTATCACATACACCCCGAACAACATTACATCTACACAGAAGTTACAGAAAGCAATTCGAAAGTTAAATTCACACATATGGATCGTACAAGGAAGTTTCTTTCTGTCGTTTGAAACGAAGGTGCAGGGAGATGCTAATAATTAAGTGGTAAACACTTCACGTAGAATGCAAACATCATATCATATGGAAGTTGTGACAATTTTCAAGTCGAATGATTACAACATATTTAAAGGTTTGTGATCATTTGATTCAATTAGGACATATAATAAAGAGCAAGGCATTATGAATGATACATTGAAAAATGTATGGTCAAGGGCAGGTAATGTACAATACACTTGTACTGAGGATATACAATTTGCAAAGCTCAAAAAAATGTTTTAGAATACCACTAGACTTTCAGATACTAAAAGATCAATGTCCATGGTATCCGTGTGCTTTTCCTTAGGGTTTTAGATTTAACATGACACTTGCAAAAGTCTTTGATATGATTATAGATGGTAACCAAGACAAAGAACTGGAACGATATTTTTCGTAGCACGATACGATTACTTTGCAATCAGTTGCACAATCGGTAAATGACAAATATATAAATGTCAATGCTTTCTTTTATGATTACATCACTTGGGAGAAAATTATCAACATAGCAGTCAATATAATTTCAACAAGCCTCACACTTAATTCACATCGAATAAGTTTAAAAAGTGTTTTAATACTGTGGCAAAAAGAATGCAGAAACTAATCAAGAAAAGTTGTGCAACACAGCACTACAAAATATTTCGTTAACTACAGAGGGTCCGCCAAATATGCTTTATTCCCACGTTTTCCGAATGCATTAGCACTTTGCAGAAGCCACCAATGATTTATTGGATGAAAAACAAAAGTAAACATACTTAGTAACGTAAGTGTTAATCTTGTATACACTGACAATATGGACATTTTGAATTATATGTACAGATAAAGGTACAACTCTATACTCAAAGATTTCAGAGAAAATGCTTGGGTTTTTTTTTAAAGCATTTTATAATAAGTACTAAAAGCACAGGAATATGTGTTTGAAGAAAACCATGTTATTTCAGAACTAATGAAAACAAAAATTGTAGATACACTCAAACAGACCAAAAGAACAAACTTTTAATGCGTTTTTAACTTCCCCTTGGTTTTCATCTCTGCAAAGACTGCGTCGACAAAGCCTAGGTATTCCGAAGGAACAACACCTAAGGTACATGACTTCAGAGTACTTGTATCATAAATACACAGTGTCTGTAAGGTAATGTTCTATTCGAGTTCTTCTTAATATGTTTGTCGTCATCCATAGACAAAACAACTTTATTCATTTTGATGCTTGAATAATCTAAGTACATTCATTTCCTAGTAATGTTCCTTCTGATTAAGTAAGGAACCTTTGTGCATTTCAAATCTCAGATTTGTTTTAATCACGCCTATTTAATTATTTACAATCTTTCTTTTAATCTTTATCAGTCATGAATAAATACAATTTTGACATTAACACACAAAACTCCCTAATTGAAACATTTACATCTTCCAGGAACTATCTTATTCATCTGTGGGAAAGTTAATATGGTTTCCGTCTTGTAGTCACTAGTGTCACAAAATTTGATGCTATCATGTCAATGTAAAAAAAGTTATCTGTATTATTATTATTATTATTATTATTATATATATATATATATATATATATATATATATATATATATATATATTAATATATATATATATATAGAGAGAGAGAGAGATAGAGAGAGGGAGAGACAGAGACAGAGACAGAGAGAGACAGACAGAGAACTACAAATATAATGTATATAATATATAATGAATTTGTATCAGTCATCAACATTCTCATTCTGTCATCGAATTGTTATTCAGCTTATTGTAGTAAAATAAGTAGTTTAGCATTTACATAACTCTAACAATTTAAATCCACCAAAAATTATAAATTGGTTTTGTTAATTTGCTTTTAGTGTTGTTAAAACTCACTAACACTAAGGCGTCATCAATACTTGCTCTACTTGCAAATTGTTGTTACCATTCGGAATTGTTTCGGATACAGCGTTGTTCGTCAATTTTATAAAGTCTCTCTCCAAATCATCTGTTGCTTTTTGTGTCAAATTTGTATTGAGTTCAATGCAGAATTTGAAACAAGGCAACTTTGCTTATCTTTCTGTTTTACTCCCACTTTGATGTGAAGTTTTAAGTGTCTGTAGTTAATTACATATTTCTCGTTCTTTATCAATGTACATAACAGTTTGGTACTGTTGACAGTATACTCATATAATCATGACTGTCTTATATTTCAAACATAGTTTCTTCTACTTCTCTAATTTGTTCTTCCATTGCCGATCTCAAGTGTTGTATCGGCATGTATTGGCTCATGGATCATCCACAGAGGTTGTTAAGATCAATCACATAATGAACGACCTTGACCATGACCTTTCAAACTCAATAATATTTTTTAAATCTTACCATCTTTGTCCAAGTAGTATTTATAATTTGCTGAAGCATATATAAATGGTATCATTCTAAATCCACCTCTTATTCCACTCTCCATGATCATTAATGTATAATAAATCATCATAGACATGTCATAATCTTTCATTTGTCTAATTCTATACCAGATATCTGTAAACTTGCATCAAATGCTAATCCAGAAGTAATATAACAGTGACAAGAGTCTAGTTTTTAATTTGTTATATAAACATTCATAATTTACTAAAAATGTCATATAGCACATTTTCAATTTCCTTATGTCATCCACTTTTACCGGACAGCTATCAAACAAATAACTGTATCTATCCAAACTGTATTTTGATTGTATCTGATGATATTTTTGGGAGTATTTAATACAGACTCCATGGCATAAAAGAAAAATGCAATATCCTGATTTGTTTTCTTAATACAACCTTTTTCTCAACCCGTTTAGTCAAATATATCTATGAATTTCCGTGAGCGGTTGATACATATCTATATGCAATGTTAAGGTTAAGTATTATACCCTGTCAAACATCCATCTTGTACTTTCTTTATTCCGGTCACAATTATATACGTAAAATATTCAATAAACGTTAAGTGGCATTATCCATTTCACCTCTATTCAATATATTTAGAGGCCTTTTTGTGTAGTACAAATTTCTATATTCAACTTGCTCTCCGTCTTGGTTGGATCAGTTGATGAATCGCCAAATGTATTCGTTATGATTCACTTAACATTTGCTAATTCATACGTCTTCTTTTCTAGTTTAAGGCGTATTAAAGGGTGTTGTAATTTGTTCTTGCTTGTTTTGGTAAAGGTGCATAAGTCTTCTTTCATTTTTATTTATTTAACTTTAATTACTTCATTACATATTTAAAATGTTTTGTATGTAAGTTGAATCGACAGAGAAACAAAGATACAAACAGTGTTTGTATTTGTGTGGAAAGATGACAAGAATACAAATTAGATCTAATAATGGGAGCACTGTGAATAAAGTAGTCTGCATTTTTGCCAATCAATTTGCCATTCAGATTAATAAAATATTTGTCCGTTATAATCATGCGCTTGCTCTAAATAATTCACCGTTATGATTAGACATTCACTCTAAACAGACCCCCGCTCAGATCAGGTGTCCCTGTAGGCATGACTCAATACTTAGTTTAAGTTTTTGCTTTGAATTTTACAATATCTGAACAATCTCTCTATGTTTCCCTAACTATTATTTGCCAAGCGAAGAGATGGCCAAAGATTTATATCCTATACAGCCTTACATTGTGTTCTTAAAATAAAACCCACGTACCGATGGTACATCTTTGTATATTTATTCTATTTTCGATAGGTTTTGATGAGGTGACGCCATTAACCAGTCAAACGTTTTCACCACATCGTAAAATATGCAACAATCTATTGTCTTTATGTGTTTTACTATTTACTTGTCTATACTGCACTTTTAATTTTTCTCATCTATGATAATAAAGCGACACAGTTATAAAATAATTACTTATTTGACAACGGGCACAAAGGCTATTTCAGGTATAGATCATCACTTTAGAAATTCTACGCTCGAATTATATACAATTCTCAACAAATACGATCCTGTTATGTGACAAATAAATGAAACATATTTAAATTGTGTCGTATTTACAAATTTAATTGTGAATTTCTTTATATTCATGAAAAATCCTTAACTTGACTGCAACATTGATTCCGCATTAGGCTCATGCAATTGCTGTCTATTATTGATAGGGAAAGCTCTGGAATGTGACACCTCAATAACGGTACAGGTTTAAAAATAGTATAGATTTTGTGACTGTCTTCCATGAACCTCAAGGTTGCAAGGCGGATATCCTGTGTCATTCCAAATTAATATCTTAAAAATACACATTTTTCTTTTATTATTGTTGTATCCCTACACAAGAGGGTTGGTCCGAAAAGTGTTGTTTTATCCCTACACGAGTGGGTTGGTGCGAAAAGTGTTGTATTATCCCTACACAAGAGGGTTGGTGCGAAAAGTGTTGTCTTATCCCTACACGAGTGGCATGGTGCGAAAAGTGTTGTCTTATCCCTACACAAGAGGGTTGGTGCGAAAAGTGTTGTCTTATCCCTACACGAGTGGGTTGGTGCGAAAAGTGTTGTCTTATCCCTACACAAGTGGGTTGGTGTAACAAATACTACTCGCTAGAACTGTCAATTATTATTATTATTATCTCTTTTAGCGTTGTCTAGTCCCTACACGATTTGATTGGTGTAAAAAAAATGTTACTACTCGATATATATGTAATATTCCTATCATAAAAGGTCAAATAGCACCCTGTATTAATTGGACATAAAATGCACATTTCTGAGTGCGCAAAAATACCATGTTCTACCCACAGGTTACACCGCCCGTCTTCCCTGGCAATATTGACCATCAGTTAACATTTGAAGCTTTAATTCACTGTTACCTCAAGCGTACGTATCAGGAACATATAATAATAAATGCCTGGGCAGTGCGAGAAAGCAATTCAATAAACGGTTGTTATAATGATGCCCAGATGGCATCTAAAATTGTATCATCATATCCAAATATCATTAAAGCAGATGATTTTATTATAAAAGATACTCTAAAATGTCCATCGTGGCTTCGTAACACCCAATATATTGCATCGTGCTATATTGTTTAATGTGATGACTACAGTTTATAATATTACTATATTTTACCGTTAACATTTGTTTTAAGTGGATGGCCAATGGTCTGAATGGTCCAGTTGGTCTCAATGCACCCAGTCATGTGACGGTGGTATCACATTCAGAGCACGTGCATGTGAATTTCCGCCGGGACATCCACACGGTGCTACCTGCACTGGACCCGAAACGGAGAGCATTCTCTGTAACGCGGACTTGTGTACAGGTACGGTGCAAGTAGTAAAGGTCCTCTAAGTTACTTGTTACTTAAATTTTATTTTCACATATTGTATTTTGTTTTTCTTACAGATATTTTATTAGATATATAGAGTAGTAATTATGTAATCAAAGCTCTCTATTGTAGTCGTTTTAACCTTCTAAATTGTGTCATTTAGGTCGATTTGATTCAGTAACTTTCTTCGGTTAAGCTGGAATCCTGTGGAAAAAGAAAAAAGTCGTTTTTGTCGCTTAGGCTTCAAAGCTTTTGGGAAAGGGGAGCTTTCTCGAACACGAATGACTTACTTGTTCTATGCCACATACAATACTATGGTCAATATTGAATTGGTATTCAGCGATCAGTGAATTATTTTCTGATAATTTGCCTGTTTGAAACATACTGGAAAAGTAGTTTTCAAAAACAATCTGCATGAATACCTAATTAAGAATCAAATATTAAAATGCAACTAATTGGATGTGATAAACGAACTCGAAAACTGATAAAACCGAGACATTTACATTGAGAATTTACAACTTGTATACTTATTCTTCTCTATATTGAATCACTCAAAAGCTGTACTGTTCTTTGTAGTAAGTAGTGGAAACCCTAACTTGGTCGACTTTACTGCAATGAAGACGTTCAGCTACGATTAGAGAATACATATATATTCAACTGAACACGAAGTTCGTGGTTCTTCAATGTTTTAAATTATTGTTCACTTTCACTTCAGTTGATGGCTCGTGGACAACTTGGTCGGCATGGACGACATGCGCAGTCACGTGCGGTGAAGGTGTAAAATACAAAGGGCGCTCTTGTCTATTTTTAAGTGGACACCCCCACGGAAAGGACTGTGTGGGCAATTCAACAGAAAAATCTAGCTGCAACAATGGTCTGTGCCCAGGTAAAAAAAAAAGCACGATTACACTGATTAGAACCATTTTTGACAATCCTTCTTAATATTAATATTCCCAGCCACATTTAAGTATTCTTTAATATTTAGTCATGCATTCAATCTAATTTGATATACATGTATTACCAAATGCCCACTTTTGTTGTAAATCTAAAAGCAACCTTTTTCCATGTATATGGAAGCTGAAGTCGATTCGAGGGTTAACACATTCATTGTGCAATAGTATATTGTGTAAAGTTTGACACTTTTATTTCGAGATATTTAAAACAGTTGAATACATGTAGTCTAGCAATGAAAGGGACATACCGTTTAGTCTGTATTTTGCACAGAACCGCAATACTCAGTGTATAAATATGTCAAATTAATGGTATTTGAAACCACATTTCACCATTGCTATGGGAAGAAATCTGGACAGCCGATTTATTCAGGCTCTACAGCACACACTTTTGCTCTTGGAGTTTCACAACGGCCATTATCTACTCCTAGTATTTATATTACAAATACCATTATCTTTTCTCCACAACACATTGCCAGCATCATCGTATCGTGTTTAGATGTCTTGTACTTACCCTGACTAAAACCTAATAGTATATACTGTAACAACGTGGGAATCTGAGATTTTAGTACTTCTGTCTGCATTTGTAAATTTGTGACATATTAGCGATTACTTGTTTTATAAATGGGATATGATGTTGGGAAAATATTTCCTAAAACGAATGTTGAGCCAATCAATGACATCAGACGTCATTTAATGTCATTCTTACGGGAATTGATGTACATATAGAAACGAAAATAATTAAAAGATGATCATTTACCGCTTAATGTGCCGCATCAAGGCCTTTTTAGGGAATTGTGTGGAACCCTGTGCCGAAGAAGTCCCTGTCAAAGTCTACATTTGATAGAGTGAATTATTTTTCCAGTAAGTTTTTGTGTGAATTGTGGTAAGGAGTTAGACAGCTTCCATATGAAGTATACGAAAGTTGGCGAAATATAGTTTGGAGATGGACGTTTAGGTGGACCTGTCGAGTGTCCAACCTAGTGTCGGGGTTGTGGGCGTCGAACCTAGACCTAAGCAAGCTTTGGAGACATACCGATAGTCATGGCCATTTGCTCGTGAGCCGCAGCCTAGTGCCTCAACATATTTCAAGTGCTACAATAAGAGGCAAAGCGATAGTTCCTCGAGTAGTAGTTTAGATTGTCCTCCACATCAAATAATAGGGCTACCGTTCGTGTAGCAGAGTTATTATGTGCAGACCTCATTTCTACATCCCCAACTATGCACAGCAGAAGGTCGCTGTTTATTTATGAAGCCAGGTCAGACTCTTTGTGAACCATTATTGCATAGAGGAAATTAGGGAGATCAGCAATACTGACGTGCCCTGTATGCAGTTAGAGGAAACTGATTACCGTGATGTAGGCTGGAATTCGTAGATGCGCGACTACCCTTTTCGTGAATAATTTCTGGTTTTCTTTAGATTGGGAATATTGTATCGGTAGCATCAGCTCAAGGCCAGTTCTACATACGCCGAGAGCAATTAGTGATTAGTTAGAGATGGTAGAATTGTGAGGTGTCAATGTATGTGCATCGGTTCGGCTCGCAAGAAGTCTGCAAGCCGTATGAACTTGTCAATCAATGCAGATACTGTGTTGCATACGTCTCGGGTCTTTACCTCTGAGATAGATTATTCAGGTGTAATTCGGCTCGGTTCGATACTGCATGAAATAGATCTTGCTTCGCAGATAGTTAGGGTTCCTTACAAGAATCTGGCTTAGATATCAACAAAGGTGTGGTCTTTTGTTCAGATTAGAGAAAGATTACACTCGTCACATGACAGTTTATATAGTGTTGACCTGTATTAAGATAGAATATAATCCTCCAGTAATAGTGATTGCTAGTTTATATAGTGTTGACCTGTATTAAGATAGAATATAATCCTCCAGTGATAGTGATTGCTATTTAAGGAAGCTGAATTCATAAACAGCGACCCGATGCCAACTAATGAACAATTCACACCATTTCTTCGCTTGGTACTCGTGTACATTAAGGGTATGCTTTACCCGTTACTAGCCTCAATCCTATTTGTATATGACCCTTGGTTAGTAACCATACTACAATGCAACCCAAATTATTTGAATCAAAGACAACTCTTGAGAAAGGATAGCTATTTTGATAGGTGGTTGAGCTACATAAAGTGCTCTCATTATAAAGCTTTCAAAATTATATTTGACTATTAACTTGCAATATTTCTTCACTTAAAGTGGATGGTCAGTGGGGTTCATGGTCCGCTTGGTCAATGTGTACCACTTCTTGCGGTAACGGTACAACAGTGCGAACCCGGAACTGCACCTATCCTGATGGCGTCCCACATGGCAATCCCTGTGATGGCATTCATTCGGAAACTACATCATGCAACCCAACTCCGTGTCCAGGTATTGTATATGATGGTACCATTATTAATATTACATAAAGTATAACATATACAGTATTGCATCCAGTTATTCGATATTGTACGGTACAAATTAATTTAGGCAAGATTCTTTTTCTTACAGTTCCTTCTTCGTCTAAAAGGAAGCAAAATAATTACAAAATATTGCTTTCCGCACTCTGATAATATTGCTCTGACCAACGATTCGGGATAGTTCGTTGAAAGAATTAAAATTTTCATATAAAATGCTAAGTCTTAGATCTTTCATCGAGCTATTACTTACATTATATATATATATATATATATATATATATATATATATATATATATATATATATATATGTATATATTATCTTCAAGTTTAGTTTTCTAGGCCTTGTTTTAAAACCATTTTAGCATAACTAAAAACAAAGTCATCTCTCATTCAGATTGATAAAGCAACTGTCTTTTCTTGTTTTCAAATCACGGTTCATTTGGTAAATTAAAAGAAGATACCTCCATATCGACAAGCAAGTCTCGGCTTCTTAGACATGGTACCTGTCTCAAATTTAACCAACACCTTCCTTAGTTAAAGTCTTGACTTTAGACATTTCATTGGTCATATTCGTTTTCGGTCCGAAAGTTTATCAGTTCAAATTGTTTGATTTTAGATTTACATTAAAATCCCGACTTATATTCTTTAGGTGAAATGCTGGTATGGTTTATAAAATACAGGTATCAGAAAAGAAAACAATTTACTTTTTACCAGCGAAAAGAAGCACACATCACAAGCTTTAACTTGGACCATAAGATATCTACGGTGTTTGTAAGATACGAATGAACAAGTATGATACCCAAATCTTATATTGTTTTGTTTGTTTTTGTTTTGTTTGTTTTATATGTCGGAAGACAAGCATGCCGAGTCAGATGCTTGTGTCAGAGACTCTTTCAAGATATGTACTTAAAAAATCTCACATGCTTTATTCATTATTCCAGTCCAGTAAATATCGACGAACTTGTGATAAAATAGTGATCTGCGATTTGGTTGTTTCTTTCCAGCAAATACAGACAGCACTTCCCATATTTCTAGGAAAACACAACATAAAATGATTTGTTTTACAACAGCCATGTGTCTGAATTGTTTATTTGCTAGTATATAGTAGCTATCCACTCTCTCATAATACAAGTAAGTGCACATCTGACGTAATGCTTGTAAAATATTCATTCTACTTCATAACACAGTTGACGGCGTATGGACGGCATGGAGCAGGATTTCTCAGTGTTCTGTAACATGCGGATTCGGTGAAAGAACCAAAACGCGGACTTGCTCTTTCCCAGCTGGGGTACCTCATGGGAGGAACTGTACTGGGGAGAGTGTGATATACCGAGACTGTACCCTTAAAGCTTGTCCAGGTAAAACATGAAACTAACGGTCAAAAATCAATAGATGTATGTATGTTTTCCTGCATGTACATATATATGTATGCATAAGCTTTTTTTCTCTTTTTCCATCAGTCTTTCTGTCTGTAAAAATAATATGATAATATTATTTATTCGTAAATGACTGTGTACTTAGATGAGAATTAATTACTGGGTCGACGTGCCGGTGTGTCTGCTACGCACGGATGCTTATACCACCAACTTTGTAGCATCATTTTTGGTGATGTGTACATGGTCGAGATGGTATGGGGGTTGGTGCTTATAGGCATGGCGATGGGTGCAGTAAACCGTGGACCAGGATTCGAATCTCCGTAAAATAAGAATTAAAATTCTCTAACCTATATGATAATGTTATTTATTCGTATTTAAAAATTTTGTTAATGTTATCAAGCATTCTCCTGTAGGATCCAGGTATAGCATTTTCCGTTCTGTTTGGTGTTTATTTGTAATTCTCTCTCTCTCTCTCTCTCTCTCTCTCTCTCTCTCTCTCTCTATATATATATATATATATATATATATATATATATATATATATATATATATATATATATAAAAAGTGTGTATGTATAACTGTGTGTTTTATATATATATATATATATATATATATATATATATATATATATATATATATATATATATATATATATATATATATATATCGGCAAGTAGTAGTGAAAAGACTTATTAGATTACTCACAATTAACGGTACTGACACATTGAAGTAATTAAGTTTTCAAAAGTTATGGCTCTATTACAGCCGTATCATTTGAAATTAAAATCTCTTTTTTGCATTAAGTGCGAGTACAGCTCATTTTAATTAACTTGGGAATTTCTCCATGTCCTGATATTGATTCTGTGAGTTATTCTCTTAGTCTCTGAGGACAAAACTGCAGGCGCACGGGTCGTGGATTTATTAATTTGTGCAACACATATTCACATTTTCAGCATTATACTTTCGTTCCATACTATATATTCGCTCAATCAGTAGTTGTTGCGTCAGACTAAAGCAAGGTTTTCTACAATTTTCCTTGTCCACTAAAATAAGAGTATCCACTGTTCGTTTATAAAAGAGAGGGCCAACAACTTGCAGTCATTATTCATACTATATTAAGTACCCATAAGGGATTCCCTGCTGATTCTCGCTAAAGAGTCAACTTCAGGCACAGAAACTGGTTTCGTTCCTCTTCTGTAGAATGTCACACTTAAGCAACACTGCCGAGTTTCGATATACTTGAATTGCAAGAAAAAGTCAAGTGCGCTTCAAAAAGAAGTTACAGCGTCATATGGGAACAGTTTACCACGTGCTTATTTATAAACGAAAGTTGTTCGTGAATTCCAGGTATTATTGTTCTTGTCTTCGTAAATTCCTCCAATAGTCTGAGAACCACCACAATTGGAACTTGGCAGATTGTCTCAGAGTGACGAACCCTGATAGGTAACGTCCACTTCCGGACCCGGAGAGATGAAGGAGAGAAATATTTTAAGTTTCTTCGAGTGACAGATAACCGAGACAAAAATGGTGGATAACAATTAAGGACTAAAGTTCTGCAGAAGAGGAATGACACCATTTTATAGGCCTGAAGTTAACTGTTTAGTGAGAATTAGTAGAGAATCCCTCGTATGGACTAAACATAGTAACATTAATAACGGCAAGGCCGGTGTAAAATTGAATTTTGACCCCCCTTGAAAACATTATCAAGGTTCATTTTTCAACAGATGAGGGTCACTTTCAATTATTGAATACTGAACCACCCAGAAATGACCAGTTGTACAATACAATATCTACAAATTAAAAATTGAACCCGTTGAAAACTGACCCGCCCATTCTCACAACTGCAATATCTTCCCCTGTAAATTGGATAACTGAGCCCTGGTTTACTACATTTGGGTACGGTTGTCTATTGTTTTGGATAAAGGATAAAACTGGAAACTTATCAGGAGCTTTTGGGGAAAAAAAGCAACCCCTGCTTGATCAGAAACTGAGAACGAGAAGCAGATGGACATAGCTTTTTAAGTGTCTGCGTAAAATGTATGTATTGATTGGACATAGCTTAAATGTTAATGCGATCAACTTAATGTTAGATGTTGGAAAACATATTTCTACAAATTCATCAGTCTGTATATCATTTAGATGAATTAAAGGAAAGTGTGATGAAGAGCGCACTATCATTTGTACTTTGATTTTCTTTTGTACATTGGCATACCATAATTATTGAGAAATGAGAAAATCTTGTTTGCAACAGTATGGGACAAACTACTGTTTCTCCTTTCAATCTAAATCGTAGAGAACAGTAAATAACCGTTTTCAGTCTTCTTTAATTATCCAGTGTACAAGGAGTGACTATTAGTCATCTCAGCAGTGAATACGTCACGGATTAAAATAATATAGCATCGTTTGCAGCAAGTTCGAGGGGAGGAGGGAGTGGGGTAGAACTAATTATAGGAGGAAAATACCACTGACCTATGAAATTTGCATGGTCATTAAGCTTTGTCAGAACTTCCTTATATTAAAAACAAAAGTAAGAAAACTACAGAAAGTACGTCACCATTCTCATCTATTTTTTTTTTACTGACTGAATTTTATTTAAAGGAAAATGTACACAATTTCTTGTAACTACAACATCAAATTTACCATTTTACTTTACCTATGGGATAACTCTTAATCTTTCTTTTTGTGTATATTCTTTATGTCCATTGTACACTATTCGTAAAATACTTATAGGTGTTTCCATGTTCCTGTTTAGATTAGTAAGATGAGAAAACACTGCCCTCCAAATTAATATCCAGAAAATTTGGAGTAACTTTCCTTCGCTGAGAAAAGTAATAGGACTGGATAAGCTTTTGGTCGTGTATATTGTCCCCTTAAAAATACATGTGTTTTCCCCAACAGTGATTATTTTGCTTGTTACCAAGAACAGCTTATACTAAAAATGTTTATCACGCGTATGCTGAATATAACGATTCCATAGCTTTTTGTAAAGAGACAGGGTCCGATTTTCATGATCTGCTTTTAGGTGGGATTACACTTAAAATCAGATCATGCATTTCAGACTCTATCCGACACAAAAAGCATAAGGATACTTCTTTCGGAATTAAGTGATGTATGTTAATTGATGGTGTATTTCAATCATGAACAAGGAGCAGAAACAGGAAAAGTACATGATTTACATTAAGATATTTAAATCCCAATTAAGGATCAGAAACAGGAGTAATCACTGAACCAGTGTTTTGAAATGCATATATAACCTTTAAGAAAATGAGATTGTTAGCGGCTTTTTATAAAATATCTTTTTTTAAAACATTCTCCACACAAGCACATGTGAATAATCACTTATTTCAACTGTAAGGAGTACCTGTTGTATTAGTTTGGTCAAGATCAGAACATCCTTGAAATGACTTGTACACAAGATATGGGACTGACTGACGTACGTACAGGATGGAGCTGAATAAGCTACTATATTCCCCTCTTGTATTCCTCTAAGCATTGCATTAATCTTTCACCTAAATAATTTTGAAGTGAAAATGAGAGTTTAATTCGAGGTTACAGGTTCAACACTGTGGTGCTTCCTGTGTGTAATAAAGCGTAACAGTTCATTTTTCATAGTTTGTGTTATACTGATCTATTTCAGAAATATCCATACATATAGGTCACAATAGCAAGTGAATGTTGAAAATTTTGATAATTGCTAAATATATCGACGACTAAATTGAATTCACTAAAATCCTGTTTTCACGCATGTAAAACAGTGTGTCTCCCCTGTACATATTATAACTATATGTTCAGATAACCGTTAAAACGATAGTAGAGGTTTCTCAAATAACGATTTCTGTGAGCAAGGCCCACAACGTCCTTCTCAGTTCCACGCACACACGCACGCACACACACGCACTAGGCACTAAAGACCGTGTTTTATACATTATGCATTTCTCAAATTGAATTTTTTACGCTGTTAGGCTTTTTCGTGGTAGTATACGATACAATAAAGCAATTTTCCCTGTGTCTTAGTTTCACTGAACTTAAGAAGAGTCACATAACAACACAAAGAATACCATCGTTTCCTTACAATGTTGTAACAGAGAGACCACTGTGACTCGTGGTTACCAGTAACAATTGTGATAGCATGTATTAGCATTGCTTGATCTTCGAAAGCGAGATTTCGAGGTACCCCTTGCTCTAACAGTTGCTATGGACTTCTACCCCTTAATGCATTAGATCTATATCTATAGCAAGCACACATATACAGCTACTGCAACTTAATTTAAATTCTTTAAATTTCAATTGTTTCATATAATTTGAGACAATTTGTATGATCCCACATACAGTAGGCAAACTAAGATATCGACCAATGTAGTACTAAATGGATTTAGCCCATTACAAGCACAGCTCCATTTCCTCAGTTTTGTTACTGGATATTGTCCAATTTACTCAGTCTGTCAAGACAGTTAGTATGTAAGTTCAATATACATTGAAGGTGCCTCCGTATGGTGTCCGATTTCTGCCATGTCGGTTTGTCGCATTGTCGCAGCAACAAATTGCCAACGCGACAAAGCGGCAACCCGACAAAATACCGCAACAGAGCGACAAAGTGCCAACGCGCTAAAGCGAGAATCAACAAAATACCGCAACAACACGACAAACGTAGGGCGACAAAGAAACAGTGTGATACATCGTTTTGTCGAGTTGGCGCCTGGATTTTGTTGGGTTGTCACGTTGTTGCTTCGACGCGTTGTAGCTTTGTCACTTTGTGGCGTTGTCAAATTGTCGGGTCGTCGTCTTACGGTTGACATGCGTAATATAAGTAATTTTGAATCGTCTTGTGCAATTCGCTGTTATGCTCCAAGAAATTATTTGATACGGGAGTACTTTTACCCCTTGTTGCTATAGGGAAATGCAATTATTTATTGATTTTGCTTAACCATCACGAATGGTATGAAATGCGCATGTCAACAAAAGACGACTCCACGATGAGCCAACGCAACAAAGCGAAAAGGCGTCAAGACGATAAAGCACCCATGCATCAACGCGCATTGCGACAACCTGTCAAATACAAGTCTTCAACACGACAAAATAGGGCGCCAACGCGACAAAACGATACTGTTGTTTTGTCGGCTAGTTTTGTCAGGTTCTCCAGATTTTTGTCGCTTTGTGACGTTGGAGCTTTGTTGCGTTATTTTGCTTGGTTATTGCTTTCTTTCTGCCAGAACTCGAATTTCGCCGTTTTCTTTTTTCTTTTTTTTTTTTTTTTTTTGCCTTTACCACAAGATTGCGGCAAGCAAAAGTTTCGACATACTGAGAGCAGGCCGCAGCCCAGCGCGGTTTTCTCAGGACAATCGCAATGGGGGCGGCGATAACTAACAGTCGACAATACTACAGGCCCCCCCCCCCCACACACACACACACACCAGTGCCCAGAGACACAACCGACAGTTTGACATCAATCCAATCCACAACGTTTAGTGCACGCCAGTACTTCCTGTAGAGGGCGCGCCGCTGTTCGGCCTCTGCCCGCAGTGAGGTTTCAACCTCAGAGATTTCTTTTCAGTCGAAAGTCTTGTGGATCATCGATCTTTGGGTATAGCGACAATATTATAATTACTCTACAAGGAGCGTGATATGAAAGTTCAATTGATTAGCTCCTCTGCAGATATGCATTTCTAACCTGTCGCAGTGGTGTACTGGGAAGATAACGATGATGTCCAAAAAATGTGTCAGTTTCTTTGATATATTTAGATCCGGAAATGAGACGGTCTTCAACACGCCCGCCAGGAGGCTCGTCAAGAGTCACAACCAGCATGCCTTCTGTCCGCAGTTTCAGCGATTGATTGTTTTTCTGGCCGAATACTGTGATGAGGCAGAGCATCACGTCTTTTTCGAATATAACTCTGGTTTTTCCTGTTGGTGAGACGAGTTATTGAGGGCTCTACATACACCGAAGGAAAGGTTACTGTCGGATGGCATTAAGGTAGCAACCGCTCCCGCGACCCCCTCCCCCCCCCCTCCATGGCAGTACTTTCGATTTTTAATTACCCCAAGCTGACTGCATGTTGGATTAGTATGCTCTGAGTGGCCCCAGTGCTCAATGTCTATCTGCTCTGCATCCTTGTTCCCCACCAATCTTAACCGGCACGTTTGTATTCCTTGTCGATGTCAACTTGTTTTGCGAGCTGCGCCAATACTCTGTCTTCTATATATGGATTGGCAGGCGCCAATGATTCGAATTCCTCTGGTTGCTCTCCCATGGCCCTATTTTACCTTTAGAGGACGTTTTAACAGCGGAAGCCGAAGATGGTTAGGGTTGCTGAAAGCCCCGACGCTTGGGCGTTTACGTTGAGACCTCGAAACGGATGGCGTCTACAGCGGCCAACATAGATGCAAATGTAGTTGTAAAGCTTTCGTGCGAGGCGTTGCTGTGAACGACGGCATGAACACTGCTGTTATTGTGCGCCAGCACGACTCCATTGACGCGGATCGAGATCGTTTGCTGCGGTAGTATCGCTAACTGGTGTGATAGTGTCGGCGTTAAGTACACTACCGCTATATCGGGTGCCCACTAATGAGTGCCATCCCGGTAGATATAACACTGGTTACCGACCAACCCAAATGTGTCGACTACGGGAAACCTGTGCTTCCACGTTGAGAAGGCAGGCGACAAGGATGCTAGGACGTACAGCTTGACCGCAGCATCGGCTGGTGCGTCTGGTACCCTCTTAGTGACAAACTTCAGTCTGGCTGCATCCTCCCTTGAGGCCGACTGGGTCATATACATTTTGATGAAGTTATTGTTCATCACTGGCGAACTACTCATTGTATCGCTGGTCTTTAAAACCCTTGAGGCAACACCGGCGCCAACATATATTTTGATAAATTCAACGGACGCGCCATCGCCTCTTAGTGTGCAATGGGCGTCAAAGACCGCAATGTTGCCGTCAGCTACATAAACTGGCTTGCTGAGGAGCGTAGAGACGTCCAGGACCAGCTTTTTAAGCACCCCCCCCCCACACACACACACACACACTCCCCAGCGGCCACGGAGAACATGAACAGGTCATTTGGGTCTGCGTTAATGGTGCCGTTGCTAACAGCAGTTCGGCTTTGGTTGCATACTGGGAGAGATCACCATGTGGGGCGCTTGAAATAGCAAAGCGTCCAAAGATGTCAACAGGCGTGGTTGTGCTAAAAAGATTCTTGTCTTCAATTAGCACTCTCGGATGTGTTTTAAATAAATTCGCCTAATGAACAAAACTGTCAGTGTGAATGACCGGGGAAAGGCCCTTTGGCGCGCTCCATAACTATGCGGTACTCCCAGGCCATAGAAGGCAGAGGATCGATCTCAAATGTATTTAAATGCTTGCCAATAGAGATTTCGTATGCTCCGCCCGTTTAAGTGGATGCTGCTAACAGTTACTTCCCCGTGTCTTTCCAGCTATAATTTTGTGATGCGTTGAGTGCTGAAAGGCAAATATACTACTATCCAAGCGCTGCCTGGACCATAAAAGTTAATAACCCATTCAATGTCATCGGCGTCAAACACATTAAAGGGGGAGCATTTGTTGCAGAGACGAGAACTTGCTAAAACCCGAAGCTTCTTATGTTTACGTCTGCAAAGTCCAACGTGGGTTTTTGACCCCGCGACTAGTTACGTAAGCTCTTGTAGCCGCGTCATGGGATTCGGTGGGGTCTGCCACAGACACAATCTTGTTAAAGCACATCTCTACGATGCCAGTCATGCGGTCACCAGCCTTGAGAACGCTGAGCGCGTCGCCGCTGTCGGTATATTATTTTGAAACGACATTTTAGGACTGTGTTGAGATCGGCCACAGTACGCACAACATCCCAGGCTATACAAGCAACTTGAGTCAGGCTAACATGCCCACCACCATTGCGCATTGTGCCATCGATGTCAAAAACTGCAACGTTGCCAGTTACTGGATTGACTGGTTTGATTAGAAGCGTAGAGACATCCATGTCTGAGGCTTTAAGGTTGCTGGCGGCTCCGGAGAATACGACTAGGTTGTTTGGGTCTGCATTATTAGCGCAGCTGCTAAAAGCAATAAGGTCGGCTTTGGTTGCATAGTTGGCAGGGTTAAACGGACATTCCACCGGAGCACGGCGGGGTGGGGGTTTGGGTGGGTAGGGGGCGCCTGACCGAACGTCCGAATATGTCCACAGGCATGGCGACAAGCTTACACTATGCCAAAAAGAGGTGGCCGACTCCAAATTGACGTCGGGCAGAGAACGCCACCTACAACAAAATGTTTGGTGTTGGGTTGCGCTCAAGCCCCTTTAACACAACGATACAAAGGTGGCCGCAAACCGGCCCATCGATCTTGTCTTTAACTAGGAGCGTGGAGTAGGTCAGTGGCAGTGACTAGGGTTCACGCCCCATGCTCTGCAAAGATGCAAAAAATTTTTAGGAGGAATGCCGTACGAGTCAAAGTAGAGAAAGCCGGATGGTGTCGCCCTGAATTCTACCCTGTGCGTCCCGCGGTTTTCTGAAGTGGCGAGGTTGATGATGCCGGCTTCGTACCTGCTGCGCCCGGATAGGCGCGACAGCTTGTCGCGCATCTATACGCCGTAGAATTGCTTTAAGGGCTGGGTTATGCAGAGAGGTCTAAAGTTGGGTAGAGCCTTTACCGGCGCACCGGCAGGTACAAGCCTCGTTGTGTTTTTATTTTTTTATTATTATGCCAGAGCTGGTCTAGCAAGGGCGAGCAGAGGTAGAATGCAGCTGTCGTGGTGCATGGCTTTTATGGCCGAAGCTGAAAGTTCAAGGCTGATGCAACGCTTGCCACGAGGGCGGTTTTGAGGTACTTGACCTGGGTGGGCGTCAGCATGAGTGGGACACGCCCATCAAGGTTGCCAGAACAAAGCCGCTGGTAGACTCCGAGGTCAGTCTATAAGGAAGCGACAATCTTTTCGAGCTTGCCTTTGGAAAGGGACACTAGTTGTTTTTCGTACGGCATTGTAATCACTGCAAGCGGGTTTGGCTGTGGTGTTCAAATGGTGTTTCTATGGGGACGTCGATGACTTTCATTCGTCAGCCGGCACCCTCGAGCAGCATATTTTTGTCTGAGAGGACTGCGGTGATAGCCCTGTATTCGGCAACTGGTCCCTTCGCGACGTTGGCCTTCAAGTACATGTCCACAACAGATTGCTTGACCAAGTCGGCGTGTTCCTGGCTAAAGTAGTAGATTGGGTAGAGGCCGGTATAGTCGTTTTGATTTATCTGGAGGCCTGAGTCCACATTCAAGTCGCGCCCCATGAAACTCAGGTTAGCGCGGGTCACGCGCTTTGTAAGGCCACAAAGACCTGCCATGGTGCGATGATACCCTGCTTGGCGCTTATTTGCCAGGAGAACTGGCTGTTGAACGTTTACTGGCTGGCTGTGCTTACGGCATGAAAGGCAAGAGTGCTCATGCACTCCCTATCCCTTGCATAAAATTAACCATGTTGATCTCCGCCACTATCGACGGCGTTACAGCCAGCATTCAAAGGCGGAGCTTTGTGAGGGTCACCTTACCTTCGTCCGTGGCATGGGTGTTTTTACTGGTTAGCACGATGGTGTGCTTGACGCCGAACATAACCTTGCGCACATCTGGGCAGAAGCCGAAGATGTGGTTTAGCGGTATAGCGCAAGAAAAGTTCCCATACACGTCCACCTGTGCCTTGCGCAACGCGAAGCGAAGCTACTGTTGAGGTTTTTTCCGATTACTGCATCGGTGCTGTCAGCTCAAGTGCTGTTGGTGGCCTTTGCCTTGGTGAACAGAGCATCACCGGCTCGGTTTGTTATTTTCTTCGTGAACATCACCGATAGACCTGCGCTGCGGGGGTAATCGTCACTATAGCGACATTAAGGCAAGACTCAACCTCTCTATTATCGATGAGGTATCGGGCACTGTCGAACAGCGCCATCACGCCGCGGAGAGGGTTGGCTCATTGGCAAAAATGTTTAATTTTTGCGACGTCGCCAACTAGGTCTGTAATTTGCCGTTGGATTTCCTAGTTAATGGCGCCTATTTCATCGGCACCTGTTGGTAATTGTACGGTCTTCCAGGTGGCGACATTGTCAGAGTAGAACACAAAGGTATTGTTTACGGGACGGCCGCCAAAAGGCTGGGAGTGAATGTTGAGCCAGCTTTGGGGCTTTTGAAAGATGACGTCAAACACCAGCTTTTTTGAGTTTCGCTGAAACCATATGTGTGGTCCGGTAAGTGGTATTATCTTAAGGGTTCTACAGGCGGGTAGAGATGTCCCCGCCTATCTGCTTTAGTATTTTCGGAACTTTGCGGGTGTCCATCTCAGCTCACTCACTAGTACAAGTTATAGACCTCGTCATGTATCTCGTCCATTAACGCTCTAAATGTGGCAAATGGAGCTGGCCTCGTTGACAAGGTCGGGGGACGTGCTGCCGGCCGAAAAAGACCCGATCAGTGTTGCAAGGAGTTTGGCTAGCGCGTCAGGGCCGCAGATGAATGTGAGAATACTACCTTTGATGTTTCGGCTTGTGTTTGCACTACGCAGGCGTTTGACCTTGGTGCTTGCACGAATGCCCGCAGTTGACAGACCTTTGCTGGTGTGGGCTCGCTCTTTGTCTTCGCGTTGCCCCTGCGCTGGCGCACTCGTAGGCGCTCACCTTTGACATAAACTCATTAAACTCAGGACCGCTAGTCTGCTGTTTACCTGTCACCTCTCGAAGTACCGATGACAGCAGCATTTACCAGATTTTATGTCTCACAGCCGCGGCTGTTACAATGCCCTTTTCATCAATAAACTAGCGCCCTTGCTTAGTAAACCTCTGCGGTGGTGGCTGTAGTAGGGAAGCGCTGATATCACAGGGCCGCCTTTGCAACGCCGCTGCAGTTTCCGCCCATCTTTCTTGAAAGTCCTGCTTTACGACTCTGATCTCCTCGGGGGTCCACGAGGCTGCCTTTGCGGCGAGAGCAGTGGCGTCGGCGGTGGCTTTGGCTGGCTTTATGAGAGGCAAAAGACTTTTCTCCAACTCGTAGGTAACATCGGCCTGTGCGAGCTGACTGGCGTTTGGCATGTCGCGCAGCTTGTTGCGGCTGGTTATGCATTCCACAATTAATCGTGTCTCGTCTAGCGCGCTTGACATTTTGGTAAATAGCATGTGAAAGTTTTCAAGCGTATTTGCAAGATTTCAAATGCCTACGCCTTATCAAGGTCCGCCTGAAATTTGGCTGGGTCTGTGCTGGTAGTGGCGAAGCTGTGGTGTATGAACGCTGCCTCGTCAAATAAGCAACGAAATTCATGCCAGTCTGGCAGATCATGTGATGTGCACGTTACGCAGGCCATGGACATCAACCCGCAAAAGAGAGCACGACCATGTTAGCACAATCCAACTTAGGTGTATGGGCGTAGCGCTGAGCCAAGTACAACACGTTGGTGTTATTTTGGGGTTTTTATCCTTTCACTTCGTGCATTACGTGATCTAGGTCATCATGGCTTGGGGCCTCTTCTGCGTTGGAGGTAAATGTCACGTGGTCTTCAATGGTGACAAGTGCTTTTTCGCTCGGCTTTCCTCCCCTGGCCTCAACCAGCAACTTCACCTGCTCAAAAACATCATCGTTGATTTGCCTCAGGATGACGTGCCATTTATGGTCGCCTGGCTGGGAGAAACCACGTAAAGCCTGTTCCATTTCATCCAGCGCGTCTGGAGGTTTAGCAGCAGCTGAGTCTTTCGACAGTCAGGGGGGCTAACAAGCAGCGTCCCGAATGGGGTCAGGCGGTAAAACTCATTGGTGGCGCGGCTTTTTTGTGATATAGCGGTCAATAATGTTCATGCTATTAGAAGGACTGATGCGTCCTTTTAAATACTCGCATATTGTCTGCGCTGTAGACAGAAAACTGAGACTGCGGGCGGCCACGAGGTGCGGCTCGCAAATGAGAAACACGGGCTCAAAGGTACTTGCGCGTTATGCGAGGTTAAAAACTCTACCATCATCGCTCTTGCCGATGCTGAAGCTAGGCCTCGTTGCGACAGTGCACTCAATACAAAGAACGGAGGCAACATGTCTGTCCAAGTTTCCCGATGACAAGTATCTGCCGAGCCACACCTACTGCGGGCCGGGCACAAGGCTTCACATTCGACTTGACGCCGACGGCACGTCCAAACCCGGGGAAGCCCTAACAAACAGTGTGGATGCCGTGTGCTATCGACACGGCCTTTCGTACTAGCGCAGTCGTGACATCCGTGATCACCAAAAGGCCGATATGAACCTAATACACTACCTGAAGAACATCCAGGGCCCCCAAATCGGTGAGCGCCTCGGTCACTGGCTCGGCAAATGTCGCAGGAAAGCCAAGCTATTGGTGGGCGGGCGCTAGTGCCACAAACAAAACACTTGCTTTTGTTCCGACAGTGATATTTTCGGCCTTTTGAAAATAGTTCTCGTTTTGCAATACAATGGATACTAAGCTTGAGGCAAGATAGTACGGCCCGAGAGGCTACTGGAAGGGCGTTGCAGCGGCGAAGAAGCTGGGAGAAAAACGCCAAAGTTTTATAAGACGCTGCCCGGGCGTGATTCGAAAAGCAGGCTATGCGACAGATTTACCTGCCGGCATCACGCAGAATTCCCACTCAAGGTCGTTATCATCCTTGACCCAGGCCAAAGAGCTCCTGCAGGCACTAGAGGTAGCGGTGATGCCGTAGGACGGCCTCTACAACTGACTTCGAGATTCCCTTAGGCTTGCGAATTTCCTTGCTGTAGATATCCATTTTCCTGAATATCTCGCAGATTTCCTCGCTGTAGGCCTTCTGAATGCTATACATCTTGGTGCGAAATCCGACATACTTGGTAATAAGCTGGCCGAAGGATTCAACCTTGAACTTGCCTACGACTTTCTTGTTGGTAATTGCTGAAGAGTGGAAGCTCTTTGGGGTAATCGCTGGTGTCGAAGAGGTGCGTGGCCTCAGTCATGTAGCGACGAGCATCGTCGGTCTCGATCTTCAGCAGCAGGCTGTCGGTGCCTGTGTATAGTAGGGCCGCCATTTCGCTGTAGCATGCCTTAATATGTCCGTAGTAAATGTTATATATGAGGAGCTTGCTGATGTCGGAAATCGCCTGCCCCGTGTAGACAGGACGGTTAAGCTTTATGCTGGCCTTTGTGGAATGAAGGGCAACGATTTTGCCGATACAAGTTCTCCGCGTCTGAAACGCCGGTTTGGCTATCAGGCGGCGCAGCTTGTCTTCCTCGCCATCAGGCCTCACGAGATTCACCCGGATCCGCTTCCGCAGTTTGTCCATGGTCTTCCCGAAAACGGGGTTGTTCACGAGTTTGAAGTATTTCTTTTCAAACTCCGACTTCGCCTTGGTCCGCAGGTCTGTGTTCTTCTGGATGTATGGGACCATCCTTTGGCTCTGGTCAAACTCCAGCGCCCGGTGGACCTTTGTGACACGCAGCCAAAGCCTAGTATAGAGCTGAAGGTTGCGGTAGTGAACAATGTATCGCTCTTTTTTCGCAGGATTGGGATAGGCTTGGTGCACTCAGTGAACTTTCCACCCAGTTCGCTCATGGCCCAGCCATAAAGGTTGTTTATATTGAGACAGGTGATCCAGCTTGTTGGCTTTCCTCTGTCGTAACCTGAGCACATCGGGATGTTTTCCTTCGCGTTGCGTCGGTCCACCATCAAAATGCCGCAACGGATTCCCTTTTGAACAAAGAGGTGCATGTCAATGCCCGTCAGCAGCTCGAGCCTGGTGCCCGTGGTTGTTTAGCAGGTCGGTCCAGCTCATACCGGGCGAAATTTAATAGTGGACCTGGCTGAGGTTGTAGGTTTCAACACACGTGTCCCAAAAAACCTCGAAGATATTTGCGAGCCAAAGAAAATCGAGTTTAAGCTAAAGGTCGTGGTAATCGTCCATATCTCGGCAGCCAAATGCCGACCAAACGGTTTGGGCGTGCTGTTAGTCCTCTTTTATGAAGCCTTCGCCTTTAATCTGAGTGTAAAATGCTTCTATCGGCGGTAGCTGCGTCTGGTCAAACCGCTCCCAGCTGCACATGTACTCGTAGGGGTACACTCCCTTCTTGAGCAAAAGGTTGATATCGATGTGAGGCACTGTGTGCCTTGTTGTAGTATCAAACAACTTCTTTGGCAGGTTTTTGACCAGCTCTGCTAGGCTGCTGTTCATAAAGTACAGGCTGTCTATAAACTGCAGCTGCTATAGTGAGAACGCCGCGTACTTCTACATGTTGCTCGGAATGGGGCTAATATTTTTTGTCGAGGCTGTCCCAATAGTTTTCATAATAAGATGACCGCCATATTTGCTCAGGTTATGAAACAGGACTGGTATCTGTGTTTTTTTCTGGTAAATGCCGAGCTTTATGTTACATGCCTTCTGGGCGGAGGCGCGGTACTTGCCGGTAATATGGCAGTGGTCTCGCACTCTGTCATCATCACCGAGCTTCTCACCACGTATGCGGCAGTCGGTTTATTCCTGGAAAGCCTTGCTGTTGTCTCCATCCGTAAGCTTCTGAGTGTTGTTTTCCACTGGTACGTGGGTTTGCCAGCAAAGCCAAGCTCACCAATGTGCTGCGGTATTTGCCTGACCGGTCAACATTATCACCTACCGGGTGTAGAGCCGACAGAATAGGCCACTCGAAACATCGATTGTCGGTGTTTTTCACATAGATGACGGATCGCGGCGGAATGTACTCCGGCGCTGAAAAATAGCTCCACCTCAAAACAGGCGGTACTGTGACAGCCTGAGGTGGAGCGCCTGGCAGCCGACAAACACCGTCCAGACTCCTCGCGCATGTAATTTCCAAAGTGCCTTCATATGGTGGCATTAGCTTGGGCATGCAGCTGTTTCATCTCATCAATGCCAAGTACAGTGGCTTGATCACTACGAAACCAGGCCTTTACTTCTATGCCACCTGCTAGCCCAGTTTCTTCGTTGAAGACATTTTCTAGGCCGGGCACGGCCTTCTTTAGCTATGCCGTCAACACGAGGCTGAATTTCAGGCCGCCAACTTTTCTGAGCTCTCTGCTGATGTCGCCCTGCGCTCTAGGCGCCATGGCGTTAAGAAACGCCAAGGTGTCGGCTTCGACCTCATGATTTTTAGGCACGGTGGTGCTGTAGTTTTTCACAGGCGCGTCGGCTCTGCCCTGGAGATCTACAAAGTCGGGCAGGACCCGAGCATTGGACTCAACCCAATGCCTAGGAGCAGGAACTGGCTTAGTGACCGGAATAGGTGACTCGACCCTTCGCCTATGAGTAGGAACTAGCCGTAGGGCCTAAATAGCGGGCTCGACCCTGCGTCTAGAAGCAGGAGCTGGCAGTGGGGCTGACTGAAGAACCCGTCGCATATAGCGCGACCAGTGCGTTATATTGACTCTGAGTTATCTGCCCTCTCTGGAGCAGCTCGCTTAGGCGCGTGTTTGCAGACATTGTGATTTGTATACTACCTGTCAGACAATCACTAAATTGGATTTCAGACCTCACTCAACTGGTATACGAACTGTGAGACAATCTCTAAATGGGGTTTAGACTCTCCCTCAACTTCTGGAGTACCTCTCCAAACTGCCTTCTGGACCTCGTTTCTGCATACACTAGTTTGTGATGCACTCTATTGCTACCACACGGGCGACAGAAACATTGACGCTGATTGAGTGCCCTTTTCACATGATCGGCATGGTACAGGCGGAAGCTTCCCCTTCGTTGCCTCTGCTAGTGAATTATGGAGAAATCCTGCACAGATGATTTTTGGCAGCAAATAATCTCCCCAATCATCAACCACTTGCAGCAATTATAGCCTTTCGTTTGTATTTTAGGTATACCAGTAGTAAAACAATTGTTTACAATAAAAATATCACCAGGATAGGAAGATCTCGGTATCGCAAACACTTTGCTACTACTTCGTTTCTGCTAACTAGTAATTAAAATTATGCTTGTTTGAGTAGGTAGTCAACAACCCTCTGACGTTAGAAACCTATGTGTACATAACAGTCAGTTGGCGAGCCGACATTCCTTCACGTATACCAGCAAACACAACTGATGCATTGGTGTGTCAAATACTAGAACATACGTGTGGTTATAGCAGTGTGTGGACTTTTCTCTCTCTTAAGCAGAACAATTATGGCAAAATTTTCGCTCGTTTTGTCCCGCGTGTGACAAGCGTGGCGACATGTACAAGTGAATACCGAATAGGGGTGGGAACTAATCACTGAGAGGCAAGTCCTGTTTGCCATTCATTAACCAGACACACCTTTTTTACAACAAACTTTTTCGCCAGTTTTTTCATAGTAACACTCTGTAGACATAATGGTTGGCAAGGGGGTGGCTGGCTGTAGGACAATACTTTGAAGGCTCCTGAGAGTTTGGCCTCAGCCCCTGGGCGGGGGATGAGGTCAACGCTTCATTTTACATCTACTATCATCTCATTCCCTTTCGAGGTCGCTCGCCTCAAATTAACCTTGATGTTGACAGGCTGTAAAACACCATCACCACCACCACCACCAGATCACGGACTTCAGGTAATTAGTGTGGGTTCGATCCCCGCCATAGCCGTTTCTGAAGAAAAATAAGCCATTTATCGTTTCGCTACATTCGGAGCTCGTCTGTTCCAAAATATCCTCAAATATTTGTTGACGAGACGTAAAACATCATTCAATCATTCATTCATTTATTCATTCATTCATTCATTCATTCATTCATTCATTCATTCATTCATTCATTCATTCATTCATTCATTCAATATAGATTGTACCAATGTTTCATGTTTGAGCAAGTAATTTTGTAATATATAAATAGCATAAATAAACACTCTAGAGAGACAAGTATGTGACCATACTCATTTATTTTAGATATTGTGTAATCCTATACTTTCAAAATAAAAATGACAAAACAATTACAATTTCAAAAGTTGTCATATTACGTACTTGGAGGAATTCAAACCTTTTGTGCTTATTTTTTTAATTTATTTTACCTTATAAAGAGAAGATTTTTTTTTGTCTTTGCATTCCTAGATTCTGTTGAAATAGATCAAAATACCATCTGCGGCCTTTCCTATCTAATACAAGTCGAATGAAATATTGCATGCATCTTATTCTGTGATTGATATTTCCATATCATGAGAGATATTTGTTTTCTGCGGCTGAAATTTTAAATATCTTCTATTAAATTGTAGATATTTCTCATACAACCGGAAATATCTGCTAAATTACTAACAATACGAGACCTAAGGCACAGTTCAAATCGATTGACAGGATGGGCCTTATTAATGAACAAACTATCTTGTAGAATTCTATAAAAGACTTGAGGAATTCTTTTATTCCTGTTGAAAGCTCATAAATTCAATTGTAGAGCTCTTGAAGGAAATTTTTTTAAATGAATGCATGTTAAAACGGCCTTCAATTGTAAGGATCGAAATAAATGTTTCAATTCCTTACCAAAGGTAATTTTAACAACAATGCTTGAATTTTTTTCTAACAACAAAATATAAAAATGAAATAAATGAAACCTCTCAGTAATACAATCACGCATGCGAATATTGGTCAGTTCAGACATACTTCGATTTTGGCAAGAGATATTCAGCAGGGTTCTCTCCATCACACAATAAATTTAAAAAATTCGAATCGATTTATTTTGCATTCTTCTCAGTTCCTTTAATGTTATAATGGATATCTTTGAACTTTGGAACGAATATAGTGCCATAGTGATCTCTGAATGGCGATTGCAGAATGGCTTTTTCTTTGTAGTTATCCCCAAGTGCCGCATCCAAGGTAGTTTCAGACACAAATCTCCAGTATTTACGGAGCAGGAAGTTTCTAATACCCAAGTATTGGTTACGTTTAAAGAGAGGTCCATTATTTATATCGCCTGCCTAGCTGGTGTTCTCTACATCAAGTAACGGTTCATATTGGTCATGGAGGTTTTAAATGGAGATTTTGAATGTACATGGTGATATTGAACTATTTATACATAGAAGAGAATCAGTGAGCCAGGCGAAATTGGTTTTGCCATCATTTCCAAAATAAACGTACACATTTGTTTCAAGGTTGAACAGCGGTAGCTCAGTTGGTACAGCGTCAGACTCGTAATCCAAGGGTCACGGGTGCGATACCCGCACTGCCCCTCGGTGTGTCCTTGGGAAAGGCACTTAGCTCCCATTTTCCTCAGCATGATATAGCCAATGGTGTGTTAAAAGTGGCGTTAAACCAAAAGAAACAAAAATATTTGTTTCAAGCATAGTTGAGAAAGCTATTATTACCATCTCTGTATCCCGTGTCTCAGGATCAGACATCCCCTAATCACTGATATATGTACTTATTTGCCGTGATTCTATTATTTCGAACACTTTCTTGTTGTGGTTTTTTTTTTGAGGGGGTGGGGGTGGGGGTGGCTTTTTCTTCCTTGAAAGCAATGTCTTTCACTTTGGCATCGTGGTGAAAGCTTTTGTTTTTTTATGTGCAGTACGTATATTCTCTGCAACTCTTTTGCATGACTGAGCCAAATTCAGAAATCAATCCACCCTATATTCCATTACATCTGTACATGCAAGGGCATAGTCTTCCGACGATGGAATATCGAGCTCTACCGGTAACCTCTCCTTTCTTCCATACATAAGAGAAAATAGATAAGGGGATGCAATCCGGGTCTCTATACCCATTTGGCTGCAAAAACAACTAGTTAACTTCATTGTATAATTCTCTCCCTTGGTTTGTAAATAATACCTAACGGGTTCTATGGTTACAAACGTATCTTGTTAAGCAATTTGCAACGGTTTTTGCATTCTTGTCTGGGATTTCTTCAGCATCCACCCATTTTGTAAGATACTCTGTAAACACCAGGATGTATCGGTTTCCTGCAATGAAAAAAGAATGACAAGCAATTTAAGTTGTGCGATTTTGACATCCTCGTGATTCAGAGGTGTAGGTCTATAACACTCTAATATCATTATGTAAAAGGTGTAAAAGTACAACGTACATTCATTTTCTTGTAATAAGAAACAAGTTTCGCATGTTGAATATTACCATATGTGCATGTATCTTGCAATGTCAAACGTGTGACCCAAATGGGCTGGAGTTGCTCACCTGCTTCGTATCTCATCATTAAGCAGTAAGTAAGGTGGGGAGGAGGGAATGCAGAGAGGAGCTTAGTAGCGCCTGGCACTATGGACTAAAACGGGGGTCCTGTGTTCAATGGGGTCACAAATTATAGCGCTCTACGGAAATTTAACATAGGCGCCATCTTGGTTCATATGGTTTGTAACAGTGTAGCATGAGCTGACGGTCTGCACTCGAAAACAGAAAAATCCTATGGCGTCAGGTGAGTCTGTCTGTTTTGTAACAGTGTTGCGTGTGTTTGGAAGAGAAATGCGAGTTTGGTTTGCCCTCGAAATGAAATGCTGCAGAGGAGTCCTGGAAGGTAGGAATTTTTTAATAGTGTATTGAAGTTGTGTATCTTAACAGAGGACCTGAACGATGACGGTCGTCTGTATGGACGACATAAACTCCAACGTCTTCAGGTTTATAATGTGTAGGGTTCTTTTATAGTTGTTGTCTATAACAAGAACAGGGTAGGATGTAAAAGAAGGGGTATAAAATAGAATTGAAATCCCTTCAAAATAAAACTAACAACCCTACACTAACTCTAATTTCTATATAAAGTGTAAATCTCTACCCCATTCTATAATATCCCCATCCCTGCATACCCTCCATTTAAAAAAAAAACAAAACTGCCATCCTCATAATCTTTACATATCAATGCCCAATTATCTACTATCACACAGCCAACTTTGCTCCTGGGCCATCACCCCCACTCCCACATTTCAGTTTTGCGGATCCACTCAAAAAAGTCGAAATTTTGTTTTAATGAACCATTATGACAAAGCAACCGTATATTGATTGGGAAGAACTATCCAATTACTTATCTTCTGCATTCCTTGGCTACCATCGCATTTCAATCAACCATGTATCTCAACGGAACTTGAAAACGCGTCCACTTGCTTGTGTCAGGATTTGATTCCATTAGGAAAAAGACATTAGATTAAGTGTAGTCCGACTAAAGCAGTTAAGCTTTAATTTGTGGAAAAATGTCAATATGGGCTGCCAAGTGTGTGAGATAATCCTGAACATTTGACCTCTACTTCCCTTGTCAGTCGACCGCGGAACACGCTACACAACGCCGTTTATTTTGGCAGTAAGACGTCGACCCAAACAACATACATATCAGGGTAGACTTCATACATTGAAGGTCTAGAAACAATGTAACATACATCCGAGAACAGTTACATATAATTTGTTAGCTTAAAGTGGCAACAGGGTAATAGATATATGATGACTATTGTAGCTATGATTGAAACGACAGCAGCAAAAACAATAATAATAATAATGGCTTGAGATGGACCAGTTTGAAGTTTAAACACGATGGTGCGATAAAGTAAATTTGACATGATATTAACTGAATTCCGTGCTTTAATATGCTCTAATACGTGTTTCACTGACTTATGCATGCATTAATGAGGTTTATGGATAAGATGAATTTCGTTGCTTTCATCTCAAAAATAAAGATGTGCACAGAAATACTCACGTTTTGTTGACACCAAGATGGTCTCCATGTTCGTGAAAATGTACACTTTTCAAGTTCATGATCCTTTGATTTGTAGAAAAGACTATCATCCTTTAAGTATACATTTTTTACACAATCTCTGAAAATTCCTTTGGTCGGTTAAAGGGTTAAAGATTTCTTAACTCTGGGAGGATATATCCGTTTCAGGACATAAATCCTTATTTCAACAACTTCTTTGTCATCCATTCTTTTCCAAGATCATCGGACAAATATGGAAGTTACTCGAAACACAAACCTTTTGCTAACATCGACTGCATGTATTTCCATCGGCCCTAAAAGGATACTTTGATCTCCACCGACAAAGAACCGTTCACCCAAAATGCCACGGCAGCTAAGTACTGTTTGTTTTATTTCTCATCAAGAAATATATAAGATGGGTAGACTTAAGGTACGATATTTTGCTGGGCAGCATGGCATTCAACACAGAAAGAAATTGGCCCGTCAGAAATATAATTGGCCCAACTTTCACTAAATTTCGATGCAACTTTACTATAGAAATTTCAATAATAGAATACAAGGAACGCAAAAACTATTGATAAACTTTAAAGATACAATAATTTAATGAAAGACCAACGGTGCAAATTTGACTATGACACTATACATTACTACATTTTGCTGATTTTGACTAGAACATAAAAACTCGCTCTGTTGCTACAAATACATATCCTAAATTGAACGTGCGAATACAGAACTGAATAATCAGAGCAACGCATGCCACGATTGGCTGAAAACTTTATTTCGACAAATAGCATTTTGTGTAAGTTCAGTTTACATACAGTGTCGAGAGAAACCTTCCTGTAAAGTATATACACGCTACAGCGATAATAGATAGTCTATACAAGCAGGATATCAGCCTTCAACGACCTCTTGCACAATATATGATACGAAAATCGGATAAGCAGACACAATTTACATAATTCGTATTGAAAAGATTATCCGGGCCACTGGTCTCACTTCTAGAAACTTCAGCTGGCCCGAGCCAAAATTCACTGGCCATAAGCAGCGGACCAGCGACTACAATGATCCCAGCATAACAAGATTTCGGCACGTACCGTCGACTAATTTGATCTTTCTGAGCGAAAGTGATCAAAAAGAGTAAACCTTTAATTTTGCACTCCTAAGAACTGTCCTACGGGTTTTGAGCCAAAGACTGTAATGGATAGTTACATAAACGCTTCTACCATGAAACAATCATGAAAACTATCAAAATTCGACGGACCGCCATCGCATATCCCCGCGCCCAGTGTTTGTCAAAAGACAATGACTAAATCTGATGATGTGTCTGAACTTAACTAGATATTCTAGTCTTTTCACGCCCAGAATGTGCATATATGATTATAAGGTGGGGATCTCAATAGTTTCCAAGTTACGACCCAGGGGAAAATTTGTCCCACCCACAGGGTATAACCCAGCGAAGTGATCCTAAAACCCGTCATGTATTTGATGGGTCTGGATTTCTTTTTTTACATATATCAAGTTTCATATCCCTATCTGCAATAGTTCTGATAAAAACCTACTCTATTGTTTTAAAAAGAAGCCCCCACCCACATCAACACCCCCCCCCCCCCCTTACCACCACCCACAGAGTTCGAATCAAAATTTAAAAACCGTGGTGCACATCCGCGGAGATAGGCAAATGACATACTAAAGTTTCAAACCTCTATCTTGACGGTGTAGGAGGAGTTCGAGGACATCACTGAATCACGCACGTACATTCGTACGGACGTATGGACGGACAGACAAACGTGCGTACGGACGGGCGGTATCACAATATCCCCGACTTTCTTCCGAAAAAGCGCGGGTATAACAAGGAAATAATTATATATAGAACTAAAGTTGGCTTTTATGTTGTTGTTTTTTTAATCCATTCCTGTGCTTTCTGTAAATATTATTTAGTCCTGAAAGACATGGAGTCATTTATGGATTATAATTTCCTTAACATCGAAATGAAAACAATGTTCTGCGAGCAGCAGTTATGGAATATCAGATAAAATATTTCTTTTTTGAATGATGGCAATTCGTACATTTGCTGAGAGAAAATATGAAGACACAAATGCTGTTGCTTACTTTCAGCATTATTTTATCTGAAACATTTCTGTAAAATTACAGCATAGATCAAATAACTTCATAAATTTGAGGGAAAAATCTTTTATCCAGTAAACAACAAATTCAGGTTGAGATTCATAAGTTATGTATATCTAACTGAATTCTTCTACGTACATTCTCTCTAATTTTACAACTGGGCACTTGCGGTCTGACAGAACATGGTCTTAATAGCGAGATGGTCTTAATAATGAGCTTCCTATGATGTCTGATGTTAAACGACATGAATTAAGATACAAAACGTGTTGCTATTTCTTATAATATAGTTTTAATTCTTCCATTCCTCACCATTTTCGTATAATGTCAAAGTTGTACAATATAAATTTTGTAAGTATTAATGTTCTTCTTTTTTTCAAGGTTAATTTTTTTATCTTTTTTAAAGCGTCATTTCACCGAGTAGCTTCAATAATAACTTTGATTTCAACCTTTATTTTTATTTCATTTGCACCTGATCAAGAGATCAACAAGAATCTCAAATTTTTATATCACGCCTTTTTGACACCAACAAGCCACGTTTTTGTTTTTTGAGACACTTGTCATATACGGAAATATTGTACCCGTGTCTGGTGGTCTGAACGGTTCGGCTCAGTTTAATTATATTTTATCAAATAGGACTGAAATAAAGTGCTCTTGTTTAGAGTGTGGGATGGTCCTAATAGTCAATTAAAATACCATAAAAATAAAGATCAAAGGATTCGGGGCTGATAAAAGTGATCTACTAGCGGGGTGATTTTATTACTAGGTGGTCTTAATGAAAGGATTTAATATATACACAAATACAGACATGTACCCGTGTTGCAATCTCGTGAGACTTCGTACTCTACATTTGTTTACAATATTGGCAGAATCATTAAAACAGTATTATAATATTAATAATCAAATAACAAAAATATATCAGTAGTGAACAAGTTTTAAAGATATAATAAATTACGCAAAAATGGTTCGATACAACAAATATTGGTTCGATAAAATGCATTTAAGTAAATAATTGGTCACGTGGTATTCACGCGAAATTTTCAGAACTTGTGTTGATGTCTGTATTTGTAGAGTACATTTATGTATGCATACGTGTACCCTGAGTATATCATACTAGTACCCGATAGCACCATGGCCCCATAGGCGTGACTAGGCAAAAACAGATAACAATAGTTGTTCAGTATTTATTTTTGTTTTGATGGCATAATGTTTTCATAACTATTTTATGGGATATTCAACCGTTCAAATGGTAAAATTGAAGTCCATGTTCCTTTTTATTATGTTAAACTATTTAATAAATTGACTAAGGTACACGGCCTACACGGCTGATGAATGGTCAATTTAATAGAGCACTGAATGGAAGTGATTTGTAATTCGAACATTGAATAATGAACCCAATAAGCCATTGAAAATTGACTCAAAAGCCTGTCAATTTTCAAGACCTCTGACTGATATTCAACAGTTATTGGGTCCATTTTTCAACGTTGACTTTTGATTTGGCCATGTCTTTAACGTGGTCGAAATTCAATCTTACACCCGGCCTTCTCGTTTTATAAATGAACATTGTACAAGAAAATTGTAGAAACCCAGCTACAGTCTGACTTAACAACGACTCTTTAAAAGTATAAAATGATGGACATGTTAATATTTAGTGCAGAAATAAACAAATCTACGACCTAAGCGCCTGTGGACAAAACTTGTATTTATAGTATTCTCTCTATTCAGTGGACGGAGTGTGGGTAGCCTGGTCAGACTGGAACGAGTGCAGCCAGACTTGCGGCACGGGATATCATTTTCGAACACGTTCTTGTCATTTCCAGCCAGGGGTTCCGCACGGAGGAGATTGTACTGGGCTTGGTAAAGAGACAATAAAATGCAACACTGATTTGTGTCCGAGTAAGATATACTTTTCTTATTTTAAGAAATTGCTTTCACTAATTTTTGCACTCGTGTGTCTTCATTTTCTTTATATTTATATGTTTAGCCTTTATATTATATTTTATTTATCTTTTAAAGAATTTTAACATATTTACTGTTTATATGTTATCTTGTAGGACTAGATGTTTACGTTTTTTGCAAAGGTTTTTTATTTATTGTTTACGCTCATAATTTTTGAACTTGTAATCGGTATTATATAGCCAGGACTGTGCTGACGTGCCGTTAAACCCTGTGCATACATACATACAATTTACATGAAACAGTCGAAGAAGGCATGGAAACATATTTGTTAAGTCTTTGCTAGCTAAAACAAAACAAAACAAAAAAATATATATGGCCCATTTTCACCAACATGTTAAAATTTTAGGGCTAAAATTAATGCGTTTGATTAGAAAAGTTGAGTAAAGCTGAATTTTTATTAAATTTATTAGAATTGAGCAACTTTTATATAGAACTTTACACAATGGATTTCATCCGCATATTAATTCTACAGATGGATATGTTTACTATGAGACTTTTGGTTTCCTGTTAAAAAAAAAGAATGGCTCTTGAGGAAAACAGTCTGAAACATTGAACAAGTCTTGAAATCACATAATTCACTCACGCTATCTAGCGACAAACATAACTAATGGGTGATTTATATAAATGTGGGTCGGTCTGATATGACAGCTTTTATACGATTATTAATTTTAAACATTTATCGATCAACATTGAATATGATATGAAGTAGATTATACTCCAGTAAATAGATGTAGAGTCGCACTTTTCAAGATTATATTTATGAACAATCGTGAATTAATGTACATCTTACTTTTGATTCTAAATATTAATATAGCTACAGGTGGCCTTATCTATGATTAGTTGGATATATCCGTTTTACCATCTACTGAAATCTTTTAAAGTTTGCAAAAAAATGTCATGTTCTTTCACGTGATATTAGACAGTTTCATGAAACAGTTGTATCAAATGTAAAATGTACAAATTGTTCAGTAGAACAATAAACAATCATCTGGGTATTCAAGTTTAAAGCTTGCGACCTAAATCCTTTTATTAATGTGTCACAACTGCAGTAAAATGTGTTTCCTGATAGCCTTACACAAAATGACTATCCCATAATTATTTCACACTACACTTATTGAAATTAGCATATTTTGGTATGCAGAATTTTTGCGTATTTTATTGTATTTCAAATTCGAAGAACAAAAGGCTAAATTCACTTTATATTAATCTATTAGTAGCTGAAACAACACAAGAAACAAATCACGGGATTTTTTAAAAATTATATTTTCTATTTTTTTAGAATACGGTATTATCTTCAAATTGCCTGAGTCTAAATTAATAGATTGTATTATAATCGATGTGTGTGTCTTGTTTACAGCTACAACGACATCGACGACAACACCGGAGCCGACAGGTAGTCTGATTTATTTGTTTAGAGTTCAATCAATTCTAATGCTTTCGAAATTTTTGTAACTAAACTTTTAATGCAAACATCTGAGTTTACCTCAAATACAGGTTGTCAGAAAATGTTAAAGGGAATAACGTCCTGTGATTTGAAACACTCAGGACTTGAACTAGTCTGTAAGTCAGACTATCTCAGTCATGAGGAGCAAAGCTTTGTAGATTTACCTAGAAAGATAGATGGTAAAGATAGATAAATGGCAAAACACAAACCCATCACGGATGTAAGGCCTTGCAAGGAAGTCCGCCAACATATTTCCGATGAATACCGCAGATTGGCATTAATACGACAAATAGCTATATACAATTTTTAAGTTATGAAGGCTTTTTTAAAAGCACAATTTATCAATTCAGATTATGAGGGTGTCTTGATAACTTGTTACTAAATTTGAGTATTTAAAAAGTAAAGAAAATAACAAGAGCAAAAAAACAAATAAACAAAAACTTTTCAGCAAATTTTAATATATAGAATACTCTGAACTTTACAAGTTAGTGTGCATTAAAATGAACCGATTTGACCGGGATTTGCAAAGCGTTATGGACAGAATAAATTGCAGGACATAATGACGCCATTTTTGTTTTTTTATCGAATACGACGGGCTTGTGTAATCCGAGATTTAAACTTTATAACCAATCGATTAGTTATCTTTTAATGTTAAAAGATATTAGTAAATCAGTAAAAGACACGAAAATAATATAATAAATAAAGTAATAAAGAATGTAAAATCAAGCTAATATAATGTTGGATCATGTGGATCATGCATTAGCACAGAGTGAGAGAGAGAGAGAGAGAGAGAGAGAGAGAGAGAGAGAGAGAGAGAGAGAGAGAGAGAGAGAGAGAGAGAGAGAGATTCTATATTTCTCACCAGTATTTTGTAAAAAAAATGTGTAAATTTGTTTCACTGTCAGAATCAGCTAATGAATACCGCGAGATTAGTACAATGGGATTAGGTCTATACACATAGAGTTGACTCACACGATAGGAGTTGCTTATAGCTAGCGAATCATCGTTGACATTTTTGGTCGGAAGTGAAACAATAATGAAACAAAATCAAAAGTGAAGTTCAAAATTTTGTTTCGTGGCCATTGGTTGTTTAAATCAAGCATTTTTGTAGGTTTTGTCTAGCAATGACTACTGATTTATGCAGAGTGGGGCGGTTTTTGGTGGAATTTTGTTTGTAGATCTAATTCTTAAGAGTCTGGATCAGCCGTTTCTTTCACACCGGTAACGTGCTAATTGCTTAAATTTGCAGCCCTGCAATCTCCTCTGTCTCTCTCTCATACATACATATATGCATGCACATATACAAACACACAGACGTGCACACTTAGCAACACTTATAAATACCTCCGATAGTGATAGCAGAGGCTATTAAGCAACGGGCCTACTGATTGGCCTGGTGAATATGCGTGCTATATCGCCGTTTCAGCTACCGTGCTTGGTCCAGATTGTTTCTTCCACTTTGAAATTCTTTTATTCAGAGTTTGAAAACTTTTCTTTTTTCTTTTTTTTAAATAAAGTCTTGTTATCAAGGCCGATATCGTCCGACAATTGAGGATATTAGCAGGAAAGTTATCGCTCTGTGCATATTGGTGTAAACAATTTTTTTTACCCATGATGCTTTGCAAATTTCCGATAAGGTTCATTCAGTTTACAGAGGAGATGACTCCTGCTGGGCCTTCTATATATCTGTATGTTTGCTTTACAGGGGATGGTTCTTGGTCCGCCTGGTCGGAATGGACTGTTTGCACAGCTACTTGTTCCAGTGGCACCCACAACAGGAACAGGACGTGCCTCTATCCTCCGCATTTAGCCCATGGACACATATGTTCGGGACCTAACAATCAGACCAATAATTGCAACACTAACCTCTGTCCACGTATATACAATTTTTTATCTATCTCTTTCTTTGTTTGTTTGTTTTTATATCTGTCTGTCTGTTTTACAGTTCCGTCCTCTTGGATCATTCATGAAAAAGCTATTTAGATCCTAGTGCTCAGGAGATAGACTGTTTTGGGCTTGCAGATACACACCTATTTGGGCCCAACGTTATAAAGAGCAGGCAACGATAGAACTAACTGCATGCATTATAATATCTATCTATCTATCTATCTATCTATCTATCTATCTATCTATCTATCTATCTATCTATCTATCTATCTATCTATCTAAATAGGTAATATGCGTGTGTTGGTGCAGTTATACTTCCGTTTATCTTCATTTCGTATCGGTATTGCAAAATGTTAAAAATTAAGAGAAACAAAATTACTATCGTTGATCGTCCTTACTTCGTGATATCCTTGAATTTGCGCAATGTATTTCGCGACCTCACGCGCTTGTTTTGAGATCCTGACGTCATCAACTGAGTCACTAGCTTTCTTTGACAATGACAGTGAGTGCTGATTAAGAAATATTCGATGAAATGAAATTTAAATACGTACTACAATTCAAATTGAAAAAAACACAATGAAAATGACCAATTTTACTAGTGCCATCTTTGCCTCAAGTTTGCGGCCCTGGCATGAGTGTTAGCTGTTCAAACCAGGGCCCCTGTTCACATGTTTGTTTTCTTTACCTTTTTATTAGTTGGAAATCCCCGAGAGCGATTTTTCATACGGCAATAGCTATGTAAAAACTTCGTTTATATAACATGCACTCCTTATATCATGTTAGAAAAAATAAATCCAACGGAAGAGTATGCAGTATGAAATGTTTTATTGGATTATTGTAATGTAGGGGGGGGGGGGGGAATCTTTCTTGTGACACAGCCTGAAGAAAAAAAAATCTTTTCAAAGTTCAGCGTATCCTTAAATACGATAATTATATCGAAATGAATAAATAAAGTAGATATAGTTGAAAACATTCTATGGTGATTTTAATAGTTTCTCACAATATTATAATGCAAGCGTTAAAATTCACGTTAAGAGCACGAAATATGGCTGTTCGAGGATACTGCAGTATAAACTTTTTCAAACTAACACTTAGAGACCTGGCGAAGTCATATTCTATTGATCGATATATCGTATCCCTAGACGAAAACACTAAATATCAAAATTGAAACTTACTAGCATAGAGTAATATATTTTGCAATAAGACACCGGTATCAGTATAATAAATAAGTATTATCTACTAATGCAGTATTATATTTTTTTCACACAAACATTTTTGTATCCATAACAGCAAAATACAAACATAAAATATAGATATTCACTGGCGCACTAAGACTAGATCACAAAAATCAATATTCACCGGTTCAGCTGTTCAACTTGAGCTTAATGCGAGCGAAAATGTAGTCAAATATTGTCTGCTAACATACACGTAAAGCTTATATAATTTATTTTACAGTGTGTTCGTAATTTGCCCCACTTGGTCTATACGTATAGCGTGGTATTTAAAGATCGGAAGGCTTGCGGTTCGGTTTTAGGTGGAGGTGAAGATTTTCTATATAAATGAGAACCACCTAGCTATTTGCTGAGGTCACTATATAATATAAAGCAGATCAATACATTCTGCGATCAAAATAAATATAAGTTCTGCACAAATGCAGAGGATGCCAAGTATGAAACAAATATTAATAGTAAGAATACAAGTGACAAATTTGCTTCGTGCGGCTTACGTACAAGAGCCACCTGACGCAGTAATTAAGATTACGCAATACGCTCACTCGGATGTGAAATGTAAAAATAAAAAGGCGTGCCTACACAAAATTAAATGGGTTAATCTGCATTGTTCAGCTTACCTGCAAGAGCGGTGTGATAAAGTTTCGATGTGTGCGCAAGACGCTCACTGAGACATCTCATGTAAAAAGGGCCTAAGAGAATATATTATTCGCAGAGCACAAAATCCATTCACGAAGTGTTAATAAAGTTCTGTTGTGAAAATGTGACCTCCCCGTGAGGATGGTGAGTAGTGTATTTCAGATATAACTACCCGAAGGGAAGAATCTATAGACAACGGGTTAGGAATTTGCCAAAATAAATTATGATAAAGGTCAAAGTTTAAATGTTAAAGATCACAAACATACATTAGTATGTTTGTAAAATAGTGATATATATATATATATATATATATATATATATATAAAAGATCACAAACATACATTTGTATGTTTGTAAAATAGTGATATATATATATATATATATATATATATATATATATATATATATATATATATATATATATATTGAAATAAGTCAAAATGAACACTTTGATATATGATGCTCCAATAGTTAAACAAGTAAGAAAAACATACTAGACTAGTTAGACTTAAAGTCATTATTTTCACAGAATTGAAAATTATTAGCCAGACTTGGATTTCGATAATTTGGTTCGGAAAAGAGTTATAATAGTTAATTTGATTGCACTTAAGTGGCTTTATTGGATAAGTTGTACAAAGCAGTATATTTATCATCTACACAAATTTGAACAAAATTGCAATTGTGTCAGTTTCATCATAGAAACTTCCTACAAGATTGTAAACTGAAAAATAACTTAATTCTTACACTGGTAGAATGCAGAAGGAATTACAATACATTACGGAGTTTCTACAAGAACGTAAGCTTTGTACAACTTAAGAAAAAGGCTTTAGAAACAAAAACATTTAAAAGCACTAGGCTATGTGTATTTTACCTGAGGAACTATTTTATTCGGCAACAATCCGTGTTCAGTTCAATCGTTTATTGGTAATTTCACACATATCAATAGGTACAAGCAATTTAAGCATCTCCTCGATAAACATTTTAGATGTGGTTTCTATATTATAACCGACTAATTTACATTATAATTGCACCAGGGCATAAATATGTATTGTCTACAATTAGTGGCTTTTGGTAACAAAAAGTGACATATTGTGACAGCCAGTCAGTGACATTTATGAACAATTAGTGACAAGCAGTTATTTACACTTTTTACTACTGAAATAGTCTAACATGCCTAGAACGTGTCCATATTGCCCATGTTTAACAAGGAACATGAGGAATCTTATACAGCATTCAAGAAGCAAACACCCTAATGACACAGACGAATCTAACATACTTAAAGCAGTGAGTAAAACGGCGAAACCTACACACGGTATATCGTCGGATGAAAAATAGAAGGAGGATATACAACAGCTGAAATTGAAAAATGTTATGGAAGAAAGCCCGAGTAAATTCGAGTATTCAAGCTACTGGCAAACGAAGTAACACCGCATACAGAAAATATACTTTACTTGAAAGCTACAGAACAGAGAATGAAGCTTGAACATATTCTTTTTTCGACAATAGAGCGAGCAAAATTAATTAGAAAAATCGATATGTATTTTTAACAAATGAAAAAGAAATTAAAATCAGAGAAAAACTAATTGGTGTAAGCTATGTCATTTAGATATTGGAGTCGCCATCAAAGCCAAATATAGTTCAAAATGCACTTACATACAAGATGAAAACAAGAAAACAAGAAAGTAAAATATCGGAAACTTTTGAATCTAAACAAACTATACAACCTAGCAACTACTACTGTATCCTCAAATGCTATATATTTTGTGTATTTAGAATGTTCGAGATAAAAAATAGATAGTAAACGTCATTTACCGCGCTTCGTTAGATACCTTTTCAACAGTCTCATACTACTTTTTGGTAGATACCTTTTCAACTGTCTCATACTACTTTTTAGTAGATACCTTTTCAATAGTCTCATACTACTTTTTGTTAGATACCCTTTCAACAGTCTCATACTACTTTTTGGTAGATACCTTTTCAACAGTCTCATACTACTTTTTGGTAGATACCTTTTCAACAGTCTCATACTACTTTTTGGTAGATACCTTTTCAACAGTCTCATACTACTTTTTGGTAGATACCTTTTCAACAGTCTCATACTACTTTTTGGTAGACACCTTTTCAACAGTCTCATACTACTTTTTGGTAGATACCTTTTCAACAGTCTCATACTACTTTTTGGTAGATACCTTTTCAACAGTCTTATACTACTTTTTGTTACAAAAACTAATCTGTTGCAAAATAGGGATCCGTTTAAAATATTTATCAAAGAGGTACTTAAATTGCGTGTACATATTGATACGTTGGATATTACAGTGTACTATTTCATCGTGCAGGGATTATTGCGCTATCTATCTAAATATCTATCAATCAATCAATCTATCTATCTATCTATCTATCTATCTATCTATCTATCTATCTATCTATCTAGCTAGCTAGCTAGCTAGCTAGCTGCCTGCCTGCCTACCCGTCTCTGTTTTTGGTCTATATTCAGTCTGTTTTGATTCTTTTTTCATGCTTGAGTCAAAAATCTGTTTATGACTCAGCATGCAGGAGGCAGGCTAAAATAATTATATATTCCAGTCTATTTAGGATTTGTTATTATCAAGATCGAAATGAAATAATTCTTGCCAATTTTTTTTAGCTCTACTGGTCATAGACAGGAAGAGCTTACGGGATGGTCTTTTGACCGTCGTCTGACGTCCGCGTCCGTCCATTCGTTAGCACAAGTTTGTTATCGTTACTCCTCCTAAACTACTTGGAGGATTGCCGTGAATATGTACACACACATTTATCCCATAGTCTAGTTTGTCCTAAACGAAAATAGTGCCGCTCGGATATCCAATATGGTCGACACAGTAGCCATCTTGAAACGTTATGATGTCTAGTTGGTCCTAAATGAAAATAGGGCCGATCTGATGTCCAATATGGCCGTCACCGCGACCATCTTGAAAATCTTGCTGTCACTACTCCTCCTGAATGGATGGTAATGTCAACATGGGGTTTTCACAAAAAATCTTCTTATGATGTCTAGTTATTCATAAATGAATATGGGACCGATCTCTTGTACAATATAACTGCCACAGCGGCCATCTTGAATAATCTTGTTATCGCTACTCCTCCTGAATGGAAAGTCAAATTGACATGGGGTTTTCACAAGAAGACTTCTTCTGGTGTCTAGTTGGTCCTAAATGAAAATGGTGCCGATATGATGTCCAATATGGGCGACACAGTGGCCATCTTGAAAATCTTGTTATTGCTAATCCTCTAATCCTCCTGAATGAAAAGTAATATTGGCATGGAGTTTTCACCAGAAGACCTTTTATGATGTAGTTCGTCCTAAATGAAACTTGTGTCGATCTGATGTCCAACATGGCCACAACAGCGGTCATCTTGAAAATATTGTTATCACTAGTCCTCCTCAAAGGATGGTCGTATCAACATGGTGTTTTGACTCAACAACTTCTTATGATGTCTAGTTGGTCCTAATGATGCCATTCGGATATTCAATATGCCTGCCACAGTGGCCATCTTGAAAATCTAGTTATCATTTTTTTCTCCTGAATGAATGGTCATTTCAGCATGGGATTTTCACTGACAGACTTCTTATGATGTCTAGTTGGCGCTAAATGAAAATGGTGCCTATCCTACTTCTAATATGGCTGCCACAATGACCATCTTGAAAATCTTGTTATCACTACTTCTCCTAGATGGTTGGTCATATCGACATTGTGCTTTTACCAGAAGACTTCTTGTGAGGTCTAGTTGGTACTAAATATATATGGTGCGAATATAGATTTTAGGATATGGCCATCATGGCATCCAACTTGAAAATCTTGTTATCGTTGCTCCTCCAAAACTGAAAGTCGTATCAACATGGGATTTCCACCCTAAGACTTCTTATGATACCTTGTTGGGCATAAATTAAAATGGTGGCGAGTTGACATCCAATATTTCCACCACCGCAGCTAATTTGAAAATCTTGTTATCGTTGAAGAATATCAAAGATGGTTTCAGCAGTTAAAAGGACGAAATGATCTAATCTTGAATTCCTGGAAATTCTTTTTAGCCAGTAGAGCGTCAGTCCCTTCGAGGGACTCTTGTCTTATGTAAAATCACAAAATGTGAAGCAACCTGAGAGCGAAATGCGTTACTGCCTAATCAAGGTCGTTGGTTTTCTCTGGGTTTTCCGGTTCCATCCTCCTTAAGAACAATCCCACGGCAACATCTGTATACTACATATTCAAGTTCTTTACGGATCCAATCATCAATAGCGCTGATGAACATACACACACACTTTATTCATGACATGGCGGTATGTTCCAGAATGTAAGAGATACTTATTCTAACGTTAATGTAACCATTTAAAGACGCCAATGGGAGAAAATCATTATGTGTGTATGTTCTTCATTTGTATTTAAGAATCGCTTTAACATATAAAAGATGGCGCGTCTGGAAACTTCCTGCACGAATTTTAAATGTAAGAGAAGTCTTAACAATTATTCATCAATAAATACATGTTCTCACGCCACGTTTAGAAGGCAAGGAAGAATTCGTTGAAAGTGGTGCTGGGAAAAAAATGGAATCATTGCTACAGTTGTATAACATTTACGGGTGGTATTTATGAAATTTACGGTTACTGACATCACTATATTAATAACTACTCTTATTTTCTTTACTGTTGACACAATTCACTACCTCTACGGATGATGATTCTATCTTTACAGGTTTTTATTACATTTATTGCGTAAAATATTATTTCATTAACATATTGTACAATGGTAGTTAAATATACGAAGTTTTAAACTCAAAAAGTAAACATGAATCCCTTACTTAAAATCTGATGAATTATGGGATGTAAGATGTGAAGTATTTAATGGCTTAGGGAAGGTAACACGGTTTTGAAAACTGAGCACTTTGGCAAAAACCGAAGATTATGAAGGAGTGGCCATCCTTACATTATAGGGCTAGAGGGAAAGAATACTTCACATCTGTGTTATTAAGAAGAAAGAAAAAAAGAAACCTAGCAAGCAAAATAATAACTCAATAATGTACAAGGTTTGTTAGGAGTAAGTTATTCTATTTAAAAAGTGGCAAATGTAAAATGTAGGAACTGATATCTAACCTTGTCGAACATGTGTCTTAAAATTTCGTTTAATTTATGCGATCCACCGATGTAAAGTTTTTTTTTTTCATTTAAGTGGATGGCCATGTGGGCGTCTGGAACGGTTGGTCGCGGTGTTCCCAGAGTTGTGGTAATGGTACCCATACCCGCAACCGACCATGTATGTTTAACCCACACTATCCCCTGGGCAAAAACTGTACGGATCCTTTGCAAGAAAAAGGTCCTTGCTACACTGGACTGTGTCCTGGTAAATATTATTACTCACTTTCAGAATGGAAGGACTATCGAAAAAGTGACAATGAGGTCAGTTATCACTTATCAATACTTACCTATTATTAATTTCATTCATTATCTTTGAGACAATTGATCAGATCTGAATAAATTAATTCCTATGCACAAATATACACTCAATATTGTACAGTATGCATTGCATTTGACGCTCTCTACAAACCGTGTTTACTGCAAATTGATCAGTTAATTGCATAACGAAATCTTCAAAAATATACTGACACCAGACCTTGGAACATTCGAAGACCAAGCCTTAGATTAGATCACATATCAATTACATTCTAAATATTGGGGGAAAAGATAGTGATTAAAGAGCAGTGTGAATCTTACCAGGCTCTGTTGGCTTCATTTAGAATAAAAATGAAAGCGTGGATATATTAGCAGAACGGGTATTTTATTTACAGCGACACAATTTTTAAGCAACACTATATGCATGGAGCAATACTAAAACATTGTTTCAAATTGTATACGTCAGTAAAACATATGTACCATCCAATTTTTCCTCAAAAGTGGTTACAAGTTATTTGGAAAACGTTATGACCAAACTTGCTCGAGACGACCGGTGTTATACAAGACTTTTATGGTTTTGGGAGTTTTGTTTTTCAAACCATTGTCAAAGTGTAGAACTTGTAATAAATACCATTACAAAAGTGTAGAGGGCGGAGGGAGAAAAGCTTCTTGGATAAATATTACGCACAGAAACCTTTTAATGAAAGTATTTTAGTAATTATTTAATTGCTGATGACTTTTTTTGTTTGAAAATTTAGTCAACATTTTGTTTTACCTGTTATGAAGAAAATTGGGACTGTTGTAGACTATTTAAGCAATATATAAAAGCAAAAGCTTGTTTATTAACATTTTTGGTTTGTATTAAGTTGACGGAACCTGGTCATTATGGACGTCTTGGGACTCTTGTTCCAAATCTTGTGGAAATGGGACACAGTCTAGGTCTAGGACATGCGAGTATCTGGATGGATTTCCACATGGTCACGATTGTCCCGAAAACAGTTACGAAAATAGAACATGTAATCCTTCTCCGTGCCCAGGTTTGTTAATAATAATAATAATAATAATAATAATAATAATAATAATAATAATAATAATAATAATAATAATAATAATATTAAGAAGAAGAAGATTATTATTATTATTATTATTATTATTATTATTATTATTATTATTATTTAACTTTTTAAATATGTGGTTCATACCAAGATACTTTTGTTAATAATACGTCAGTCTATCGGAAAATCGTCTTTGTAACAACAAAAAGGAAAGGAATTTAATCATTACTTCGATTCATTTAAAGTACTGGAGGCGCTGTAGCTCAGTTGGTAGAGCGTTCGACTTGTAATAAAGGGGTCGATACCCGCCCAGGCCAGCCCGGTTCGGCTGCCTCAGTGTGTCCTTGGAAAAGGCACTTAGCTTCCATTTCCTCCGCATGATATAGCCAATAATGTGTTGAAAGTAACGTTAACCACCCACGTCCCCCCTACCCCCCCCCCCCCCAAGTTTAAAACACATTGATTTTCTTTATACCGGCCTAGCATTTGAATGTTTACACCAGTACCAGCCAGTTACATTCAATTATAATCTCCCTTTAATTGTATCTGCTTGCTTTTCAAGTAAAATAAAGACACGACATTAACTACTATGAATTAAATTATGCTGCCCTTCGTAAGTTCGTGTCCTAATCGATCAAAACTGTGCATTGAAGTCCGATGTCTGTTTCCCACGCAAATTGTGAACGTTGTCGTTGTTCCATCAAACACCCGTCATGACTTACACTAAAAACTTGAATATGCGAGTTTTGTTATCTTAAGTTTTCTGACAATCCCATACTTGAGATAAAGGTTAAAATGCAAAGAAAGATTTTCGGAAGAAAAACTAGCTGAGAGTATTGGTCAAAGTTAAAATGGAAACTCTGAACTTTATTTTAATTATCCCATACTAAGGTAATCGTTAAGATATAAAAATGATGTGTCTGAAAGCTAGGGAGAATTTAGCTTTTTCAGCGATAATTAACATATATACTTGCTTATAAGTCGGGTCCAACTGCAAACAACATAGACCCTGATCTGCTATCGCATAATGCTCCCGGCAGATCAGGGTTTATGTTGTATGTTCTACTGATTACTCGTGAGAAACTGCATATACCCAGACCTGCCGGCGCATTATGCGACGCAGATCTGGGTCTATTCAGTTTGCAGTATATATGGTAAAAAAGTATCCAGCTCGCTTCCAGACACAGGCCTCACGATTAGGTAAACCTTTTGCTGCAGGCAAAGGCCATCTTTGTGTTGTATTAATTATTTGATTATATATTTTCTATGTTGGAATCGTAACGCGGAAATTGTAAGACTATATTATAGATCTCAGAAATATACCATTAATTCTGAGACAACATGTTTAAAAAGTTAAAATGAAGTCCCTCTATTCCAAAGTGATAGTTACAAGGAAGTCTTTCAGTTCCACAATGACTGTTATCAGGAGGTTCTTCTATTCCAAAATGATAGTTACCAGGAAGACCTTCTATTCCAAAATGATAGATAAAATATGTATTTTGCTATGAAAATGTAATATTGATGATTATTAACAAACATACTAAAGCATATGTTAATGCTTTAAGCTGATAGCTCCCAATATTCCGTATGTTCCAGTCAGTGATGTACACATTCATATCCTTTATTCAGATATATTTTATACTGTTTTGGTCACCAAATGCTGCTTGAATGCTAAAAGAAGCTGTTTCTTTTCGAAATGTTTGAACAAAGTTATATAACATGTATTTCACAGATAATCAAAATTCAGCATAGCATCCATAAAGAAATGTTAAAAATCTGGCGCCATTTGTTTGTTATTAAATATTTCTGCAGCCAGTTAGAAATAGAGGAAAAGTAACTAATTATTCAACTATTTCTTGAAGTTGACGGAAAATGGTCTGATTGGGCGGCATGGAGCATGTGCACTGTGAGTTGTGGGAACGGTACGAAGACCAGGTCAAGGACATGTGACTTTACATATGGCGCCCCACATGGAGAAAATTGTACCGGAGAGTCGAAGGAAACTGTTAGGTGCAATACCAATCTTTGTCCAGGTATGATGGGTTCCGATTTTAATGATTCATATCTTTGTGATATTATGTTGAAATCTTTTAAATATAAATAAATTAAACAAAATTTATACATGTAAATAGAATAAACAAAACTTATATATGTAAATCTTTATCAACTTCATAATCTTCTCCTGCTCCTCCTTCCCACTATTATGATTGTTGTTGATGATGATGATGATGGTGGTGGTTATTATTATTATTATTATTATTATTATTATTATTGACCAAGATTCTGCTTTGTATAAAAAAAGTTTTGGTTCTCAAACTATAGTCATGTGATATAAATTAACAGTCAATCAGTCAATGGAAAACTTTTTGACATCTCTTTAGTTGCCAAAAAAATTTGAAATTCACTATATCCACCAAATAGGCGCAAAAAAAACATATACCATAATAACTCGCATATTGGTGGGATCAACTGCCAACAACATAGATCCAGATCTGCGTTCTCATAATGCACCGGCATATCAGGGTCTATATTGTTTGAAATTTGATTTGACTTATACGCGGGTATATACTGTAGTAACCTTTCTCTAAATACAAGAACACTTGTTGAGACGACAGTCATTCGCCTTCTAACATTTCATAATACTCAGAAAATGTATGTTTCAGTGTTTAATGAGAACCTTTGCTCGTTACAGACTAAACAAACTGTAAAAACCCTTAAACTAATTTTAAAATAGTATATAGTTGTTAAATAAATTAGTATTTATATGGTGATAATAATTAAAATTACAAATAATTTTCCTCTAATCACCTAATGACCACATGTCACGAAACTCTAATTTTACACTTGCATGAGTTTTCTTGCTTCATATTTGTATGACCCATCAGTTAGCCTTTCCAAGCCGAAGATGTTTGGTACTTTACGTCATGCACCACAAAAACACGACCCAAACATTTAACACAAAGAATTATTCCTATCTTCAATTACTAAGCACGTACACGTGAAAATATCTCAAGAATTCCTTATGTTAAGTAATTAGGGGTCCATTTTACGAAATTAATCCATGCTACCATAAAGTCTCTTTAACACTGTACATTATAATGTCTGCTCCTAGACACTGCCTAATTACTCGGTTTGAGAAATATTTTCCCAACACCGACTCCCCATAATGTGTGATAGAGAGAGAGAGAGAGAGAGAGAGAGAGAGAGAGAGAGAGAGAGAGAGAGAGAGAGAGAGAGAGAGAGAGAGAGAGAGAGAAGCGGTGGTTTATTGTACAAATTTTAATTTGTGCCATTTTTCATTTTGAAAAGTTGATGGAGTATGGAAATCTTGGTCCGAATGGTCACAATGTACGAAGACATGTGATACCGGACAGCATTCACGGACAAGAGAGTGTTTCTACCCTAACGGAGTCCCCCTTGGCACGCCCTGCAACGGAAGCACATCAGAAGCAATGAAATGTAGCAGCAACCTTTGTCCAGGTATTTGTAATAAGATTTCAGGTTAAACTGTGTAGTACAGACTTTTATCTTGCTTTATATTATGTCTAATTAGACGCGTGTAAGGTGCCAGGACAATGGGTGATCAGCTGAAGTACGATCGGATGAAATTAATAAAAGTAGTAATGAATTCCCCAAAAAACATTTCACGTATTTTTTTTTCTTTTCCAAATTTCATTAGCAGACAAACTTGAATTTAACTTATAAAATTAGTATATGTTAAATTTTTTAAAAAAATATATATATATGTATATATGTATATACATATATATATATATATATATATATATATATATATCTTTATATATTTATATACATATATATATATATATATATATATATATATATATATATATGCAAGACGTTAGCACAGAAGCAATTATCTTTGCTGTTTCTGTTTAGACGGAATAGTGACCCGAGTAATAAACTCTGGTACATCCGTAGACATAGTGAAAATACCGGTGGACAAGTTCTAAAACCTTGGGTGCAGTGTGTGAAAAGGCAGGAATTGTTCAAACTCATACGGGATACCTAAAACAACAGAAGAAAAAGATATTACTACAAACGTTTTTCCAAGCATAAATTGGATACGTTTGAAGAGTAAATGCGATAATGGTTCCTGTTAAACTCCACAGGATCAAAGGCCAATCATAATGCAATGGCAAAGATGCCAACGCACCGGCAACAATATTTATATGAACTAACAATGACTAAAATGGCGGAAGCATTAGCCACTGAGAGGGTTCATGATCGGTTTATCTGTTTTATTTATATAATAATAATGCTGGAGCTGGCAATAACCACAAGGAATGTCTACAGTATTAAACTTTCTGTAATAATGAATTCCTTAAGATTCGACTGTAAAACTGATCACGGTTTGACACACACACACACACAATTAAATTTGCCGTTTGAACAAAGCTCTTCAATTATCGGAAATTATTTGGAGACATTTGCTGATTTCAATACTTGTTATGAAAGATCACATTATTCAAAATAATCCTAGCTGTTTTCGTAGATAGAGAACGAGTATTTATTTTTTTGTCGCTGTGATTTCATTGCAAGGCATTGTACAAAGATTTTGCTACAAAGAAGATCCAACAGTGCTGTCATCATGTATTAAAATAGCAATCGTTACATTGTTGTTTACTTGCCATTTTGAAGTAAAATAATCATACAAATGAACTATACAGTGATACTGTCCATGTTGTTTTAGCTAATCGATATGTGCAACCTATTTTACAATTGAATCCGTGGTTGAGAAGTTTAAGCTAATGGTAGTACGAGAATGAGGAATGGTATTGCTTGTGCAAGCCCAAAAACCCACAAACTAGGCTACAAAATATATATACATACTTGTTTTTAGTGATTCTGTACTATAAATAGCATATTTACAACTTACAGAAGGTATACTAGGAAAATATGATATCATAAGGTAGAAATTCGATGATAAAAATGTCGAAAAGTAACTACTTGAAAAAATGAATTTTTCGCTGAGAGAATTCACACACACACACACACACACACACACATATATATATATATATATATATATATATATATATATATATATATAGAGAGAGAGAGAGAGAGAGAGAGAGAGAGAGAGAGAGAGAGGACCATCAATATGCAACCATTGCAGTCAAATAGTTGTTTGAGCCCGATATCTGTATTTGCCCAATCTTAGTTGTGTATTTGGCATCATATCCTATGGATCGTTGCAAACGCGTTGAAGATAGGAAAACATGTGACTAAAACTGAAAATTCTCAAAGGACGCAAATTACTTTATTTTACGGATCTCATCGATGTAACTTGGAATTTGTTGGCTAACGTTATATTCAGTGGGCGCTATTTCTACGATCCAGAAATTTGTAGGGAAAGGAATGATATGTCTTTGATATTTGATTTTTTTGTCAGAAATGAAACAAATGGAAAGTAGATCTCTCATGTTTCTTCAAAAGAAGAATGGTAAAAGCAAGACAAAAGTACAAATGATTTAAGACCATCAACATTTATATAATGTCCGACAATATTATAATGAGTAAATTTTAAGGAAAAAACATTTTGTAAAGAAATATACTGAATGCCTGAAAACTTCTGTCACCAGATATATAAATCTAAGTATTCTCTTCAAACAGCTTTCATTATATATGTAATGCTCCTCATTTTCAAATACAAATAATGGATTGTAAAGCAAACAATCACGCATATAAGTGTAGATATAAGCCTAATTGGTTGATTCTAACATTTCGTAATCAAGTATAGCCCTATGTAAGATGTAAATACAGTTTGAATGATGCATTGAACGTAATGATCAGTAAAATACTTTATGGAGAACATGACAACATAGTTCGTAGTTAATTTACTTGACAAGGACATGTAAATGACAAAGTAACGAGTTAAATTTGATACGTGATGGAAGTACCGTTGGATCTGCGTTGTAACAAAATCATTGTATATTGTGTTGTAATCAAATCACTACCATAAAACAATAAATACATATTCTTTATGTACAAACAATGCTAGGATTGTGTTGAATTGTGTGCATTTTCATGGCAAGTATTGAACTTGGCCACAGGTCTCTAAATAATTTCCTAAAGTCGAAGATCATTGTTGAAACGGCAAATTTAACTGTGTGGGTGTTAAACGGGATCAGTCTTGCAGCCAAACCTTAAGGAATTCATAATTACGGAAGATAAGGGAAACAAGGAATATTTTAGACATTCCCTGTGAGTATTACCAGCAGCAACATTATTGACTTTATATAAATAAGATAGAGAAATCGATCACGAACTCTCAACGTGACTCCTATTTCCGCCATTTTTTATTTTTTGGGACAGTTCCTAGAAACACTGTTACTGATGCGTTATGATTGTGTGTATGGGATATTATTTAGTGGAAAATACGACTCTTATGGGCTGTTTGTCTTAGATGAAACAGCAGCACAAAAATGGACTCTTGAGATTTGATAGTATCAATGAATATAATTATGAAAAATATTTGATGATACATGACTTTGTACTTGTATTACTGGTACAAAGTACTGGTTTTACTTAGTTTGATATGAAGAATTTTGTGGCAGTAATATCATATCGATTCTAACGATGCATTATTTTCATTATGTTATACTTGATTTTATATACAGAGATTCCCGGTCGAGGTTACATAAAGTCTTATGCATAGGTTCTTTTCCCGTTTGTCTCTATGTAAACTCTTGCAGTATTTGGCAAAGGATATATGGAACACACCTGAGTAAATTACACAAGAGATTGTTCATCCTATGGAAGACTATAACAAAATCTGCGACGTCCACTCAGAGCAGCACATTCACATTTGGTAGTCTATTGAATTTGCTGAATTTATAGTGGTTCAGAAAAGTGCACAGCAAACATTATATATATATATATATATATATATATATATATATATATATATATATATATATATATATATATATATATAACTTCTATGGTTTTTACATTTTTCCAATTTTTGTATTTAGCGGATGGGAATTGGGCACCTTGGAGCGGTTGGTCAACGTGTTCTGTAACGTGTTCTAATGGAACATTAACTCGGGACCGGACGTGCAAATTTCTTCCAGACCGTCCGCATGGAAGCAACTGCACTGGAATGAGCCATGAAATTCATACTTGTAATGCGGGCTTGTGTCCGGGTAAGGTATTCTCCTTAATCAAAATGGTTTGGAAAAAATCAGTGTGTGCAAACATTTTATGCCAGTATACATGACGATAGTGTGACCTTATTCGTTGTGTCAAATGTAGGCTGGTATATTCTACATTTATGCCAATATACCTGACGATAGATTGACCTTATTCGGCGTTTAAAAAAGTCTGTTAGTGTATTCTAGCTACCGCGTTTTAATTTTGTTCAAAGAAATAAAGTATTTTTAAGGAGATATTATTAAGACCGATGACAATGGTTATATAATGACCCATTTCAGGTAATGACCCATATCAGGTAATGACCCATTTCAGGTAATTCAAATTAGCTTTTAATGTGTACTCATTCAATTTATAATTGCTTTAGTCTTTGAATAATTAACGTTTTATCGTTCAGTTTAAACTAAAGAGGTTTATGATTAAAAGTTTAGACGAAATTGTGATTCTCAGTCGACATAACGTTTTGTCCGTGCATAAAGATAACTGACGTCTTGATATAAATTGCTGACTTGTATAGACATGACAAATGTTCCTATGTTGCAAATGTGTAGTTATTATTCTCACATAAATCTCTAAACAGTGCAGTGGGTAAAGTCTTGTACATTAAGATTTCAGGTATTTTGTGGTTGAAGAAAGAATCAATTTATTCTTTTAGCTTAATTTCAAGAATACATGTCTCATTAAAACTAAAGAACTTGAACAGATATATTTCAAAAAGTGTTCAATTAGTAGTAAACAGCAGAACGTTATTGTATACTATTTTCTCTGGTGCCCAAAATATATAATTAATTTACTATCTCAGTGGACGGTGTCTGGTCACAATGGGTTGCATGGAAAACGTGTTCTTTAACATGCGGAAATGGGACACAATCCAGGACAAGGAAATGTGACTTTACTTCGGACCATCCTCATGGAAACAACTGTACAGGAGCTGATACACAGCATCAGTCGTGCAGTACTCATTTGTGTCCTGGTAACTATTTTCATCATGATGTATCGGTATAATAAATATGAGCAGCTGACCACAATCTCGATGAGCATGTTTATGAAGCTCTTGACATTTTTTAAACGCTTTGATTAACTTTCTTTACTTTCTCTCAAATTGTATATTTTAGTCTGTATATGTACACGCATATGGACAAAACTTTGCTATATTTTTGTCATAATCTTTTGGTGCAAAACAATGTCATATAATCGCATGAAAGATGCTTGCAACTAATTGTTACTTTCGCTTTTTTCGTTGTTATATGCTTATTTGTGGCGTGCACTAGGCATATAAGTAGCATCAACTAAATGTTGTAAAATGATAAAAATGTCAGAAATTAATGCTTTTCATCTCTCACTTTAAATAGAAAGAAGATCATGTAGACTTTTAACTGAAATAACAATTTAACAAAAAGTTATCGAAATGGTGATGTTCAGAAACTTTCAATTATTAAAAGTAATACAGCTTTCTAGTCATAAGTTATGTGATCTGAAAATACTCTAACGTGAAACCATGATTTTGGTTTTACATTGTTCATTTTTGACCTTCTTCGTCAAAAATATAAAATTGCGCATCACAGATTTGTTTTTGTATGACTATTTCTCATGAAGGATCCTACACTAGTGCTTCAGTAGATGTAAATATTTATAAAATAATGCGAATAATGCTGTATACTGCACTTTGTTTGCAATGAGATTTGATTTGTATTGTTAAAACATTGTCATGACTTTAATATCGAATTAATATCATTTGGGTTTCTCTATTCCTTGCAGCGTTACACTTTTTTGCTTTAACATGATTTGAGGTTATCTTGTTGCTTTTTATGCCAAAGTGTCGAAAACGATATTTAATACGCACCATTTTTACACTAATATCAATTGTATGTTATAAATCCTTGTAGTCGACGGCGTATGGAAAGAATGGTCTAACTGGACGGCTTGCTCTCAGACATGCGGAAATGGCACACAATCAAGGGATCGTGTCTGCTACTTTCCCAGCGGAGTCCCTCATGGCAACAACTGTAGCGGAGAAGCAAGACACACACAAACATGCAACCCTGACCATTGTCCAGGTAAGTTCTACTGAGTTCCATTAGATCAAAGAAAGTAATTAAGGTTAGATTAGGGCATGCTGTAAAATGCACAGCGAGAGGGCCTGTTACGTTCTAAGAGAAAATTCCATATGGATATGCTAACCTGGATAGACCTGCAAAATCCCAAACCTGTATCCTAGTTCCATCATCAAGTAAATGAAATGAAATCCTTTATAACCAAGTAGCAACAAAAAGTTGATGGACTGTTCAGTTACTTTCCACATGGTGTTACGAAAAGATATCAAGAAAATAGATATAAAAGCAAAACACGTATCAAGTAAAAAAGTATCCATAGTACTATATTAGCCACATCTTTAACCTGAAATAAACTCTTTCTTATAATTATCAAAAGAAGTTAATCAGCGAATTTCGACATTATTGAAATGATTATGCTTTTGAAGACCGTCGAAAACTTTTGGTATCCAATCTACTCATTTCTCATACAGCTCTTTTCTCAAGCTTCAATAACATGAGACAAGAACGGTTTCACGGTCTTATTATATTTTTTCCAGTTGACGGTGTATGGCAAAGCTGGTCAGAGTGGTCGCCATGCACGACAACTTGTGGCTCGGGAGTCCAGTATAAACGCAGGAGATGCTATTTCCCACCTGGTGTTCCACATGGCAATAATTGCACTGGGCAGGACACTGAACAGCAAAACTGTAACACCAACCTCTGTCCGAGTGAGTTTTTTTAAAATATTATTTAAATCGTCAGTTTGATAATAGGTCCTTTTAAGTGCGCTGGATCTAGCAGGGGATCGCGTGTGTCAGGGATTGATTAGGATAAATGCAACAAACTGACAACGAACAGTGCAAAATTAGTTTTTAAGTACCCTAAGCGCTTTCAACTCTCACTGAATCTTTGTCAAAGGCAAACACAAAACTGATCAGAGTCGAAAGCAGTTAGGCACGACATCGAACATTTTCAAACCATACTTTCATTAGATATAGTCAGGTAAACTTTTGTAATTTCAATGCTTTATTTTGTGTGTATTGTTTGTCTTGTCTCTGTTTTGTGTTTGTCTTTGACAAAGATTCAGTGAGAGTCGAAAGCACTTACGCTAGTTAAAACTATATACATATACACAAACACACACACACACACACATATATATATATATATATATATATATAACTATATATAACTTCAATATATTTCATTAAATATTTTGATATTTCACATTTTCATATATCTGACATTGTATACATTAATTCACTTCGTTTAGCGTTAGCTTAGTTGTTTATTTGTATTTTATGATTGAAACTGTTTGTAAGCAATTTCATCTCATATGACTGGATAATTCTTACAAAGACTCCATAGTTTATTGATTGCGCATTAAGTGTTAACCAATTTTACACTAAAGAGATAGCGGTTCTGTTACCATGTTTTAAAAATAAAGGCAGACATTGGAAATTGGAAATTGGCATAGTAAGATGATTTTACTTCGTCATAAATATATACTGAACTCTGATCCTTTGGGAAAAGTCTGATCCTGGAATTATTGTTGATAATCAGCTGAATAATATGTTGATATTCTCCAAGCAGTCAGGTATATGCTTATTTCCTAGGACGAAAAAACGGACAATGCTGATTGAAATACTATAATTGTGACTGAGCTGATAATTAAATATATAGTATTAAAATGTGGACATCTTTCACGGCTATATATTTTCTTATATGCTGGTGAAACTGTTGAAAATTGTTTTTCTTCATAGATAATCTATTTAAAATCCTTTGAAAATCTGGGTTTTTTTTTTTAGCAGCATCTGTTTTAAAAATAGGTTATGTGGTCAGTAACCGGAGAGGACCTTTCAGTTTTGATGAATGTTTAAATGATTGTACAATTACTATTATCAAACTTTAAATTTTGAAAAAGACATTTAGGGTCTTTAATAAAATAATCAGAACTTTAGAATCAGACACTGTTCAGTTTAACAAATGGCAATACATAATAGGTTTTGACTGCAGTATTCTCATCGGTAAATCAAATGGTATAGTTTCCATTGTCTCCATTAAATTATTATTATTAGTAGTAGTATTAGTATTACTAATATTATTATATTATTTACAAGGTCCTATCGAGTGGGTGTTTCAGACAACAATATTTTCTGTCATTTTAGCTTCTTAATCGCAAATCATCAATTTTAAATTTTTCATGCGGTGGCCTCTAGGAGATCTGTTACTATTTATAATTTTAACATTTTGGACCCAATGAACTTATGTATCTTCGTTATTATAATAATTTAAAGAACAGTGGGTTTTCATTCTTGTACTACAATGTTCCACACATCAACCTCTACAATTACAATGCATTCTGCGACAAGCCTCAGTACTCTTACGAAGTCATAACAGCTGTTAATCTGAATTCGCTATTATTTGTGGTAAACCAATTTTATTGGATTTCACATTTGCTTCAAAACCACAAATTTTGATCGCCAACGATAAATGCTCTGTGATTTGTAACAAAAGACACATTCACAAAATTAAGTAGCCACGAAAAGGTAATGTAAAATTGGATATACATGAAATAAATGAATGCACAGTACTCCTCAGTGAATGTTGTCATAGAAATTGCAGTGGCAGATCCAGGAATAACGTTTGTGGGTGGGGGTGGCGCGTAAAGAAGTAGACAAGGAGTCTGTGGGATGGAACCCTGTTGGGGGCCTAGGGAGCGAAGCCCCCCGGAAGCTCCTGCATTTTAATCGTTTCTAGGGCATAATTTTAACCATCCAACTGTAAAGAAAACTTGTTCTCGGAAACGTTCCGGTTTGTTTCGAGCTCATTTTTTATTTTAGCCGAGTTGGAGGGGGGGGGGAGGCGCGTTGTTCATGTTTACACACACACACACACACATACAAACACACACACACACACACACATATATATATATATATATATATATATATATATATATATATATATATATATATATATATGGGGGACGTTATGAAAAATAGTTTCGACATTTGCACTGCAATGCATTCGAAACAGCGTCGTGTCTTTACATTACGAGTATAATATCTTCGACTCTCAGCAAGAGGCTCGAAAGTAATCGTAGTAATGCTTCCCAAATCGGGAAGTCTTTGGCGGACGAAGATCCAACTACGTAAGAATAGATCTTCATAATGAAGGATTCACGCTGAAAATAACTACAACTTACGTTGCTATTAGTGATGATGTGAGATTAATGAGGTTATTATTACGTAATAACAAGAACAGGCATAAGGGCAGTTCAAAGTGACCAGTATTTATATCCAAAGTTTTTTCGGGGTTTTTTTATAGCATGCGACGGAAACAGCCGTTGACGTTCTGAGTGGACTGCCGTGGTCACTTGCATGTTGAAATATTATATTGGATCGCGAGTATTCACCTTTCTAAGTAATAATTTGGAAAGCTACTCATTTTCTTAACTTTCCAAAGTATTTTACACTTCCAGAGGATGGTGTGTGGAGTGATTGGGAGGCCTGGTCTTCATGTAGCAAATCTTGTGAAAATGGGACAGAGTCTAGAACTAGACTGTGTCGATTTAACGCGACAGTCCCGCATGGAAAAGATTGTCCTGGAGATGCCAAAGAGTCGATATTTTGTAATACAGAACGCTGTCCAAGTGAGTAAAAAAATAAATATATTTACCGTAAACTCACTGGGTCCAATATTTTTATTTTTATTGTTTTAATGGATGTTTTCTCCTAACTGTTTTTCTTTAATTGTGTAAAGTTTTTGCTCATCATGTGAGAGTTGCAAGTAAATTGGCCATGCAATTGTAACCATCCACATAACTAGATTTAACGAAACATGTTATTGGGAAACAAATAGACAAAAAATGGATTATATTATCAATGCAATTTTAGACATATGTTGTTCTAATGATATTGAAATTATGAGAAATCATACTAAAATCAGGTGGGGTTTTTTTTAGAATCCCTGCATAATTATATTATTCAAAGTAGAACAAGTTTAGAACTTGTCACCAGGTTGTCTTATTGATCAAATCTGTATGCATAAGATGGTCGCGAAGAGCACATTATTATTATTATTATTATTATTATTATTATTATTATTATTATTAAGGTCTATTTGAGTGGTGCTACAGGCAATATTGTTTTATTTTCATTGTTGCTTCCTATTCGCAAATAATTATTTTAATTTTTATATGTGGTAGTGTTTAGGAGATATGTTACTATTTATAATTTTATCATTTTCCACCTAAAGTTATGGGAAATCATACTAAAAATCAGGATCTGCTATAATTCATTCATTAAAATATATTATTAAAGTAGTCAACGTAGTCATGTCGGCACCTTTACTGCTCTTAAATATTAATTGTTCTAAAATTTAATACTAAAGTAGTTTTACCAAAGTCTGTTTATTCCTGATTTTTTTTAGTAATCTGCACCTTAGCTGTCATCACAAAAGTTCCAGACGAAATCGTCGATCACTATGGACTTTTCAATGGCAAACTGGCAATAAAATTAGTAAAGAAAAGTAGACGTCGGGACTAATCATTACCAGTGCAGGGGGTAGTTCAATTGTTTCCAATATACGGTGCTTTCATTGTGACATCATAGCGCGCAAGATTTAATCTGGTTTACACATGATCACATCTCGTGGTTGGTCTCGTCTAAAAAACGTCAACGTACTTTAATATTTCTTTTGTTGTATGTATTTCTCTGGGGATTTATGTAATGAACTTTCAAGGAATACTGATCGACAAGGAGCGAAATAATGTGAATAATCGCCTTTTAAAGGTATGTATAATTAAATACTCAAAATGGAACCTTTAGCTGAAATTGTCGGTACCGAATGCCAACACGACTTGTATGACTTGTAATTTATAAATAAAAACGAGCTTTTCAGGCTTCATGACAATATGCTTTAAAACCAAGTTGCAATTTTTTTTCGGTATATAGATTTCCATTTTCTAATTATTCATGCCTACTTCAGTTGACGGAAAGTGGTCTGATTGGAGCACCTATTCCCCGTGTTCTGTGTCATGCAGTAATGGCACGCATACAAGGAACAGGACCTGTGTATTTAACGATCCCACAGTCCCTCATGGAGCGGCATGTTTTGGTGCCAACTCCACCACGGAACCTTGCAATGCCGGACCGTGCCCTGGTTAGTGGATTAATATGTATTCACAAGAAAATAAAGAAAATAAAAAGTGTAACATCCAAAATGCGTGTAAAAAATAGGTTGTAATTTATTATTTAAATGCTTGTAAAAATGTCCTACACTAAAGTTTTCCTCTTATAAACTTTACAGACTGAAAGAAAATTCAAAATATTCAATGGAACTCACAGATGAATCTATCGAGATTTGAGATTTGGTGTAAATAAACTTTCATATTCATTGATAAAATCAGGAATAAATTTAAAGAAATCTTGACAGTTGATCTGATTGTAGATTTAGTGTTGTGACTCATGAAGTTAATTTATCATATATTTAAAAGATTTATGTACACTACAAAGTCTCAGAGTCACCAGATGCTTTCGAACTGTTTGTTGACTTTTAAACTCTCTGCAATCTTTATTTTGATCCTGAGTATGTGAACGTTTTTTACTTTTAATGCAGTTCCATTCCACGATAAATAATTAATATGATTTCATTTTATTCCTCTGGAGAATATTGTACTCAAAATATTTGGCGCATAAATCATCTTAATTTGAAATGTAATAATTAAACGTTTAGGTAATCAATATTTTTTTATTTCACATCATAACATACTGTATAATGAACAGTGGACGGTAAGTGGTCAGAATGGACTAACTATACGGCCTGCTCCAAAAGTTGCGGTGGAGGTGTTCAGTTCAGAAGCAGACAGTGTGTGTTCCTGGCTGGCTATCTGCACGGAATGGATTGTAATGGAACTAATTCAACTTCTAGGGAATGTCATATGGATCTTTGTCCAGGTAAGGTCGACTATATCACTCTGTGAAGTATGCTTTTCAAGGGCTTGTTAAACATTAGTATTTAGTATTAAGCTAAGTTGTTAAAGAAATGTTGACCTGTAGGAGAAATTATATATATATATATATATATATATATATATATATATATATATATATATATATATATATATATATATATGGGGGGGGCGCTCTACAGATAATACATGCTTCTGAGAGAGTGACAGGTGTAAGATGAAGTATTTTGCATTTGCAACATGCACAATGGAGAGAATGTTGTCATACCTCTATGTTACTTTCGTGTACTGTGGCTTAAATTTCTTTACATATTGTACTTGTGGAAACTGGACATGATCTAAGCACACAGCAGACAAAATGGCCGCTCTAAAGTACTCGAAAAATCAGTCTGAATTAGTCAAACGTGCACTAGTTTCAGGAGTTATTAAAATAGGGAAACGAATTTTGCCAGAGCAGACAATACCAGCCTCTGAAAGTACTATGAATAAATTACAAAATATCTAAAAAGTAAAAAAAGTTATCGGCTCTTTTTTTTAAATATTTACTTTTGAAGTCCAGGAAGTGAAAATGACCAAGCGGAGCTAGCAGTTTTTTGAGAGGTGCACATCTTAAGTAAGACCAAGCTGTATACTCTATAACCCAAATATCACCCATCAATCATACACCAAAATAAAGGGAATTCAAAGTTCTTTTAACAATACCTAAGATATACAAGGTGTTTTTTAAATAGCCAGGACAGCCAGTGAGGAAACCCTGGGTAATACTTTTTCTTCAAAAATCTAACCCTATGCAAAGTACGAAACTGGTGAGCGCCACCATATATATATATATATATATATATATATATATATATATATCTATATATATATATCTATATATATATATAAAGAGTACAATTCATATGGTGAATAACAGTCCTTTAAAGTGAACTTAATTCAGCAATGGATCGCGCGTGTGTCAGGGATTGATTAAGATAACAGGACACAAATTGTGTACGCAAATGGAAAACACTCCAGCCCAGTTGATCTATGTTTTGGTGTTCCACAGGGTTCTGTTCCTGGACCTGTTCTCTTCATCCTATACACTCAGCCGCTCTCAAGTGTCATAGATCGTCATCCAGTGTCTCACCAATTGTACGCTGATGACACCCAAATATACAAATCGAGCCACTCAACTGAAGTTGATGCTACCATCCAAGGTGTAGAGAGGTGCATTTCCGATGTGAAATCATGGATGACATGTAACAAGCTGCAGATGAATGATGACAAACCTGAAGCCATTCTGATTACAACACAAAGACTTTCTCATTCACATCCTTTACCTCAAACAATAAATATCAGCAACACCAACATTAAATGCACACAGTCAGTACGAAACCTAGATGTTACTCTAGACAGCACTCTCATTGCACCAACATGTCATGAACATATGCAAGGCTGCATATCTTGAGCTAAGACGCATCAGCTCCATTCGCAATTATCTTTCAGTTGATGCCACTAAAACACTTGTGTGTTCCTTAGTACTTTCAAGACTGGACTATTGTAACTCAATTCTATCTGGTTCGTCTCAGTATCTACTCCAGAAACTTCAAAAAGTTCAAAACACAGCTGCTCGGATCATTCTTAGAGTACCACGAACAGAGTACACCTCCCCCTTGCTCTGTACCCTACACTGGCTACCCATTCGATCCAGAATCAAACACAAAATGTGTTCTCTGTGCTATGTTTCATTGACTGGCTCCAGTCCAACATACCTATCTCACCTCACCCATGTGTACACATCAGCAAGATACTTACGCTCCTCTTCCGACACTCGTATTCTCATTATTCCCACTATCAAAATGAAGTCATGGGGACAACGTTCTTTTGCATACCAGGGCCCAGCAACGTGGAACGAATTGCCCGCAAAACTAAGACACAAAGACACAGTGATCTCATTCAAGAGTGCTCTTAAAACTCACCTATTTCGACTGCAAGAATAGACCTTAAGACTTAATAATGTTTCCCTACCTTAACTATTTTCAGCATGTTTTTGTTTTCTAATTTCATGATGTTTGTTTTTCGTAATCATATCATTATATATGTTTTTTAGGTGTTATCTAATGTTGTAAATCGCTTAGAGCTTCTAAAGATTAGGCGCTATACAAAGTCCTCATTATTATTATTATTATTTATTAAACTGACAACGACGAGTGCAAAACTAGTTTTTAACTAGCCTACGGTAATGTTATAATTATAATGAAATCGTATGTATTTTTGACACACGTTTGATCGTTAAACTGGCCCTTTGTTGAGTGTTAGATGATTGTTATCGGTAAGAGGCCACATTAATCCACAGGTGTCAAATACTCATTATCTAATTAAGTAATCACCAGCCAATACTACCAACCCTTTACGGTCAAATATGGAGAAACTCTTCAAAATCTAAATTGTTCATACTTTTTTGTACATTATTATGCGTAGATTAAAAATCCGTTTCTCCGGTAGAATTTACTCCAACCGAATTCCCCAAATTTACCGTTCAAATTATTCAAAAGTTAAATTGTCCAAACTTGCCCAATTGGAACATCCTCGGCCTTTTCCGTCAAGTTGAGAAAGAAACCTCGACGTAATGCGCTGCCAGTGACAACTATATTCGGAACTACTTTTGTTCACATGGCACAATATGGGAACATTGTCGGCCTTTTCTGTCGGAACATATGTGGTGCACTCAGCCAGGGGCGAATCACCATACCCATCAAATTACTGCGTGTTCATACAAGTACTCCCGATGTTATTTCTCGACTTCACGGAAATGGCCGACAGATGTTCCGATCGCAAACTTACCGAATGCATTACCGCTCCTGATTAGGGCGCGGCTTGCTGTTTTCTGCGACGTCATTGTAGATCAAGGCGAGAAGCAAGTAACTAGTAACGTAGAAGTGTATAGGCTGCACCGTCATTTAACGTAACAATGACGGATTTTTGTGCCGTATACGGTCACATCTTGTGATCGAAAAAGAAAAAGGGTTGTTGTTTTCCTTTTTCCCTAATTTCTAATGAAGAAAGATGAATGAGTTCTACCTATTAGAATGTGTCGAACTGGAAAGTATTATGAAGAGCTTTTATTTTTTGCAATCATATTACAAGCAATGAAATAATCATAAATTCTTCAAAACGTTGAAAAAAGGATTTCGTATTATTTAGGCAGTCACTGGGGGTAGATGAGAGAGCAAACAAATTAGCGAGCAAGCGTGAGAGAGAGAGAGAGAGAGAGAGAGAGAGAGAGAGAGGAATGTAAAAAAAATTGACCCCTTTAATAGAATATATACATTTTAAACTTTATACACATATATTATTCAAATCGTTTATTCCAATGAAATTTCAATAACAAATCACATTGCTGTGAAGAAATAAATATGAATTGTTTCTGTGGACAAAGACTTGTGCAGTCACAAACACATGTAAACAGACACACACACATACACAGACACATACACATGCATACAATGCAAATTCAAGAAAAGAGAAAATCATTGATTGTTTCATTGCCAAAAACACAGAAGATGTATTCGTCAAGGATACGAAGATAAAGTCTTAAATCATCATACACCTTACCGTCAATAAGTTGTTGATTCATTTTGATTACGTCAATCTTGACGGCAACTGAAGTAATTTACTATGGAACCAGAAAAATGTGCTGGACAACCAGAAAGTTGGTCGCCCAAAGACAAGCAGTGTATTTTCAAAATTATTCTACCCCCTCTGTATATATATATATATATATATATATATATATATATATATATATATATATATATATGTGTGTGTGTGTGTGTATATATATATATATATATATTGCAATATGTTGTAAATATGAAATATATATTCGACTTTCTTTCATAGAATCTGAAAAATGTATGCTATTTATCTTGGTTTATTACTATTTCAAATTTCACTTATTTGACTTAAGCAGTGGGTAATAATTGCATGTAAATTCTCAAAACGTCATTTTGGAGAAAAAATATTTAGTTTCTTCTTTTAGGATTCGTAATATTTTTCTTGAACCAGAATAATCGTTTTTCGTATTGACAATGAAATACATTAGCATATCCACTTGCTAATGATACATGGCAAGAACGTGCCATGAAGTAATCGTAAATCTACACACGCACCCACTCCTAGAGAAAAAAAAAATCTATTCTCTTCTGATTAAAATACCCATAATTCCAGACAGGCTGCCACCAAATCTCTTTGTAACAGTTACCTTCACCATGTGCTGCCCGTCAAAGGAGATACTGACGTCACAACTTGTTATCAGTATCAGGACATGACCCTCTCAATGCACCTTTACCAAATCTCCAGGAGTGTTGTATCGAGTATTTGTTATGACACCACATTCAGCGCGGTAATTTAGAGAAAATCATTAAATGACACTCTTTATTAGATTAGTTTTTATATACGGGTATTTTTTTTTCCCTGAAATTAAAGAGTGCTTCCTTTTTGGACTGTCTTTCCCAACTTCATAAGAAAATGTTTACCAAAATAGCAGAAATGGTGTACCAGGCACGTACGATGGAAATAGAATAGTGTGCCCAACAATATTGGACTGTCTTTTTACAACTAGATGCAAGACAAAGTTGTGTTATAATAGGAACATGGTGTACCGGTTTCTCACGAAGTAAAAAGGCGGTGTACACGACAAGAATATATTTTTATCGATGATATCATGTCCCCCCCCCCACCCCGCGTGCGCTTCCCTGCGTAAATACATTGGACACTTTGCGTAAAATTATCACTATTAATGCTAGCAGCTAAATTAGGGCAACACTTCAAGGAGCACTGTTTTATGAATTGTCATACATTTTCTTTGAATATGTTTCTTCTGTCTGATTCAATGTCCAAAATCGTGAAATTAAGATTGTGTTCAATGTAAAAAGCCCGAAAACTGCTTTTGAAGAAGGACAAGCTTAGATATTACGTAGGGGTTTTCCCCGTCTAAACTTAGGGCATGACTACGAGTAATATGTTCACATAACGTCTGAATATGTTGTCTGAGACGCAAATAGCAGGTAGACCTCCAGATGCTTTCACGTTAATTTCTGTCGTAATTAAAGACTATTTACAGCTGTCGCCGATGGGATGAAATTGTTTTAATGCACAGTAATGTATTCTCCAAGGAGTGAAGCAGTTTTGATCAGTTATTTTCAGAGCAAAAGATAATCTAAATCATTTGATTTGTGATGGAATAGTGGGAGTCATTCATTGTGTTACTGAGTGAAAGTTTACGCTATAACGTAATCTCTCTCTCTCTCTCTCTCTCTCTCTCTCTCTCTCTCTCTCTCTCTCTCTCTCTCTCTCTCTCATATTGATGTTAGATATTTACAACGATTATTGTTGCTTTGGCAAAGTACGCCAGACACTCTTTATCGCTTGTAGTTCAGATTCCTAGATATTGTTGTATGTATGGTCATTTATTACTTATGTTAACACCCATTACAAGTAAATTATGGTTGTAATGACCTACTTTTCTTGCTAAACTGGCTATGCCAAGTTTTTTTATTATGTACTACTATACAGGCGAAGCAGGCGAGACGTCATTCAATAGAATTTCCTGTTGGTTCATTCTTAGCACAGATTATAAGCGTGAAAGAAGATGAAAATCGGTCATTAGGGTTGATTTCATGTTTCATGCAATATTTCACTCGCGTCTTCTGCTAAAGTACCAATTTTATTCTTGCACGTTTTGTTCGCGCTAAATTTCTTTACAGAAGAGAAAAAAATAATCTATTCGGAGCACTTCAGCTGTTTCTACGATTGGATTGATCGAAGGACTGACCGAGAAGTTGCGCATGAACGACTTCTCGGTCAATACTTGTTTTGTAAATAGCCGTGATGGTTCGAATGGCAGCTAACGGCTTGCATTCGAGGTATCAACTGTAGGATTGACTTCGAAGTTGCGAAAGATGATATCACTGATATAAAGAGAGACACAAGCAAATAGTAATTAATATTTTTGATGCAAGAAAAATGATGTATTGACAAAGGTTTAAACTTTATTCTGCTCACTGCGATCTGAATAAAATTCGTGCCGCCCATTACGAACTGAATCAACTTCCCGCTGCCCACCACGACTTGAATCAACCTCCCGCTGCCCAGCACGAGTTGAATCGACTTCACGCTGCCCAGTACGAGCCGGATTGACTTCACGCCTCATTTTGACCGACATTCCTATCAATGTTAAAAATGTTATATTTTTTGTTAAATTGCACATGCCAAAATTGTATATCCATTTCAATATATTTTCTTCTTTCCAGATACTCACAAGATTATATATACTTCAAACTATATGAATTATGGAGAACAATTTCATTTAATAACATATAAAAAGCTAGTGACGCCCTTTTGGAGTGTTCGTAAGTTGAGTGATTTTGTAGATTAACTTTACAAATATAAGGTATACATGTATTCATTTTCGGCATCTATTCCTTTGCAAACAATAAATATCTAGGACTATGCATCTATCAAGACGAATCAAGGACTATGCATCTATCAAGACGAATCTAGGACTATGCATCTATCAAGACGAATCTAGGACTATGCATCGATCAAGACGAATCTAGGACTATGCATTTATCAAGACGAATCTAGGACTATGCATCTATCAAGACGAATCGAGGACTATGCATCTATGAAGACGAATCTAGGACTATGCATCTATCAAGACTAATCTAGGACTATGCATCTATCAAGACGAATCTAGGACTATGCATCTATCAAGACGAATGAAACGAATGTAACGAAATTTTAGCTCTTCCTTACGCACAGAACTTTTCGAGGAGCTAGACGCATCGTGCAGCCACACATGACTTCTTCCACTTCCCATGTAAATTTTACCTTCTTACTTTTTTTTCCACCTGTCATTTGTAACTCTCACATTAAGGAAATAAGTATCATTCTCCGATAGCTTTGACAATGTGGATTTACAGCTATTCATACGTCCTGTAGTGTGGGTCTCCTGCCACAGTGCACGCTCATTCTATTTAACAAAAGTATTTTCTTCTTGTACAATTTCTTCGAATCCTTTTTATCAGGTTGAACTCTTCCCAAAACCCGTTCAAGCTCTCTGTATATCGTATTTTGTGAGTTTACGAAATTAAGAGATTGTTTGTTTTTTTGTTTTGCTTTTTTTTTTTTTTTTTTTTTAAATATGAAAATCTACTCATCCTGTACCTGGAACACAGAGAGATGAAGAGTTCTGTGTGATACTTATTGGAAGAGCTATTATTGATAGAATTTTTCTATGAGAGCTCGATTTCATAAGCATAAGAAAAACATGCGTATACGAATCGTCTTTCTAAAATGTTTTCTAATGCATACTTTTCTAAACAAAAGTTAAGAAAATGGTTGAGAATAACTCATTTTTGTACAGACAACTCTAATCGAAACACCGCTTTTTCAACTGTTTAAGGAAAACGAGTGGATATACCGGGAAGTCACAACATTATGCAACAAGGGTTATCAGCAGCTATGTGCTCCAAATATCGACTTGGTGGTTTAACCTATCATGCAGTTTAAATAGAACTTTTATGCATATTTTGCTAATTTTTCAGTAAGCAAGTATTCGGTTTAACATTACCATGGACCGAACTTAAGCTCTTTCTAATGTACGACACCAATGTCGGGGTCCCCGCCCACAATATTTCTAATTTACGACACCAATGTCAGGGTACCCGCCCACAATATTTCTAATTTACGACACCAATGTCGGTGTCCCCGCCCACAATATTTCTAATTCAGCGAGATGTACACAACTGGAGTTCTTCTCTTGAGTGGCACAAACGTCATATATAGTCTTTAAATATATCCTGGAAATCTGAGCTTCTTTTCAGACATTTGCTGAATGGACCCTTTCTGTCTTTCTGCAAGCTACAATATTCCGTCGTTTTGGCTTTCCGTTTCAAACCAGACGTGCACCCAGGATCACAGTGTTCTGTCTTACAGCTGGAAATATTGAAGTCAAAGAAATAACTGTCAACAAAATTTTGAAATAAAAATTTTCCATTATATTGAAAATGGGAAAAATGTATATGTTTAAATATATATGAACATAAATTTCAACACATTTGTTTTTTGTTTTTTTGTTGTTTTTTTTGTTGTTTTTTTAAATTCGCATACAGTTTAATGTTTAAATTTACAGTATCAGGAGTACATAAAACACTCTTTGAAGCAATATATTAAGTTACTCACTGCCTTTTCTCAAAATATCACTTGTTTTCCTACTCATTTAACTGAGACATTTCTATCTGTATAAGGACATTTACATGCATTGTTTCGATACTCACACTCAACTAAGTTACAGATGCAATGTTCACACGAGAACTGGTGATTAGGAAATAAGTGAAGTCTGTCTAGTTGTACCGCATTGAAAGTCCTTGCAAATGCTCTGGATCCCGCAAGAAATCGCGTGAGTGACGTAATTGCTAAAAACTGACAAGAACCAGTGCAATACTAGTTTTTAACTAGCATAAGCGCTTTCGACTGTTACTAAGTCATTGACAGTTGTTGTTGTTGTTGTTTTTGTTTTATTCGGGGACGTATATGTATATGTATATATATATATATATATATATATATATATATATATATATATATATATATATATATATATATTCCAAAACGTGTAATTTCTATTTACTTCCGTTGTCTTTGCAGATCTTGATGAAAATATTGACCCTCTTTATGTATTCTCTTGATGTATTCGTGTCTGCAAATGCATTATTATTTTCATAGCCAGTTATAATTTAAATGCGAAAGTCTCTCTCTCTCTCTCTCACACACACACACAAACACACACTCACACTCACAGACACAGACACAAATCGTGCAATACTGGCTATATTGCTTCGAGTAAATTTAGGTACCACCGAAAAGCATACAAAACAGGTAAAGAAAAGGTAAACTCCTTAAAGTACAAAGTAAAATATTTAACATAAACCGCACTCGGTTAAAAAGAACAATATCTTCTAGGCTGGAACATCATCACGTGACGCATCTCGGGGTACAATGGATGCCTCTGTTAGACGCCTCTTACGACATGCGGAATGGCCCTTGAAGTCTGTTCAACATTACCGTGCCCGCAGAGTGGGTCCTTTTTGTCTATAATGATGTTCTTCATAACTGTAGCTTCATAATTGCAAAGTGATGAATGAGAATGTTTATGTCATATCCTTAGATTTAACTATTTTTTCTGAATTTAGTGAACGGGATTTGGGCCGAGTGGTCACCTTGGTCAGGTTGCATTGTGACCTGTGGTAATGGTACAGAGCACAGAGCCAGGAAATGTCAGTATGATCTCAAGGCGCCTCAAGGAGAACCTTGCCATGGACAATACTCAGATTCTAAGGATTGTTTCCAAGGGCTTTGTCCTAGTAAGGAGATTCGGATTTTATTTCCTTTTCCTTCTTTTTGGTTTCATCCTCACAATTTATTTCTTCTGAACTTAGTTGTACAGTTTCTAATGAAAGTAAATACTTATTAGTTAGTTATGTATCCAATATAAACTTACTTACAAATCACAACAAAAGAGAGAGAAAATGTTTTTATTATAACTACCTTACAAATTAAATGTCATAAAAGATACTTTTGGACTGATAGAAATGTATCATGGAAATATGATATGCATATACACTCTCTTCGATAAACTGTAGACGCTTCTGAGACGTCTGTAAAGAGAGCTATAAGAAAGTGTTGTGGTGGACGGGGATGGGGAATGGGGGCGGGTTCTAGTCAGAAAAAATACTGTTAAAATGATTAAAGATGAACGATTCCAACTAAGTTGTCTCGACTGTTGCAGTCGTCTAGTGAACACTTTGAAGCGAGACAGTTTGCGTTGACATAGGAGACTCTACCTACTGCAGCACCACTGAGAGACAATCGGCTAAATATGGGCTAAAATTATAAACAAACATCTTCCATGGGCAAATGTTCTGTGCAAAAAGAAGAGAAAAGTTTACGGTCAATATCTCGATTTGGTTTTTATACGCATGTACCTTTACAATTGTACCTTTTGAAGAATCAGTATGGAAGTGTTCTGGAAGGCTTCCTAATTAATATGGGATACGTTCTGGTTGACAATAATTTGTCCGGAATATGTCACGAATAAATGTATTTTTGTAAAAGCATTTTCTATTATGTGTCAGCGATGTTCAAGATGTTCAAGATTCGATTCTTTTCGCCAACACATTACTGAATAATGTTCTTAGTCTTGAACTTGTGGAATCCCGGTCATCGCCGAGACAAATAGAAGACGATCCCCAGATAACTACCTTGGCATATTCCGGAGTAGACCTTGGACACATTCCAAACAAAAAATTTATAACGATGTATTTCCAATTCAAGTTAAATATACTTTTCAAACTTTAGAGGATGGTACATGGTCAAGTTGGTCAGCATGGTCAAGCTGTTCGCTTACATGTGGGAATGGAACGCAGTCAAGGTCCAGATCATGTGACTTCGCGACTGGCTATCCTCATGGAAAGGATTGTGAAGGGCCGACCAATTCTACAGAATCTTGTAACACGCAACAATGCCCAGGTATAACAGATGGATAGTATTTTCTTGCCAGTCAAAACGAACGAAATCAGGTTTTTTGAGTTATTACTTGAAGGTTCGTATTCTTCCACTAAGGATCCGTATTCTCCAACATTTTAGAAAAAAAATAAAAATAAAAAAATAAAAAAGAAAAAAAGAAGTTCAAGCCCAAAGTCCCAAAACTTGTACAGTCTATACATTTAATCAGAATACAGCGCGAATCACAGAACTTTCGGACTGTTCTTAACTTGCGTCTCTCTAACAGACTGCCAAATGTTGATAACATTGGTGCACTTAGCATCAAATTTTGGGGTTTCAACTTTGAGCTTGAATTTCTTGCTCCAAGGTTGCAGGAATACAGAACCAGAGTTAATCCACAAACTGTTTTCTCACGGTTTCAAAATTGAGTGTTCTCTACATACATAAATTCGCTATTATCTTCGTCGAATACCGTTGTATAACATTCTGCATTGAATATATTGCATGCTGCATCGACACAACGGATGAATAATCTTGGATTTTACCATTGACGGATGGGTAAGTTCAGAATAAAACATTCCGAAACATATTTAAAGTATTGAATATATTTAACAGTTGGATAATTATTTTTATTTACGCTACTATGCTTATTTTACTATGGCACAATAAAATCCATTTCTTCTCTTTATATCGTCTGCTTGTATTCAGTGCTGAAATTTAAAATAGCGGTTGTTTTGAACTTACCTTTCGGTCATTGGTGAAATCCAAGACTATCTGAATGTTATCGGCAACTTCCGTCCGGGTACTTGCTAAATCTTCGAAATCGGACAAGTGTCGAATTTTCTCCAATATGTCATGAATAGAACGAGATCTGTTGAGATATTTTTAAAATTGATCCATTCTTGATTACAGCTGGCGTAAATTTAACATTAGGAGACGAAAATAGGACAAGCTAGCAGGGTTGGAAATACTGTGGTGTGAGGAATCGTGTCTTACCTTGTGTTATATTGTTACAGGTTGCCCCCCCCCCTCCCCCCCCCCCTTCTATCCATTGACCTATACTCCTAATTTCCTCTGTAACGAGACCCTGTGGGTGAATTGGTGCAATGAATAGGGGCAGCACTACAATCCCATGCATGTCAGGATCGATTAACGTCAGGTGGCAACTAGTCACAACTTGTCCACGTGCTGTTAAATCTACTGAGTAACACCTGAATGGTAATTCCTCCAACGTGATTATTTGTGAACTATTGACATATATAGCAAAATCTTTATTAACTCCTTAAAACAAAACAAAAGCATGGAATAAGTATAGAGTAGCATGTCCAAGAATAAATTAAAGATAAAGTCGGATCGTATTTGCCTGGACATTCAAAATATGGAGAAAATTGAATTGTGTGACCAGTCAAGAGACAGCAAGCGAAGTATATAAAATCTTAACACGGGAAAACGTACATATATCCGATATAAAAGAATGCTGTTACGATATTTTATATCCCCATTATTGTTATATTTCAGTTGATGGCATTTTCCAGGCATTTTCTTTAATTAATTCGTCTTTGTGCGACCATAGAATGGGAATGACTATTACGCCGATTGTTCGATAATGACTAATCTTTTGAATATATCTAATGAAAATATATAGATTGAGGAATCAAAATCTAAAAGTATCTTCTACTCTTCCATCTAAGTAGAGCATGTCGTTTAATTCTGCCTTCATTTCAGAGATTTGATAGGGAACATATAATCCAAATATTGGCAGACACGTATTACGCAAGGAGTATGCATTTTAACAAAATTGTTGAATCCCTGATTATATTACTTATCCAAACTCCCTGGTTGTAGTCCCTCTTGCAAACGATGATGCATGTGGCAATTTCATTCTGACCTTCTCATATTAATTTATAGTGGATGGTGTTTGGAAAGATTGGAGCAGTTGGAGCGCCTGCACCGCCACATGTGGTGGTGGTGTGAGCAAGAGAAATCGAACGTGTGAATACAAGGCAGGTGTACCAAAAGGATCCTCATGCTTAGGAAATGCCAGTGAAACACATTCCTGTGCAGAAAAATTGTGTCCAGGTACTGTATTATTCCGAGTCCGTAAAATGTATTATTAAGTAAAAGTATTATATCACTAGTGGTTTGTATTCCCATATTCAGATTCTCAGAGGCTAAGAGCAGTTGCTTAGGTTTATTGAATGCACATCATCCGAGAAGGATTGTATTAGAATATCGAACGGTTCATAGCAACTTTTCAGATCATTGCAAAACTTGTTTTACGTAAGTTCAACAGAAATATTATCACGATTGAGCAAACTGAACAGAAAATGTAAACATTTTAAGTTTCGAAACCATTTGTGCAGCTTTAAAGTATTTTCAATGAGGAACATATATATATATATATATATATATATATATATATATATATATATATATATATATATATATATATATATATATATATATATGCACCTCAGACGACATTTATGTAATTCTGATTTGCCAACTTGATTTTAAAAAAAGACAAAACATTCAGTGGACTTATGCCCTGTGTCCATACTCTTTCCCAAAATTAACGTGCCATACAAGCCGATATCGGTAATGGAGATGATATCCTCTGATTAGGACAATATACAGTAAAACGTCGAATATTCGGACCATCATGGGGTCATAGATTTCGTCCTGATAATCGGTCAGCCGGATGATCGAATTTTGGTCAGTAAGTAGAACTGTGAAGAAGTGTCATAGGGCACTGATCAGGGTAAACTCGGCTGACATGGATTCTTTTCTCACTTGTGCCGTTAAATAAATAACTTTTATCACCTGTTAAGTCACCACGGACGGTTGATAGAGATTTAATTACGTGGGCTTGGACTACATAATGTCTTTCATAAGACCGTTGTGATTCTTTATTCCTGCTTGAATTGCTTGGAATTTATGTGGAGCAAATTAGATATTGTCCTAGCGACATTGGCTTAGCGACAATAGGGTGTAAGAAAAAACAGTCACACCTTGCATCTCACTCTCTCCCTCCCTTTCTGCTAATTTCATTTTTTTTTTTTATTTAAACAAAATAATTTGGTTATTCATGATACCATTGTAATTATAATTGTATGAAATTATATTCAATTATGTTTGGTCATGATTTGTGTTACTCTTTTCTTTGTTGGCATCGTGATCGGAAAATTAATTTAAATGCTAGATACATGTACATTGTAATAATTTCAATGCTAGATACATGTATATTGTAATAAGTATTTTAATAATGGAGAAACTGTAGTAGTCCTTATAATCAGCGTCTGGATAATCCATATTTTGCTGTACCTTCTAGCTTACTGCTTCTTAAACCAAATAGAACACAAAGAAGAAAATAAATTTATTGATGAGACATGAATAATCACTGGCTCTTCTTTCGAAGTGGACGGTGTCTGGTCAAGCTGGTCGAATTTGACTGTATGTACTCAAACTTGCGGAAATGGCACGCAGTACAGAGAAAGAACCTGCATATTCCCGAATACAGGAGCCGACCATGGAATAAACTGTTCAGGCAACTCCAGGGAAACAATAACATGCAATCCCTCTGTATGCCCAGGTAAGAGAATATATATCAAGTTAACGCGCCATGTATGTGTGTAAGGTATCTTGTCTGAGATCTATTCACCGTGATGAAAATGTTTCGTTTCTTTTTATTTTGATTAAAACGGAACAAGACGTTTTCATGTTTTCATATTTGTGTAGAATCTAATGATATCCGCTTGAGAATATATGATTTTTATTTTTTTTTTAAAAAAGATCGATTTACGTCAACATATGCTTCTTAGGGAATTTACTGGTTCGTTGCCTGGGTAATCAGATATTGCCAGTATTGACGGGAAAAGACAACAATGCGCTAATTTCTGAAATCACTATGAAATTATTATAAACATAAAATGTTCTTTCGTAATTTCTCGCTAATCAAATTTCATGAAGTCGAAGCTGAGAAAAGAATGTGTTCTGTATTTATAAATTAGATATACTGTGTGTGCACATGAGTTACAGTTGTACGTTTATGCGGCACTCCTGTATCTATTTATGAATGCCTTCATTACCATTCATTTCATTTTACCTATTTCTTCCACCAGACATTAATTGGTCTGTGCAAACAATACAGCAATATTTGAACTTACTCTTTGACGTTCATTGCAATATTAATAATTTATCTGAAGATACCATACCACCATATATATATTTTCATTTAGCAATGGAAAACATTAAACATTATTTAAATTTATAATGTTTGTCTGGCTTAATACAAGGGATATTATACCCATTTCAGGACTGATTTATTGATTTATTTTTTAGTTTTCGTTTTCCTTTTATTTTTCTTTCACTTTATCGCTGGTTTTATTCTATCACAATGACTAAAGTGAGATTGATTATGCTAATTGGAGTATAAATTTGTTTACTGAATTCTTTGTACACATAAAAAAACAATATTAAAATGTCTCATAAAAAGAAAAATGTGCAGAATAATCTTGAAAATTGTCCTGGATCTTGGGAGCGCGTCAGATCTGCCCACATATTCTCGAAACTGTTTGGCACAAAACTCCAACACAGGATCAAACTCCCCAAATTGGATATGATACTTGACTACATCAAGAAAAGTATAAATGTGGCAGAGGAGCTAAAGCTTAGAAAATCAACAACTTTTTATGACTCTAGTCAACGCTACAAATTAGAAGCTATTTCAGACTTTCAGCTTGAGAGTGAGTATGTGTTTAAAAAAAGTTTCGAGAGTACTGGAATCTCATATACTAAGATTGCATTATCAGTATCGGGAGATAACGTGATAATGATTCAGCAGTGGATTATTTCTGTATATGTGCTTCTCAAACATTTTCCAAAAACCCTTTTTATATCATTATGATACAAAATGCTAATGGAAGGCGGTAATTCAAAGGCTCGGTAATATTACAGTTGATGGCAGCTGGGACACATGGTCTTCTTGGTCCACATGTTCGAATACTTGCGGTTATGCAATTCAGCATAGACAGAGGACGTGTATTTTCCCTGAACCAACAGCCAAAGGGCAAGACTGTGGAGAACACATGCAGGAGAGTCGAGACTGCGCAACGAAGCTCTGTCCAGGTTCAGTAAATTCTTTAATATTCACCATTATACAGCTGAGTCTTATTTTCTCTCAATATTCTATGGAATCCATTTACAATGAACTCACATTTAACGACTTTTCGGAAGAAAGTGAAGTACTAATTGAGTCCGAGTGATTGAAACTTATCATTTTTTAAGAAATCTTTTCCAGTAACCACAGTCTTATTTGGGTTAATATTCCCATGTCATATTTTTCTATACGTAACACCCCATGGCATCACAAATGAAGTCATCACGTCATGTCAGGCAAAGCGCAATGACCATGACATCAGAATGTATTTTGGAATCACGTCACTACAGTATTTATAGGTTACTGCATTTGTATGGGAAAATATGAACGAGTTTTCTGAGTTATACTGCACCACGTCAGGAGTGCAGTATAGCTCAGAAAAAACGAGTTCATATTTTCCCATACAAATGCAGTGACCTTTTTATTATATACTCATTTTTGCTTTTCTACCTAAGGCTGAGTAAGAAAAAAGAACACACTACAAGAAACAAAGTAACTGAATTTCTGCTATATTCTAAAGTAAATACATAACCGAAGTTAAACCAATACACAGTAACAGTATTCATGCGCACATGGCACCGCCCAGTGACCTTTGAACTTGGTAGAGTACGCTCGCTCAGTGATTTGTTTCAAAAAGAAATCTCATTTTGGTCTACTTAAAATTGAAATTTTGAGTCATATTGTGAATGACTGCGCCTTGGAACAACTTTCCCAGTTGATCTGGAATGGAGGGATTTTGTTTTTATGTCGATTCAACTAAATTCTGCTCTTTTAGTTTTTAGCTGGGTCTATTACGTACGATGTACATGTAGCTAGAGAGACTGGCCTCGACAGCAAGCTAGCTTACACATGTGTTACTGTCCTGTCATTGATAGTTTGGAATCATAAAGTGGACAAAATATGAAATTCTTTTAAGTGAAATTCTCAAGAAGATGCAAGATTAAATATTTTTGTTAGGGAATATCAAATTCATTTCGTTTTGGAGTGCAGTAAATTCTCCTTTGGAATGTGATTTCTGTTGGAAATGTAGTCTAGATTGCAGTGCAATTTCGCGCTGTGGATCAGAAAGTACATTTTGAAGAAATTCAAGATGCAGAAAGTAAGTACATTTATTGCCATTCTTATTACCAGCTATAGATGACATATTTATATGTACTGTCATAATAAATCAAAAAAATTTCTCAAAACCCCCCCCCAAAAAAACAAAAAACAAACAAACAAAAAAAACGGCAAAATTGCAAAGCGGCTGGGGTGTGAGAGCCCATTTCGTCAGCGGAAAATAAGACTTCTTCGTTATCGTGGCTTCTTGGCTCCGAGGCACTTGCTTTTATACCAAAACCCGCCTTCTTTAGTTGTATTTTTTCGAATTTAGTGCTAGCTTGGACTGACTTGTAAAATTGACGGTCTCTGAGAAAAACGGAATATCATTTGGTCATAAGATGCCTTTTTATGCTACTTTTTTTATAGACTCTAGAGAGCACGGTTCATAGTCTGAATTTTGGCTAAATAAGTGTTTAAATAATCAGAATGATATTTTCAATACTGCATGCCTCACGTTTGTTGTCATAAAGCCACCGCTGTACATTGTGAATATCACGTTCAGTCACTTGCTTGGTTGAAAGATTCTTTTGTGACTCAGTGAATTCATCCACATCGTCAGCTTTATCATCTCTACTCTCAAACAGCTTGCTTAGTTCATCCACAGACAAATCTAATAAAGCAAAGCTCTGGTGTCTGCTACATTTGCGTACATTGTTTGTTTACAATAAAAAGTAGTTCCTAACACGCGATACTATTTTTAGACACACGTGTCGTGCAGTATGAAGCCGTGCAGTATGGAGAAATACTGCACGATTCTGACAATGCAAAGTTAATGGAGAAAAAAATGAGTATATAATAATTATAGGTTACTGCATTCGTATGGGAAAATATGAACGAGTTTTTTTGAGCTATACTGCACGACGTCAAGAGTGCAGTATAGCTCAGAAAAACGAGTTCATATTTTCCCATACAAATGCAGTAACCTTTTTATTATATACTCATTTAGCTTTTCTACCTAAGGCTGAATAAAAAAAAGAACACACTACAAGAAACAAAGTAACTGAATTACTGCTATATTCTAAAGTAAATACACAACCGAAGTTAAACCAATACACAGTAACAGTATTCATGCGCACATGGCACCGCCCAGTGACCTTTGAACTTGGTTGAGTAGCGCGCGCTCTGTGATTTGTTTCAAAAAGAAATCTCATTTTGGTCTACTTAAAATTGAAATTTTGAGTCATATTGTGAATGACTGCGCCTTGGAACAACTTTCCCAGTTGATCTGGAATGGAGGGATTTTGTTTTTATGTCGATTCAGCTAAATTCTGCTCTTTTAGTTTTAGCTGGTTCTATTATGTACGATGTACATGTAGCTAGAGGGACTGGCCTCGACAGCAAGCTAGCTTACACATGTGTTACTGTCCTGTCATTGATAGTTTGGAATCATAATGTGGACAAAATATGAAATTCTTTTAAGTGAAATTCTCAAGAAGATGCAAGATTAAATATTTTTTTAGGGAATATTAAATTCATTTCGTTTTGGAGTGCAGTAAATTCTCCTTTGGAATGTGATTTCTGTTGGAAATGTAGTCTAGATTGCAGTGCAATTTCGCGCCGTGGATCAGAAAGTACATTTTGAAGAAAGTCAGGATGCAGAAAAGTAAGTACATTTATTGCCATTCTTATTACCAGCTATAGATGACATATTTATATGTACTGTCATAATAAATCCAAACAATTTCTCAAAAAAAAAAAAAAAAAAAAAGGCAAAATTGCAAAGCGGCTGGGGTGTGAGAGCCCATTTCGTCAGCGGAAAATAAGGCTTCTTCGTTATCGTGGCTTCTTGGCTCCGAGGCACTTGCTTTTATACCAAAACCCGCCTTCTTTAGTTGTATTTTTTCGAATTTAGTGCTAGCTTGGACTGACTTGTAAAATTAGCGGTCTCTGAGAGAAACGGAATATCATTTGGTCATAAGATGCCTTTTTATGCTACTTTTTTTATAGACTCTAGAGAGCACGGTTCATAGTCTGAACCATCGGCTAAATAAGTGTTTAAATGATCAGAATGATATTTTCAATACTGCATGCCTCACGTTTGTTGTCATAAAGCCACCGCTGTATATTGTGAATATCACGTTCAGTCACTTGCTTGGTTGAGAGATTCTTTTGTGACTCAATGAATTCATCCACATCGTCAGCTTTATCATCTCTACTCTCAAACAGCTTGTTTAGTTCATCCACAGACAAATCTAATAAAGCAAAAGCTCCGGTGTCTGCTACATTTGCGTACATTGTTTGTTTACAATAAAAAGTAGTTCCTAACACGCGATACTATTTTTAGACACACGTGTCGTGCAGTATGAAGCCGTGCAGTATGGAGAAATACTGCACGATTCTGACAATGCAAAGTTAACGGAGAAAAAAATGAGTATATAATAATTCTGCATTTTCGTCAAATAAACTCGGCATTTTTCGTCATGTGACAACTAGAATCTTACGCGAGCGCACATTTCAAATGAAATTTATGAAGGGAGTGGAATAATTTGAATCTTTTGCTGGCCAAAAGATAACGCTTTATTGGCTATATCATACCGAGGAAACGGTAACTAAGTGTCTTTCCTATGGATACACTGAGGCAGCGGGCCCGGGCTGGTTTGGGCGGGTGTCGAACCCGCGACCCTTGGATTACAAGTCCGACGCTCTACCAACTGAGCTACCGCGGCTCCCATGAAATTACCGTGACTCCCCTGAAATAAATAACAATCCATGTACAGTAAGATTATATATATGTATGTGTGTGCGTGAGTGTGTGTGTGTGTGTGTGTGCGTGTGTGTGATATGTAACTATCTGACTTTTACAAATATTAGAAACAGTAGAAGAACGACAGTGAATTTTTATATCGTGTTCAGAAGATACGAGCATATGAGGCAACCCAAGTATAATGAGAATTTATAAACGAGTGTAAAAATTATATGCAAATTCAAAACTTTCACCAAAAACTTAACAAACTGTTGACGATGCCACCGCCAGCAAAAAGTGACTACTTCGTCTCGCTGCCCACTGACGTGGACTGGACAAAAGAACAACAAACAAAACAAATGGTCACGTGAATCCGATGTGGCAGAATTTTAATATATTGGTTCACAAATATAAAATCTAACTCTTTCAACACAATATTTCTGTATTCTGAGCGACCTTAAGCTTATTTGAAACTACAGGCCTTGATTATGAAAACGTTTTCTGTCCATAATAATTAAAGTAACGTTTACAAAAACATCACTGGAAACTTAATATCTTAAAACACCGAGCAATATCCATAATCCCTAATGTGAATTATTTTTGTATGCTTCTCCATCGATTAATCTTTCTTTTTTTCGTCTACAAATTATAAGAAATATCTTTGATTGCTAAGGCAAATGAGGCTACTGAATTTGCAATTTTACTATATAGTCAATGGTACCTGGACGGACTGGAATGCTTGGAGTTCCTGTTCTCACACCTGTGGTAATGGAACAATGACCCGGACAAGGACGTGTCATTTCTCACCGGAGAGCGCACCCCACGATAATAACTGTACCGGGGATTCTCAAGAGAACAAAACATGCATGTTTCAGCTATGCCCAGGTATGACTTCAAATATACATTTTGAACTTGAAATAAAAATAGCTGTTAGTGACTGTCCTCAATGAGAGCTGTCAGAACTCGAGCTCAGATAGTTAGGGTGATTGCACTGTAAAAGGTATGCATTCAGGAAAATTAAACCACTGGAATTTGCAAAGTTGTAGCAATTAGATTAAATAATCTTGTACATTTATCGGATAATTATCGAATTTACGATTTAATTCAAGCGACATACATACATATGTTCTCATTTTCTTTGTGTATCTTGAATCTTGAAAAGAAACGCCGATTGGATTATATTCAGCCGCTTTTCCATAAGTCTATCAACTTATATCTTCTGGTTCTTTTAGAGTACTGAGGGAAAATAAAAAAAAATGTCTAGTCTCAAAGATATTTATAAAATCTATGCTGTTTATACATCTTTCAGCCTCTTACGTCTTCGCTTAAAAAAATCAAACTAATGGCAATACTTATACTGCTCAAATATGAAAATTGAAAAATTCAGTTTAAAAAAAAACCACCAACAAAGATAAACCTAAAAAATAAAAAAAGGCGTGACAAGAAATCTATATTGCTTATCATTTCCTTTATCAGCTCCTACAACGACAAGTACGGGTAAGAACTCATTTTATATAAACGTCATCTTAAAAACTCTATACTAGATATTATTTCATACCATGGTGCTTTTTATTTACATATATCAGCTGAGTGATTTGAGACCTAATATACACGCCGTCCATCAGCCTCTTCCACTGTGTTAATATGAGATAAAAGCAATAATCTTTTCCCACTATTTATCAGTCTTTACAAGATGAATTGAATTTTACTGAATCGTTATGTCTGAATTGCACTGAATCGTAATAATTTCCCTCCTTATTAAGATCTCCACAAACGGAATATGCCCGAAAAATACTGAAATTGGATGCAATATGTTTGCTAGCGAGGACCATTAAAAATAATCCGTAATCCAATATTTAGTAAGGAAAGTGGGAATTGGAAGGGTTGGACTAATCACATTTTGTATGTTTAATGTCTTGTATAGGGACACGAGAACATTAAAAATTAAAGTTAAAAAGTATTAGACCAGCGCGACATGGGTGTTGTAGGGATAGAAAATAAACGTTCAAAATTTGCTGAACCACTAATTCTGTTCTGATTATAATGAAACTAAAGAAACATTACTAGACAAGCTGGACTTGGGAGTGTTTGGAAAATCAAGATTAAAAAATTGCTGGGCCACATACTAAGATGTTGATTTGAAATAAATTAAAATTTAGTACACGAGCCAGACGGCGGTGCATCGTCGCCTGAGATGTTCTGAAGGACTAAGTCAGTATGGAACGCAAGCACATGTGGAGAAGTAACAGCGATGTGTTCTTATGAAACAACAACGAGGGTGGACTCGAGGAAATTGTTGCAAAACCTTTTTATAAAATTCCTGGACCAAGGATTAATTTATTGATAGTAAAACAATTAAAAATGACTGTCAATAAACTATAAAGATAATTAGAGAACACTAATTTGATTATTTTACACAACATAAGTAATGGCATAAACCTAAAATGTATTGGATTTAACAGTTTTTTTTATTAATTTGTTTAGAGAGAGAGGAGATAGAGAGATATATATCTTTCATGAGCATAATATGAAAGCAACAGTGCGAATATCAAGAGATAATGCATATTTGTTTATAAGTTTGAACTGGAAAATGTTTGGTCAGATCTAGTTGTGTCGAAGAATAGTATTCAGGAAAATACAAGTGTTAATTTGTTGTTTTCAAACATAAAAAGATGCTACAACGCTTAGGAAAAGATGCAGATTTACAGATTACTTTCAATGATGATAATATTAAAAGTAGCAGAATCAGCACTAATAGGAAGATCGGTAAAAAAAAACTGTAAATGAGGAAGAAATAAATTATGTATTTGATGTGGGTAAGTATACAAATTTGTATTCAATTAAATTTCTGATACATTAAAGCAGAACACAGTGAATCAATATATAAAGTAGGTGTAGTAGGGTCAACTATGACAACGGCAAAATCTGACATAAATCTGGAATCATTCATATCTTTAAAATCGTTTGAAGAAACGTTAAAACATTTGAAAAGAAATGTACCTTTTATTGATGGTCGTCCTGATGGCTTGTTCATAATGCCTAAAGACAATTTATCGGGCACAAAGTATTCTCTTGATGTTTTTATATAGTTAAAAATGACTGACAAAGAACAGTAATTATGACATCTCTATTACGATCCTGTAATTCCAGCTAAAAAGCTTATACCCTTGAAATAAATGACGGAGGAAACACAAAACAAAGATAGAAGTATTAGGGAACATCAAGCCTTCAAACGTTTTAAAAAATAGCGAATTTATAGAATGTGACAGATGTGGAAACAGTACATGAAAGAGATCAGACTTGCACGATATGTGATTCTGTGCTTATAACAAAACCAAGGAAATAAAGAAAGTACATACAAACACATCACAGTTAAATAACACAAACGGTACACTTGAAAACTTTGATGAGGCCACTACAATGCATCCAATATCTTAAAAGGGTAATAAACGACGTTACGGAAGAAATGAAAAGAGATATCATTCAAAAATATGAAGCTACATTTGAAAACGTTTAAATATAGATGCATTGCAAATGACTATGAGATAGTTTTGAACAGAATTAAAGGTAATGAATATTACATAACTGATGATGCAATCATGAGGACATTTAAACTGCTTTAAAATTTCATTTAAAACAAAAAGGTATAGCAATCATATCGACGGCACATGCGCTTCGCGCAAGTATATCACAAATTGTGCATTTGTTTCTGGACAATATTTTTACCATGTACAATTTTAACGCAGCTATAAAACCTTCAGTCACATAGAATTCCCACAAGATTAACCAAAATCAGATGATCCGGGGAGAGTGATTGCACGACGTGGATGAAGTAAACCGTAGTACACCTCTCACACTTCCCAGATACACAGATTTTGAAGATCCATTTGTTTCTTCAGAATTTTCTTTTGACATCTGGTAGCAATTAAACATAAATTCACAAATAAATGATGCAATCAATATTGATACGCACTTTGCCATAAAATATTAAAAATGCAAAACAAAGTAGCTGAGATGTAAAGGTTGTGTACAATCAACGAGATTAAAATAGTATTACTGTGAAGGCAATTCAATGATGATGAAAGAGAGAGAGAGAGAGAGAGAGAGAGAGAGAGAGAGAGAGAGAGAGAGAGAGAGAGAACGTCAAAAAATTACAATTCAATGAAGAAAAACACTAAATAAAGATAGTGTATCTGCGAAAGAAAATCGAATTTCACATTAATTGTTTTCAATCAAAATAATGGACGATAAGATCAAAGTTATATTTTTAGAAATTATGTTAAAATCGGATAAAATTGATGGATAAGTTAATGCCAGGTTTTAAAACAAACAAGCAACACTCCTTATCCTTGTACTGCAATTCATATTAACAATCCATACTTAGACTTGCCACGCATACTTACAGATTTATTAAACGTATTTAAACAGATAAAAATCTGCTAAACTGAAACCCAAGCTTTTACATGCAAACCATTCATCGTTAAACATCTTTGATAACTATAAAATTTGCCAGTGATGAATCTATGAATATATGCTGAGCACAGTGCAAAATACACTTTTGGCAGAATCAACTGAACTGGGAAGTATGGATGGTAACAACTGGTCGTGTGATGTTGCACTAGTAGTTCGCAAGTAAATGTGTTGCACAGTTAGTTAAATCAGTTTAGAAATTATATGTTTACTTTCAAATACAAAACTGCTATCACAATGTCAGATACCTTTAACAGGTGAAGATGCTTAATCTTTCATTAATGGAATATATATGAAATAATTTACCATAGTATGTAAGAATTGTACCATACCTTCTATTCAATACTGGAGTTATCACAAGGATAAAAATAAAATTGTTACAGATAATAATTGTCTATATTGAAAAAATGGGTTAGACTTCTCGGATTTAGAGAAGAAAAATCATATTACAGGTAAAAAAAACTTTTTCTTTTCATTTTTGGTTTCATGATGTAAAATCTAACTTAGTAAGGTAAATTATAAAAATAGATTAAGAAATAGATTGGACATACTTGTTCTACAGGAAAGCAGTTGGCTCACCGTAGCAAGGTTAAATTAAAGTATTGAGTCTTATGTAATATGCATACGTGTAACATGGGCACAAGTACAAAACAAAACATCTATTATACAGTCTAGTACCACTGTTTAAGACACAATTAAGAATTCATTTGAGAAATTATATATTATTGTAAAATGTCAACAATAGATTCAAAAGTAAAACTGAACTATACATTTTTTGGTGACTGTGTAATTTTGTTACTGAGACATATGGTCATGAAAAACGGGTAGTATTGTTGGATAAAACAACAATTTACAGCATTCTAAAAATTCGTTTATAATTGAATTAAAACCCGCCATTAGTACAGATACATAAAGAACGATATTACAAAAGATGGTAATCAATCTGTGACAGTACGACAAGAATAAATGGTGGGTATAAAAAGAATAAAAATGGAGTCGAGCAGCACTTATTCTCCTCCACCCTTTACTAAACATTTTACAACAGATGATTGAGTCATACCTATTGCAATGGCTATACAGCTATGGCTAAACCCTTTTCGTTAAATATTCTGGCAACGTTTTAAAGGGTAAAGACTATAACATGGTAAATGTAAGTGAATCTAAAGTAACAAAGAATGACTGGTTATATTATTTTCATTCCTTATTAATGTCTAACATAATGAAAATATGGATGACGATGAGGGTCCTACAAGAAATGAGAATAACAATTTTGAATTGAATAAACCAATCACAAATCAAGAAATAATAGACAACGTTCGATCTTTAAAAAATAATGCTCCAGGTCCCGACAAGATTCCGGTCATTTGTTACCAGTGGACTTTACCATACATTGTTGTATTCTTAATGTGCTCTTTAATAGGATCTTTGATATGGGGGAATTTCCAAAGGAGTGGTCAACAAGTATAATATGTCTGATATTTAAGAAAGGTAGTATGAACGACCCTAGTAATTACAGGGGAATTTCTCTAACTAATGCACTGTGCAAAATCTGCACATTTATTTTGAACAAACGGTTGTATATAATGGACAGAAAGCAATAATTTAATAGATGAGTCTCAGGCTGGCTTTAGAAAACACTACAGTATTTGCGATAACACATTCAGTAATTGTTCAGAAGTATATGTGTAAATATGGTGGTAAGTTTTACTCTTTATTTCTTGATTTTCCAAAAGCTTTCAATCGTGTACAACATAATAAACAATGGTTATCTCTTGTACAGAAAGGTATTGATGGAAATAGTGTACAAGTTTTAAAAAATATGTATTCTTTTCTGAAAAGCTGTGTACGAACACAACATGGACCAACGAAATGTTTTAATTGCAGTGTGAAAAGAAGACAAGGTGTGTTCCAAGCCCAATTCTTGTTTCTCTTTTTATTGATTATTTAATTCAAAAGTTATGAACTAAATGTGATGGGGGTATTTTCATCACAGAGAACATATCAGAGATCTTTGTCTTTTTGTATGCAGATGATTTGATTAATTGTGCTGAAACTGTACGATTACTACAGCAACAAATTAATGCCATAGATGAATTTTGTATTGAAGCAGCAATGGAAATTAATCAGAAAAATCAAAAACAAAAATAATTGTCTTTCGAAAAGGTGGCTTTCTGGGAAATTATACGCGTTGGTATTATAGATGAAAACCTATTGAAACAGTGTCATTTTACAAATATATGGCGTTGCTTTTTACATCGAGGTTGAGCTGACTAAGGCTAAAATAGGCTGGCATCACAAGCTATTTGTGTATTTAAATTATTTAATGCTATGGTGAAACCAATCTTATGTTAATGTTCATAAACACGAGGGAATGCATATTCACCATAAATAGAAGCAATTCAGCAAAGATTTTGTAAAAGATATCTTCACGTACCAAATGATGTGAATAATTATGTCAGTCTAGGTGAATATGGACGATACCCTTTGACTACACCTTATATGTTCAGATTTGTAAAGTACTGGACTAAAATTATACATATGCTGACAAGTAGATATCCTTTCCAATGTTATCTTATTTTAAAGAAACTGGATGATGACGGCAAAAGCACATGGGCCAGTAAAGTTAAAAATTTGTTCTTTTCTCATGGTTTTGGTTTTACATGGCTAGCGCAAGAAACGGGTGACAAAAACACGTTTCTAGCTATGTTCCGATAACGTATGTCTGAGTCCTCATTACAGATCTGGTGAAATAAGATAGACGATTCTACAAAAAATATATATTATAGTTGGTAGAAGTCGTTATTGGAAATTGAGAAATATTTAACATTGGATGTACCTTTCATTTTCAGAAAAACACCTCCATCGTTTCGATGTTCTAAACATGATTTAATGATTGAAAGAATAAAACACGCTAAAATTGAAAAAGATCAAAGAATTTGCAAACAATGTCTTAAAGAAAATATAGTGTGTAGAAGATGAGTACCATTTTGTATGTATATGTCCTTCTTATACCAATTTAAGACGGAAATATCTCGACGAGATGTATTATATCAACCCTTCAGTGGATAAATTTACAAGTCTAATGTCCAGTCAGAAAATAAGTCTAGTTACATGTGTTTCAACGTTTTTATCATGGATTCTATGTTCCACAGTGGCACTCTCCAAGGCAGCCACATAACTCCTTGATACTTGTTTCTCTTGTTCGGTGAATAATCTCCTTTCTTTTGCTTGAATTAAGCTGGTTTCAACTTCTTTTGCCTGTTGGATCCAACGACACATTACTGTATATTATTTGCATCTCAATCTCCTTGGGTAGCTGTACTGGTTTTCTTTGTGCAACAGTAGGTTCAAGCGGATATTTAGGTTGCGTCTTATTGGGACGTATCCACTAGCATGTATCGCTTTGTTTTGTCTAACCCAATGTTTCTAACAACTCCGTTCCAGTCTGGCCTGCTATAGTGGTAAGTGTATACATTGATTTCATGTTACATTTCCTCGGGATTTTTAAATTGTGTTACCACTAGGTTTATCATCAATGTGGCTTTTTTTAAAAAAAAGTTTTTATTCTAAACTTATTTCTTTTCAATTCGTATTGTGCTTTAGCCACGTGATGTCCTTTCTTTGCCGGCTCTGAAACTCGTCTTTAAGTTCTATTGTAACGTTTATCGACACACCTTGTTTGACTTCAGCAATGTAAAATCATTGGCGAGATGTACAGTATTATCGATGGCACTTTCAAAAGATTTTTAAATGTTTTAATACTGTAAGCCATTTTTATGATATTTAAATAGCGAATATATAGACAAAACACAGCGACAGAGATATGCTCAAGACACGTGCAGAGCATGACCTGGACAAGTCCAAATAGAAAATGAATTCGAATTTATCGAACACATAAATATCAATTACACCTTTTCTACAGAAACTGAAGAGGACAAATAAAATATAAACATCACTATTCCAAATGAACATGCATAAAGATAACAGGTAAATGGTACACTGAAATGAAGTGGAAAAGATGACTGAATCGGAAATCAGTGAGACATGATAGAGCTCCAAATATTTCAAAATAATTGTCAGGTGTTGTTATCTAAACTATGACATCGGTAATTAGCAGATTTCTACCAATCGAAAGTTTAGAAAGTTTACAAAATGAAGTGAATTTTGTCAGACATGTTGGGAGTACCTGAGTACCTCTATCAGCATTTCGTGTCAGTGTTATAATATTTGAATATCAAAGTGTTAAACATGACAATTAACAAAAAAGAGCAAATATAAAATATTGAAAAAATGCGTAATTGCTATTTGATCTTCAGAAGGCATTTGATCATGTTTTATATGTTTTCAGTGACTATCATATACCTAGTGTAGATGAACATGGAATAACGTGATAATGTCAAAATCATCTTGACTAACACCTTCGGGCGTTGTGAAATTTATTCACCTTCTATAAAAGTAAACTGATGTCACATCTAACATTTTCAGCGTCGTACCAGATGTGATGTTTTTATTTTTTTGCAGATAAAATTCTACTTTATATTCTTAAATGTATCTGAAATTTTTCTCATTTTCGCTCTTTGTGTTGTGTTTTGTTCTTGCATTCATTGTACCTATCTATGTTCTGATTCTCTCATTATTATATTGTTTCTTTAGGGTGGCATTCGACTATTTTACAATAGCTGTTAGTTCTGTAAAACTTAGTTATGTCGTTTTCTTTTTCAAATTTTGGACACCTCTTGAAATCCATCGTTTTATTTAAGCAATTGCTTTTCAAATTATTTTATCTACTTGTAAGTAACATTGTGCATCACCTTGCAACAGACCTTCATATCACATTTAAATTATTATGATTTCGGTTTTCACATTTCCTTGTGAAGTAAATGGAAGATAGTAAAGACATAAAGGAGGAATAATCTAAGGTTGAACAATCGCCATTGAATGTCACTTCACAAAAAGCAAACGCCACACTTATAGTTGAACTTGGTACGCATCTTGCAAAATGTTCCGGTAAATAATCCAAAGATGTATGTTTGAATAAAGAACAGCAAGAGTCTACAAATTTGCAACATGCTACAATCACACTAAGTGAAAGAAATGAAATAAATTCACACAGCTCCAACAAAATCAATTATTAGTCAGATGGTGGTGTAGCTGTTTTTATACGCGCTTTTTCTTTGGTCAAAAGTAAATTTGTTTCTTGTTTTAAAGCTGATGAAATGGCAAACCTACACAAAACGTAATGATACAGACAATGAAAATCAATACAACAAAAGAATAACATAATAATACTTTGTTCAACCGGATTTCTGAATAGCCTACAGTTTGCTTTTCCAAAAGCTATTGAGGTTTACATTTGGTGTGTCTTCACGCATTGGTAACTGAAAAAATTGGAAAGCTAAGTGAGTGAGGAAAATAGCACATTGACTACTACGTGGCAAAATTTTTATTCAATAAAGAGCGTAGCCTCAGAAGAAGTGAGTTGTCTGGAGACAAAATCTCTGAAGGAGAATGAGTACTTATGGGCCAAAGAATAGTTCCATTGCTGTTTTATAAACAAGCCAAAGAATTTTTTAAAAATCATCAGTAAAACCTAAAGCGGCTAAGCCTGTGGCTTTCCAAGAGCGTACATCATCTCCGGAGGTGAGGTGTTTCAAATGAACGGCGCTAAAGGTAACCAAAAAAGTACAAAGTCCCCGGAGTAAAAATAAAGAACGGTTAAAGTCTCAGCGATCTATATCGATGCCTTTTATCGTTAAATTAATGAGGGAACAAGTACCAAGTGCTCCACCGTTGTGTCCTACATTGATGTTGCCGTACAGCGACAAGGCTTGTCCCTACCGGACAACGCCGATACACACTAATGTTCCGAATTTTAGATAGCGAAATTTAACAAGATTACAAGTGATTAAGTGAGAAAGATTGAACACTCCACATGTGCTAGGAAAAAATAAAAAGGAGCACACAACGTTTTAAATTGGGCGCAGACAGGGATGGAAACAATTTCAGCAGGTATGGTTGTAGCAGGTACTGGATTAGGTTTAGCTGGATTAGTTACCGCTCCAGTTGATCCTTTTGCTTTTGCTGGTGGTAATACAACACTAGTAGTTATTATTATAAAGGCCATTAAGGAAAATTGATTACAAAAGGTTACAATTTGGCGAAATAGTAACATCTGCCTTCAGTAAGTTGAACAGGATCGATCACATGATAAACAAAGCGATAAGTGACAGGGAAATCAACAATAAAGGGTTTACTTTGATTATCATCGAGCACAACCGATACAGTGGGATAACAAAATGCGATCAGGAAAAAGAACCAATACATAGCTCCAAGATATAGAGGCACCGAGACAAAAAATCGTTTTTAGAGGAAGGTAAGAAATTGAAAGAGAAAAGGATTCGCGTTACTATGAAGCCTGGCGACGAAGCGCTGGAACAAAATACCGTTTCGGAAAATCCTAAAGCAAAGATGGTGCGGTAAGCACATATACAGAGCGCGGTTACAATTAAACAGAAGAACAGTTTGAGGCTGTACTTAGGCACAATTGTTGGCTGTTTTTAAATTTCTCATATACAAATGGAAAGTTATATCAAAATCGATCTTTCAAAGAAAGACCTCACCTACATTAAAGCTGCAAGCACACTATGTCATGTACTACCTAATAAAGAAAACTATTTTACCAATCTAATTGACAGCATAAATAGTAAGCTATCTATATAGTTTCTGTGAATGGATTTTGTTGTCGGTTATCACAATATTACCGATGAGCAAAAAGTGCTACATGATCGATGGAAGTGAAACTATTACTGTTTTATAATGTGTATGGCTTTTACAACTTCGTATAAAGATATACAAATTGATACAGAACAACACAAGCGAAATACATATTAATAAAAAGACGATAAGAGCTCCGAAGACAAATTACAATTTATATATTATACATTTGAGTCATAAGATCGAAAATGATAACTTATGTTACATTTTCTGAATTTTGCCAGAACCATATGCTGAGGTTGAACAATCAGAATCATATTCAAAGGAATATGTTGATCTAGAAGTTGTTAATAACATCGGTGTGTTTCCAGTTAGTACTGATGAAACAGACAAAAGTATAAAACGTGTCAAACATGATTTATCTGAGACAGAAAACATGGGCATAGCTCATGATGTGCATTGAAAATTGAAATACATACAAAATACTCCTGAATTAACTGGTAGAATTGATATGTTATAACCGAAATGAACGAAAATATAGAGATAGTCAGAACTGAATTTGAAACGGAAAATGGTGCAAGTAATATTGCATTATTTGATAGAATTAGAACGTGGTAAGAGGAAATCTATAATAACAAAAATGGGTTTGATGAGAAAAATAAATTAATGCCTGGATATATTGCTTTACGATTTTCGCATTCTGTCAAGTCATGAGTACCCATACGGTATTAATTGACATTTGGAACTAGACGGTAAACATATTTTTGAAGAAATATTTGATCCAAGAGATGATATTACTAAATACAAGATAATGAAATGGTTCTTGAATCGTTTTAAAACTGAAGTAACACCCCAAATTCAATCCAATACTCAATACTATTAGCAGTATCAATTTCTGTTACTAATAAATACGATAGTGTGCAAAGCAAAACTTTGTTATATAAATAACATTGGCTGTAGCATGGGTTATTACTGGGGGAGCAACAGATAAAGGTCTATGATTTTACAGGAAGTAGCTATCTAGTCATACGAATCGAGCTGATAAATAAACAATTACGCATGATAGTGATGCAAAAATTACAAACCAAAAGTGCAGTGTTCATTGAAACAGAGTAAAGATGTTGCATTACTAGAATGAAAGATTGAGAGAACAAGGTTTATTCGCACGGTCTTTAAACATACTAGAGGATGCATTCGCTATATATGCATCTTCTCACCCTGACACGTCTGCTCCCCCAGAAATAATCTAAAGCTTGGAAAATCAAGACAACCTAAACTTAATGATTTACAGCAACCTTCTAACGATGAAGTAAAATACTAGTACATGTTCATTGCACTTGTGATGGGTATTAGTGTGTCCATTGCTTACAAGTTTTTGTAAAAAGTCTTCGATGATTCTTTGATGGTGTTTTTTCAGCACAATAAATGGCGTGTGCAACGCACACCTACACACTCGTGCGGAGTGTATCTACGGTAGACGGACGCATAGTCTCCGCCACGGCATAGGCTTTTATTATTTGCCATTCGATACATAATACAATGGCAACGTACAGTAAATACAAAGCTCCTCACGAGCACGAAAACCACAAGGAGTTAAATAACTCACTCCAACACATCATTGCATCACATACGCACAGAGCAACATTAAACCTGAACAAACTTTATATATAGCAATTACAAAGTTAAGCCCAAATGCAGTGATTGTAGCAGGTATTATGTTGTGTCCTTTGATATGAAAGGAAAGGCAGATGCGAACAATGTGGTGGTAAATAATTTGGGTATATTGCTTGTGAAAAACATCATAATATCTTTCGGAAACGATGATTATTTTAAGAAGAGAGAGAATTATCGATAGAGCAGTGAATACAACTTTTAAAAAATCTAACACTTTATTCTCCCAGAATGAGTTTGAAGAGTATTTTGATATTGTGCAAAGATCATGTAGAAAGTGTTTTCAATTGAGACAACATGATAGAGCAGACATATAGTATTTCTTTGATGAACAACAAACCATACATTATTGCCACATGCTTCTAACTTATAACAATAGTATCTGGCTTGATTTGACAAGTATACGTTATAACAGTTTGAATGGTAGTAGTTACAACTTCGCTAATGTTTAACAAGGTATCCGCTTTCAAATCAACGGAAAATAAAATGTAGATGCTTAAAAATATATATTTATTTTGTGTCTGATGCTCACATAAATATTTAAAACAGTCAGCTAAAGTCAATTTTCTTTTGGGTGCATAGCACAAACGCGGTTTGTCTACCATGTATAAATACCGTAGATGTACTATGCACATGTGTGAAACATTGTTTTTACCTACGAATCGTGCCAAAGACAACACCTGCCATGTTCTGAACGTGTACTAAAGATACACTTTCAGCACAATAAATGCATTTAAAACAGCCGCATAACATGATAATCAGGGGAGTGACTAATAGTGAAAAGACTTTGCACTGAATATGTTGAAGACTGAATACATGAATTGTTTCGATGACATTGGTATTGTCTGTCTTACTTTTCTGTACAAAAAGATTTAGAAAGAAAGTGGTTACTAAAACACGAAAATCTAATTGTCATAGATCCCGAGGATCAATTAAATAAGTATTTGTAGTTGCTGTATAATATCTATCAAGGTACAAATACTTTGTTTTTGATTTATGACTGTGGATACATTTATGATATAAAAAAGAAAGTAATTAACCAAAGTAGCTTTTAGTTTTATACATTTTTAGATATATTTGCGTAATCATACCAAAGTACGATTCTGTTATAAAGGATCTGCGCGAGAATGTTAGGTTTTTAGTGGTCTTTTACAGTAAGGGCAAAAATAAAATGAATACTATTTTAAAGACAACCATGCTATTCCAGATGAAAGGAAAAACTCAGGAAATTTTCAAGCACAACAAAAATAAACATTTAATGCGTTTTGTTTCCTTTTGCACTATACTTTAGCAATTGGAAACAAAGTGTGCCGAAGGCAAAGTACTTACATGTCCATAAGATAATGTTGTTTACGTTGCCAACCAACAACGTTTGTGTTTACACATAGACAGTACTAATTTGCTCATTATGTGATATACATCTCTTTATTGTACAACCTGAGTAAATTTAGTTCTCTGTAATTTTTATTGTGATTGAGCAAGCAATCTTTGTTATTTCGAATTTTATATTCTTTTTTACCACACAAGTTCTTTATTCCTTTTCTAACTTTATTTTCGTCTTCATCCTTCTTGAATGAATAAAATGTTGGCCGTAAGCCACAACATTTTTTTTCTTATTCATTTGTGGGATACCAAATATGTTATCGTTTTGATTGCCTCAGGTGTCATATTACTTGATGCCATCCTTCGTGTCACCGTCAATGTTTTCTGCTTCAACGCAGAGACACAATGAATCAGTATCAGTCATTAACAGTCTGATTCTATCATTGTATTTCTTTTTCAGCGTCATGTAGTAAAATTTATATATCAACCAATATTACTACTCAAACACTGTAAATCTACCGTAAATTAGTATTGTTAATTTGATTTCGTTGTTTTTCAAATTAACCAGGGCTAAGTTATCGCCTATAATTATTCTCCTTGCAAATGATATATCTTTCTGACATTATGAAAATATTTTTTCGTCTGTTCATATGTTAATGTTGTTCTTTTTCTTAAATTCTCAATGGGTTTACCGAATACAGTGTTATTCGTTAGTTTTAAGAAGTCTTTTTTTTAAATCGTTTGTTGCTTTTTGTCTCAAATTTGGCCGTACAAGACAACTCATTGTCTCAAATTTGACCATACAAGACAACTCCTTGTCTCAAATTTGCCCATACAAGACAACTCATTGTCTCAAATTTGACCATACAAGACAACTCATTGTATAGTTTTCAGTTTTAAATCCAATTGCATGTACAGCTTTAAGTTTCTGTTGTGAATAACTTATTTCCATTTGTTTTTCAATATAGATTATAGTTTATGTACAGCTGGCTTTGTTCCCTTGAAAATTATCAATAAATTTCCTCCGTAACTCTGATAAATATTTTGAATTGGGAAATAATTTGTCTTGAGCTAAAGGGTAGTCCTCGCAATCGACTTTAAAAAAAATGTTTGGTTCAGCACTCTAATTTTCCTTCTTACACCTTGATCTTTCTATGTATCTAATTTTATTTTACAAGCAAGTATGTTTCATTTCTATCCATCTCCTAAATATCAAACAGAAATCGATTGTTTATGCGTATAAAGATGACCTTTTAGTATTGTTTCATCTATGTTATCATGTTGTTTGTTTATTTCATTAGCAACTACTACAATAACTGAGCGTAAGTATAACCTTATCAAGTTTTATATACTCCTCCTGTTGATACCTATCTACCCATTCAACATTCTGTCAACATGGATCTCTAAATCCGTTTTTCCTCAACTATTCATGTTTTTTTTTCTATACAAAAATTAATACATCAAAACCGCGATGAATCAGCTTTAAAATTCATGCTCTTGGAATTCACGCTTTGAAATTTTAGTCTTTTTTTTATAAAGATACTGGCATCTGAAAGTGCTATATATAATAAGGTTCGATTTATTAAGGTATGGTACACTAGAAAACAAATCATTCACTTTCAATTTTATATCAGTGACAAAAAAGTAAGTGTCTCTATTTCGATGTTGTTATGTTTTACACAAATGGCTTACACTAAAATGACAATATTATGTTGTACATAAATGACTTACACTAAAATGACATGTTATGTTTTACACAAATGGCTTACACTAAATTGACAATATTATGTTGTACACAAATGACTTACACTAAAATGACATGTTATGTTGTACACAAATGGCTTACACTAAAATGACATGTTATGTTTTACACAAATGGCTTACACTAAAATGACATGTTATGTTTTACACAAATGGCTTACACTAAAATGACAATGTTAATAGTTATAATGTTATGCTCGACTCTTAATCTCGTGTATTATGAGGGTGTAAGCTGACATTTTTCGCTTCCAAATAACAATACGCCAACTGATGGGACCCATATAGAATAAAGCTGTAGGAAACGGAAAACAATTTACTACAAACGTTATTCGTTAGTGAGATATGATACAATTATTTATTTGAGTTCTGACTTAAGGCATGACTTCCATTTTTTTGCGGAACATTATTTTCATTTCGGTCTGTCTAAAGTGGCTTTTCATTGTAAGTCAATGGCTGCTCACTTTAAGGGCCAATCTGAGGAGGAGAGGCGTTTTCATACTCAATACCCCGTATCAGTAAGGTGTGAACGAAGCTTTTAATTAACCCCATACATACTGATAGGTGAATTAATGTTCTCACCACGTGTGTCTTATCTCCTTCTATCTCATCTCTTTCATTTTTTGATTCAATGTACCTGGGGAAAAGAGGTTCTGCTATTAATTGTCACACCGTGTCAGACACATAAAAGAACCCTATCCAGAAGTTTGGTTGTAACATACTGCTGCGTTTCAGACAAATCTAGAATCCCAAGTCCTGATTCTCGGAACATCCATGCTATCATTCATATAGTGAATGCCTCAATCCACCTATCTAAGTGGAGATCTGCATTTATGCTGAAGCTTTTTCTGTTAGTCATTCAGCTCCTCAGAAAGTTACTTTTGCAGTAGGTCAAACGGTACGGATCTCATTCCTATCTAAAATTAGCATATTTGAGAAAACATTGCTTCCAATGTCCATTGTACGTTATGAATGAAAAATATAGTACTCATCTTATTCGAAAAATGAACTAATTAACATTATTTTTCTTGTAACAAGCACCGTCCACACCAACAACACAATGTAAGTACGCAATTAAAATCCATACCAACAACACAATGTAAGTACGCAATTAAAATCCATACCAACAACACAATGTAAGTACGCAATTAAAATCCATACCAACAACACAATGTAAGTACGCAATTAAAATCCATACCAACAACACAATGTAAGTACCCAATTAAAATCCACACCAACAAAACAATGTAAGTACCCAATTAAAATCCATACCAACAACACAATGTAAGTACCCAATTAAAATCCATACCAACAACACAATGTAAGTACCCATCATCCTTGTTATAGATTGGTATTATGGTTAACGTTTCAATCCCATAGGTAGATATCAATGCGTGCACGTATGTATGTATGTATGTATGTATGTATGTATGTATGTATGTATGTATGTATGTATAACTATATGTCTGCATATATTTTTACTTCTATACAGTTTTTGCCATATTTTCTGAATCTATAGTTAATGTTTCTCCCGGGACGATTTCAGAATCAGCTTTGAAGGCTTCAAAAATACTTCCTTGCAAAGACATCTCTCTCTCTCTCTCTCTCTCTCTCTCTCTCTCTCTCTCTCTCTCTCTCTCTCTCTCTCTTGCCAGCTACGTATTTTTCAGCGAACTATATATCGACTCGTCTGTTTCTCGAGTCGAATGTGTCTGTATTTATATCATTGCTTTCGTCAACAACAAATATTTGTTGCTTCTTCCTAACCCTCTTTCTGTCATGAAAATACTCGTTTGGTTATGTCTTTTCTTCCAATGGTTTGTTCATTTGCATTAAAAATTATTGTATCTAAACAAGAAATTACCAGGGCTCAAAGAGCGTATCATCGTATTCATTGTCAAGCATGATTTCATTTCAGTGTTGCTCTCCATTCATTTCATGATAGGAAAGAAGGCATTCAACATCTACTCAGCTTTCCGTGTGTCATACAATCAACACAGCCAAGACAAACATTTTCGAAAACTTTTAAGAACACTTTTCATAAAGAAAGTAAACCTTCAGTTTTCCAAAATTGAATGGTTGATCGGAACACATATATTTGAATGGAAGCGTTACACATGGGGCCATGTCATAAAAACACTCATTTAGTTACGTATATTCTTCCAGTGGCTTGTTTATTTGCATTCAAACGTATTGTTTCTCCAAAAGACGCTACCACGGCTCAAAGAGCGTATCATCATATTCATTTTAAAGAATTATTCTCTTTCAGTCTTGTTTTCCATTCATGTCATGACAGGAAAGGAGGCATTCAACACTTGCTCAGCATTCCTTGCGTCGTATAATCAATACAGCAAAGACATACATTTTCAAAAACTTTTACAAACAATTTTCATACGGAAAATAGCCTTAAGTTTCCCATATGTTAAGGGCTTATCTGAACTTATATACTTCAGTGGAAGTGTTACCTGTTACTTCAGTGGAAGTGTTACCTGTTCCGTTTTTATTTTTATTGCAGGACATTAATTAAGCAATTGAAAATATGTGAAGATCTTTTTATCAATAACCTCAAATGACCGCTGTCCATATTGAAAAAAAAAACCTTCTGCCCGTAGTCTTTTATATGAAGGGTTGTGCAGGGAAACTGTGAAGTACTGATTTTTGATTGTTTTCAGCTGCCAACTGACAAAAGTTAAATACCTCTTTAAATGCCCACCTTCCTGTCCTAATTATGTTTAGTTTCATCCTGTCTGAAAATAATTTTGTCTCGGAAATCTGATTATGTAAAATTGTGTACATTGTACAAAATATTATTGGCAATTTAAAACGGAACACTTCAAACTCTGTCTAAAATTAATATAATTTCATAGAATGATGGTTACGTGACTGATTGATAGTATTTATGATACAAAATTATAATTACTGTTATCAATATTTTCCTGTGTCGATCATCTAGGTGACAATACTATTAACTAAAATGCTTGAATAATAATTCATCATTTTATATGATTACTAGCCTACCTAATACTTGTAACTCAGTGTCTTTGTTTTATCTATCTATCTATCTACTTTTCATGTATAAGCAAGCATGATTGATTGTTATCTGTCTACGAAAATATCAAACAAATATTAGACGTGCATGAATACAAGGATGAAATTGTTTCTTGTAGTGTTTACACGTGGATGTTAACGTGTTACTTGTTTATTCATTAGCAACATCTACAACAACATCTACAACAACACTAAAGTCAGCCGAGCGTAAGTATCCCATTGTTAAGGTATATACACTCTATCGTTTAATGCCAGTCTATCCATTCAACTCGCTGTCAACATGTTCGGCACGTGAATTCACGAATGTACCTATTTTTTCAACAATTCATTTTTTTCACACTTACCATTTTCCGTCTGTTATGTTTGTAAAGATGTTGGAATCTTAAAGCACTTTCTGTAATAAGGTTCGATTTACTAAGGTATGGTAAACTCTAAAACAAGTATTCATTGTAAATTTTGTATAAATGGCAATCGATTGTGCAGTGTCTATATTTTGATGTTGCTGATCACAGAGATTTGGAATAAACTTCTAAGAAGCGGAAAAACAATTATTGCCAAAATTGCTGGTTAGAAATAGATATGATGCTTGCATTTATTTGAGATCCGGCTTTAGGCTGGACTTACATTTTTGGGGAATATTATCGGAACTTTAAATCAATTTAAGGGTCTAAAAAATGGCATTTTCATCGTATTAATGACTCAATGGCTCCTCGCCCTAATGTCCTATCCGGGTAACGAGGGAGGTAGGTGATGAGGGGAGTGGTACTACTAAATTTGAACATGGTTTTGTTCTTCTGCTGGACGTTTTACACTTCTAATCCGTTCAAGACAGGTTTTCACATCCTATTGGAAACATACACTGTCTTTTTGAATACTCGGTGATAATACCGTGTGATCTAAGCCGATAAGAACACCTGCGGTTATTAAAAGGGGAATTAATGTTCTCACCACTGGTTGTTGATCACCTTTTATCTCATTTCTTTCATTTGTGGCTGCAATTTACCTGGTGAAAAGGTGTTCGGCTATTAATATTTGACACGTGCCAGACACAAAAAGGAACCACTATCCAGAAGTTTGGTTGCAAAGTACAATTCCTTTTTAGACAGATCATGAGCCCTATTCCAGAGAGTCGGAACATCCATGTTAACACTTAATAGCGGGTGCTCACACCCATCTATGTCCATGGGCATCTAAATTTCTGCTAAAGCTTTTCTTCTTAGCCGTTTGGCTGATGAAAAAGTAACTTTATTAGTAGGTTAAATATAAAAAATCTCATTTCTATGCAAAATTAGCATTTTTTTCGAGAAAACATTATCTCTAAGGACCATTGTACATTGTGGATAATTCTAATACTCTTCATCTTCTTCCCAAAAATTTCACTCATTCTAATATCTTCGTTTAACAATTAATGTCCATACCATCAACACAACTAGAAATTTTTAGTATTCGCATCATCTTTGTGATCGACTGTTATTATAGTCAACTTTTTAAAGCCCGAATGTATGTATTATAGCAATCTGCGCGCATATCTTGTACCCATCCGAGATTTCTTTGCGATTACATACCGAAAGTAGGATAACGTTACTTATGTCTTTCTTATCCGTCACCGAATTCATCTCATGTTAATAGGAACTCCAACGTTTATTTATACCGTTTCGAATTTTGGAACTAAACTGCCCTACTTAGGAAGAAAAGTTATTCTCGCAAAGTACCTTAAACATAAGCTGCTGAAACTCTAAATCGAATTTCTCTTCCACATTTGTGGTTCATCTCCCATAATTTCCTAATTTCTTGATGCAAAACCTTCATACCGAACCAAACCTTGTTAACCGGAATATTTTCTGAATTTACAGTAAATTCTTGTCATATAACGATTTTAGAATCAGCTCTGATGATTTTCCTTGCAATGCCCCCCTCTTTCTGTATGCATGTATGTATGTATGTATGTGTATATACACATACATACATACATACATACATACATACATACATACATACATACATACATACATACATACATACATACATACATACATACATACATACATACATACATACATACATATAGCTTGTTAGTCAGCTATCTTGGCAGCTTGTTGCTATTTGGCGAATGACTTATCGACTTTTCGGTTTCTCGAATCGATTGTGTCTGAATTTAAATTATTGCTTTGATTGACAAACATTTGTTACTTATTTCTAACCGTCTTTCTGTCATTAAAGCACCCATTTGGTAACGTCTCCTCTTGCGATGATTTGCATTAAATTATTGCTTCACAAAAACATAGCTACCATGGTTATTAAAACGTATCATCATATTCATTTTTAAGAATTATTCTTTCATTTTTGCTATCCATTTATTTCATATCAGGAAAAAAAGCATTCAACATTTGCTCAGCTTTCCTTACGGCATATCATCATACAACAAAGACAGACATTTTCAAAAATAAAAATAAATAAATAAAAAAAGCGTTTCTTCAAGAAATTAAATTTAAGTTTTCCATAAGTTAATGGGTAATCGGTACATAAGAGTTTTTATGAATCACCATATTTGAATAGAAGGATTACCTGTTCGGTTTTTAATTAAATCGAAAGAGGTTGATTCAGTGGATGATATTTAGGAAGATTTTTTTAATCACTGACCTCAAATTTATGCTGTTTTTGCCGGAAAACAAGTTGTTCCCGTTGCCTTTTTTTATATAAATGGGTCGTGCAGGATCAGTATGTATTGGTTGTTTATTGTTTCAGATGTCAGTTGAACGAATTTTTTTTTAAAAATACATATTTAAATGCTCACTTTGCTGTCCTGTGTATATTTATTTTCATCCAGCCTGAAAATAATTGTTATGTTTCAAAAATCTGATTACTCAAACTTTATACATTACACATAACCATTTTTGGCATCTTAAAATTCAGCACTTCAGACTCTATCTAAGACTATCATACTGTCATACAATGATACTTATATGACAGATGTGTTGCATTTATTCCTTAGGATACAAAATTATCATTACTGTTGTCAATATTACGATTTGTCAATCATGACTGTGATACTTTTTATTTAACTGCACAATAATTAACTTCTTTTATATACGATTACTGGCCCACGAAATACTTGTAACTGAGTCTCAGTGCCTATCAACGTGTCTATCTATCTATCTATCTATCCGTCTCCTTTTCATTCATAAGAAAACATGTTTGATTTCTATCCGGCTGTTAAATATCAAACATAAATCAGATGTGCGTGCATATAAATATGAAAGTTTCACCTTTTTCATAGTATATACTCATCGATGCTATCATATTGCTCTTTTTATTTCATTAGCGGCATCTACTACAACATATACAACAACTGAGTGTAAGTATCCACTTATTAAGTTTCATACACTATCTTTGCTGCCTAGCTATCCATTCAACTCGCTGTCGACAAGTTAGCTACATGAATCCATCAATCTATCTTTCATCCACTATTCATTTTACAAAACTTAAGGCATAACAATCTGCGATGTATCAACTTTACATATTTCCTCAAAATAACGTAGCATTCACGCTTTCAATATTTTACCGTTTTAGAGTATAAAAAGCTGCTGGCGTCAGAAAGAAAGCGCTTTATGTGATAAGGTTATATGTACTAAGGTATGGTAAACTAAATCACCATCATTCACTTTTACTTTTGTATTAATGCAATCAATGAGTCATGTCTATATTGTGATGTTGTTGATGGGACCCACTGAGAATAAGCCTCTAGGAAGAGGATAAAAGAATTATTAGCAAAAATGCTTATTAGAGATAGATATGATGTGTTTTTTTTGAGATCTTACTTAGTGACTCGATGGCTCCTCGCCTTAAGTTTCTATCATGGGGACTGGGAGATGGGTGGAGTGGGCACTCTAATAAAACAATCGTTGGGGGTTTTGCTGGACGTTGTATACTTCAAGCCCATTCCAGGCAGCTTTTAACATCCAAATACAGACAGACACTTTGATTTTGAATACCAAGTGACAGTAAGGTGTAGTCTAAGGATACCTCGAATATTAATAGGGGGATTATTGTTTTGATCACTGGTTGTTTATCCCCTTTTATCACATGTCTTTCATTTCTGGTTTTAATTTACCTGGTTAAAAGACCTTCGACTATTAATGTTTACACCGTGCGAGACTTAGAAAAAAGGAACCTTATCCAGACTTTCGGATGTAAAATACAACTCCTTTTGAGACAGATGTTGAAATCAAGTCTAGATTGTCGGAACATCCATGTTACCACTTTATAGTCAGTGCACCAACCCATCCATGTCCATGGGCATCTGCATTTCTGCTAAAGCTTTTCAGTTAGCCATCTAACTGATGCAAAAAGCAAGGTTATTAGTATGTCAAAAAGGAAGAACCTCATTTCTATCTAAAATTAACATATTTCGATAAAACATTGCCTCTAAAATCCACTGCATGTTGTGGATAACAAAAAATATATTGTATTCTTCAACATTTTCCAAAATTTTAACTCATTCTCATTTCTGCTATTAACAAGCTCCATCTATACCATCAACAAAATATAAGTACCCCATTACACACTTCAGTATTATCTCCTAATGCTTGTCCTATAACGATATGAAAATCAGAGGTGAGGAGTTCCAAAATATTTCTTTGCGAGCCTTCTCTCTCTCTCTCTCTCTCTCTCTCTCTCTCTCTCACACACACACGCACACACACACGCACACACACACACACATACACACACACACAAGTTAGGTAGCTACTTAGCAAGCAATCTTGCCAGCTAGTTATTATTCAGCGAGCTATGTATCAACTAGTCGGTTTCTCTATTCGACAGTGTGTGAATTTATATCATTGCTTTAAATGAAAACAAGTACTTTTATTTCTTTGTAACCTTCTTTCGGTCATAAAAGTACTCATTTTGTAACATCTTTTATTTTTTGATTTGTGTATTTGCATTAAATTATCTTTTTAAGAAAAGAAAAAAACTACCACGGAAAAAAGAGCGTTATTCTTTTTCAGTCTTGCTATAGATTCGTTTTATGTTAGGAAAGAAACATTCAACATTTGCTCAACTACATATGTGTCATATAATCAAAAAGTGTTCTTAAGTTTTCCATAAGTTAAGGCCTATAAGTTTTCCATAAGTTAAGGCCTATAAGGTTCGGCATATTAAAATGGAATGGTCAGCTGCTGTTTTTTTTAAATTTATTTATTTATTTATTTTTTTAAAAACTGAAATAGTTAGATTTAAATAACTGAAACTGGTGAAGATCTTTTAATCACTAACATCAAATTACCGCTGCCCTTGTTGAACAAAACAGTTTTCCTCGTTGCCGTTTTATATGAATGGTTTTGCAGGGTCAGTGTGTGTTGATCATTTATTGTTTTCAGTTGTCCTTTGAACGGACAACAGTTATATACACCCTTTAATGCTTACATTCCTGTCATATTTCTTTTTATTTTCATCCTGTCTGAAAATAGTGTCTTTTGTCTCAGAAATATGAATATGCAAAATTTTTACATTTCGCACAAAAACTATTGGTATCTTAAAAATCTAACACCTCAAAATGTATCTAAAACTAATATAATTTCTTAGAATGATACTTAAATGACTGATTGATAGTATTTGTTTTCCTTACGATACAAAAGTATCATTACTGCTATCAATGTTATGGCGGTGACAGTACTCTTTACTTAAATGGTTTCATAAATATTCATTAATTGTTTATATGATTACTGACCTCACAAAATATCTGTATCACAGCCTCAGTACGTATGAATATCCTCTTGTGTTATCTATCTGTATAACTATATATCTATCCATATATTTTTCATTTGTAAGCAATCATGTTTAATTTCAATCGTCTATGGAATATCAAGCAGAAATCAAATGTACATGAATAAAAATATGAAATTGTTTGACTTTTCTTGTAGTATTTACTTACTGATGTTATAATGTTGTTTGCTTATTTCAGTAGCAACATCTACAAGAATATCTACAACAACTGAGCGTAAGTATTCACTTATTAAGTTGCAGAGACTTTCTCTTTTGCTGCTTAGCTATACATTCAACTTTGTCAAAAAGTTAGGCACATACATCCATAAATCTATCTTTCATCAATTATTTATTTTTCCAAAATTAATACATCAAAACTGAAAATGTATCAACGTTAAAATTCTTTATCGAGAAAAGATATAATTCATGCTTACCATTTTTTTTTTTTTTTTTCATAAAGATCCCGGCGTCTTTATGTAATAAAGTTCGATTTACTAAGGTAAGGTAAACGAGAAAACAGATCGTTCATTTTGAATTGTGTATCAATGGCAATCAATCATTCCGTATCTATATTTTGATGCTGCTGATGACATTCGTTTAGAATAAACCTCTAGGAAACGGAAAACAATTATTAGCAAAATATTTCTTGTAGCTAGATATGATGCATGCATTTATTTAAGATCTGACTTAAGGAAACTGTTTCGGAACAATAGTTTCATAAAACTGTCTAAAAATGGCATTTTTGTTGTCTTAGTAACTCAATTGCACCTAGCCGTAAAGCCCTATCCCGGAGACGGGAGGTGTTGGTTGTGTGGGCATTCAAATTAAAAATGGTCAGGGGTTCTCCTGGACGTTGTATACTCCTAGTCCGTTCGAGACATGTTTTGACACCCCATTACACTTTGATTTTGAATATCTCGTGTCAGTAAGATGTGACCTAAGCCAATAAGAACATGCAGGGATATTGGTAAGAGAATTGATGTTTTCACCACTGGTATATTATCCCCACTTTTCCTCTGATTTATTTCTGACTTCATTTTACCTGGTGGAAAGACTCTCTGCTATTATTGTTAATTCTGTGCCAGACACAGAAAAAGAAGCCCTTATCCAGAATTGCGGTTGTAAACTACAACTTCGTTTGTGATATATCTTGAACCCAAGTCCCAATTTTCAGAACATCCATGCTACCACTTTATAGTGAGTGCCCCCACCCACCCATCCACCCATTTCCGGGGGTATCGGCATTTCTACTAAATCATTTTCTTTTTTTGTTAACTATTTAACTAATGAAACATGTAACTATCTTAGTAGGTCCAAAAGTAAGAATCTAATTTTTATCGAAAATTAGCATATTTCCAAGAACATTGCCTCTAAAGTCCATTTGCACATTTTGGACGAAAATTAGAGTATTATTCAACTTGTTCAAAATATATTAACTCATTCACATCTGTTCTTTTAACAAGCTCCATCTATACCATCAACACAACGTAAGTACCCAATTACGTGATAGACTGTTTCATCTTGGTTAACTTTCTAAATCCCGTATGTATGTATGTATGTATGTATGTATGTATGTATGTATGTATGTATGTATGTATGTATGTATGTATGTATGTATGTATGTATGTATGTATTAATGTATGTATGCGTGCGTGCGTGCGTGCGTGTATGCATGTATGTATGTATGTATGTATGTATGTATGTATGTATGTATGTATGTATGGCAATCAGCCCACATATCTTTCTATCCATTCTAGATTCCATTGCTATTACCTGCGATGTTTATTCTTTCTTATCCGTCGCTGAATTCTTGTCTGGTTAATATGAACGAAACATTCTATTTCGACCGTTACGAATTTTAGAACTAAATGGCCCTACTTAGGAAGAAAATGTATTCTCGCACAGTACCTTACACATGAGTTGATGATACAACAATTATAACTTCTCTTTTACAATTTTAATTGATGTCATATAATTTCCTAAATTCTAAAATGGAGTACCATCATGCTGAAGGAACTTTTATTGACCTCATTTTCTACATTATAGTTAATGTTTGTCCTACGATTTCAGGAGTAGCTCAGAGTATTTTAAAAATGTTTCAAAATTCTTATTTAGCCTTACGTTTTCCATATGTAATTGGAACGTAAGAATTCTTAAGGATCTGCATGTCTGAACATAAATGTTACCTATTCGGTATTTATTTTATCGCAAGAGTTTAATTCAAGGGCTGAAATATGTAAAGATCTTTTAATCAGTATACTTTACTTAAATGCTCACATAATAATTCATTTCCATTTTATATGATTATCAATACTTATAAATCAGCCTTAGTAGCTATGAACTGCCTTTATTTTATCAATCTATATGTCTAATTTTATTACAAACAACCATGTTTGATTTCAATCCGTATCTGAAATATCTAGCTAGTGTTCTTTTACAAGCATGCATGTTTCATTTCTGTCCGTCTATAAAATATCAAACAGAAATCATATGTGTATGGATATAAATGTGAAATATTTTCACCTTTCTTATTTGCTTATGTGTGTTCTCATGTCGCTTGTTTATTTCATTAGCAACAACGACAAAAACTGAGCGTAAGTATCTCCATATTAATTTTCACTCATTCTCTCTTGTATCTATTGATCTATCTTTCTATCTAGCTATCCTTCTATCTATCTATCTAGCTATCTAACTATCTATCTATCTAATTTTCATCTATAAGCAAGCATTTTTTATTTATATCCGTCTATGAAATATCAAACAGAAATCAGATGTACATGAATATAAATATGAAATTGTTTCACCTTTCTCGTGGTATTAACTCATCGATGTTATCATATTGTTTTTTTTTTAATTAGCCACATCTACAATAACATCTACAACAGCACTGTGTAAGTATCCCCTTATTAAATTTTATACTCTCTCTCTCTCTCTCTCTCTGCCTGGATATCCATTCAACTCTCTGTCATCAAGTTAGGTACATGAATCCATGATTCTGTCTTTCGTCAAATATTCATTTTTGTTTCCAAATTATTACATCAAGATCTGCAAAATATCAACTTAAAAAGTCTTGATATTCACATATACAATTTCACCGCCTTTTTGGATGATAAAGATACTGGCATCTTAAAACACTAGATATAATAGACTGTAAGATGTATGTTAGACACTGGCATCTTAAAGCACTAGATGTAATAGGCTAATCGAGCCTATGGTATAGTATGCTAAAAAATAATCATTCACATTAAATTTTATATCAACGGCGATAAATGAGTCAATGTCTATATTTTGATGTTATTACGTTCTACGCTAATAACATATGCTCAAATGGCAAGTTAGTAGTTATAATGCGACGCTCAGTTCTTGATCTTGTCTATTTTGCATGTATAAGCTGGCATTTTTGTTTTCCAAAGGTACTATGACAACTGATCACGTCGAATTAAAAAAAAACAATCTATAGGAAGCTGGAAAACTTTATTAGCAAAAATGTCCGCTAGAGAAATTCATGTGTGTATTTGAGTTCTGACTTAAGGCATGACTTCAAATTGTTCGGAACATTTTGTTTTCTTTCAACCCGTCTAAAAAGGGTTTCGACACCTCATTGCAGACAGATATTTTGCATACGCCGTTTCAGTAAGGTGTGAACTGAACCTGTTAAAACATTTGGGGATATTGATATTGGAAATAATGTTATCATACTGGTGTCTTATTTCCTTTCATCTCGTCTCTTTACTTTCTGGCTTCAATACTGCTGGTTAAAGGCGTTCTACTGTTACCCTTTACACCATGCCAGACACTATCCAGACTGTTGATTCTAAATATTATCCACGTTTCTGACAGGTCTTGAATCCCTTGCCCCGATTGTCGAAACTTCCGTACTATGACTAATATATATTGAGTGCCCCACTCCACCCCATCCCCGGGGGCCTCTGCATTTCTGCTAAAGCTTTTTTGTTAGCCATTTAGGTCATGAAAAAAGTAACTTTCTTAGAAGGTCAAAAAGTAAGAATCTCATTTGGATCTACGATTAGCATGTATTGGTCAAACTTTTCCTCTAAGGTCCATTGTAGATGAATAATTATAGTACTCTTCATCTTCTTCCAAAGTTGTAACTCATTCACATCTCTTCTATTATAAAGCTTCATCCCTACCATCAACAGAACGTAAGTACCAAATAACATATTTACAGTATTCTCATAGCCCTTGTGATTGACTGTTATTATGGTTACATTTCTAATGCATGTATGTATGTATGTGTGTATGTATGTATATATTTATGTGCGCATGTATGTATGTATATATGTATGTATGTATGTAACCTACCATAAGTAAGATAACGATATTTATCTCTTTCTTGTCCTTCATTGAATTCTTCTCTCATTAATAGGAGCCAAAACGTGTACTTCGACAGTTAAGAATCTTTAGCCTAAATTGCCCTTCTTAGGAAGAGAATTTTAGTCTCGCACAGTTTATGATTTCTGAATCGGTACTGAGTATTTCAAAAAATATCTCCTCGTAAGCCTTTCTTTTTTCTCACTCTAGCTAGCTAGGTAGTTATTCACTAGCTACCTTCCCAGCTAATTATCATTCAGCAAGCTACATATCGCCTCGTTAGTTTCTCGGTTCGAACGTGTCTTGAGTTTATATCATTGCTTTCATAGCCAATACATATATTTTTTTACTTCTCTCTAATCCTCTTTTTGACATAAAAGTACCCATTTTGTAACGTCTCTTTTTCCGATGATTTAATTTTCATTTGCAGTAAACTTATTGTTTTGTATTGTTTCTCGAAAAAGAATCTACCACGCCAAAAAGAGCGTATCATCATATTCAGTTTCAATCATTATTCTCTTTCATTCTTGTTATCTATTCATTTCATGTTTGGAAAGAAGATATTTAATACTTGCTCAACTATCCTTGTGTCATACCATCAATATA